>CM021747.1:6335068-6722726 GCA_011075105.1 Heteronetta atricapilla
CCCCCCCGGGGGTTTGGGTACGCTGGTGGGGGCGGGAAGGGCTCCTGGGGAGTCCCCAGGGGTTTGGGGGGCACTGGGGAGGTCTCGGCGGCGTCTGGGCAGCGTTTGTGGAGGGCTGGAGGGAGAGGCTGGCTTGGGGTGTGGTGGAGGGGGGCTTGGGGGAGGCTGGGGGGCAGGAATGGGTTGGGGGCTCTGCTGTTTTTTTTCAGAGCCGCGGGGAGCTGTCGGGAGGGGCGGGGGGGGGCATTGGGAAGAGGAGGGGAGGGGATTCTGAGGTCTCCTGGGTGGGCTTTCTGTTGGGGATCTGCCTTTGGGAACAGCCCTGGCTGCGTGTGTGGTTGTCAAGCTTTGGGCAGCGTGAAGCGGAGCCGTGCTGCCAGCCCAGCCACCTGGGTGAGGCTGTGTGAGCGGGACGGGGCTGTGCGAGCAGCATGGAGCTGTCCATGCAGGCTGCTCGAGCCCTTGCGAATCTGTGCAGCTGCTCCCTGCACAGGCACCTGCGGCAAAGGAGTAGGGCTGCTCGTTCTGCAGAGGGTTCTGAGCTCCTGCAGTCCTCCCAGGTTGCAGAAAGGAACTTAATCTGTGCTTTGGCAAAACGAACTAGAGGACAGAGGCTTGATTTGAGTTACGGGTGTTAGATGCGGTGCTCTGCTCGGTGCTTGGAGGAGAGGCTCCTGCCCAAGCTGAACCCCTCGTTTTGTATGGTTCTAGTGCAGCTGCTGTTTCTTAATTCAGTTTGTATTTTTGCAGTTTTCTCTCTCACCCCGCTTTTCTCTTTTTCCTTTTACAAAAGGACGATGTAAATTATAAGAGAAACAAATGCACAAAATAAATCTGGTTATACAGAGTAATTGCTGGTGGTGGGTGGAAGGCAAAGCCCTCTCTGTTCTGCTACGACAGCAAACAGAAACTAAGTAGCTGTGTGCTGTGTAGCTTTAAGGTAACAGGTTTATTCTATCACACTTTATCTCTGCTTTGTTCCCTTTTCTTTCTTTTTTTTCCTTTTTCTGTATCAATTGGCTGGTTTCAGGTGTGTTTCTGGGAGGAGCTAGGTGTCTCAATTTCAGCTCCTACAAGTTTTACGAAGACAGGCTGTTGGGCGGAAGCGAGACCCAGCCAGTGCTCCAGTAGAACTGTGGTGTGATCTCTGTCTTTCTTAGAGAAGACAGAAAATGTGATAGAATGGCCAGTGGTAGCATGGGTGTGGGTGTTCTGCAGCTCTCGTGGAGAGACTTTCGGATTATTGTCTATAGAGAAACCAAAGTAAAGTCTTCCCCTTCGTTTGCACGTGTACAGTGACGTCTGCTCTCTCCAACAGGATTTTCAGTTCAGAGCACTGAAGAAGGTGCGCATCTTTGACGCTCCCGACGACCTCCCCAAAGAGCGCTCCAGCCTCCTCGCGGTGTCTAACAAGTACGGGTTGGTCTTTGCCGGTGGAGGAACCAGCCTGCAGATCTTCCAGACCAGAAATCTTCTCATCCAAAATGAGCTGGGAGAAGATCCCAATAAAATCGGTGAGACGTGTTTACGGCTCGTGGTCGTTGCAGAGACGACCTTTATGTGGGTTTTCGTGCTGTGGAGCTCTTGGCTTCTGACACAGTCCTTATTGTGGTCTTTGGTGTGTTTGAAATTACCGTGCTTTCTTGTATAAGAAGGCGGGACCAGTATTTGCTGTGCCTCCAACTGAAATGAAGCATAATCACTGGGAAACGAGCCACCACGATGCTGGTAGTGCCTTTTGAGGTGACAGCCACGTTTGGGTACCCGTGTTCAGTGCCGTACAGCGAGGCTGGCTTTTCCTACCCAAAAACACAGCCCTTTCCTTGCAGCCATGTGCTCTTGTGGCAGCCAGTCTCCGAGCCGTGGGCCTGTGTGAGGATCGGGGATGTAGGCGAGAGGAGGGGGACAGAGTTCTCCCACCAAGCGCTGTATTTGGACTGTGCTGCAAGAGAGGAAGCGGTGACTGTTCTGCCACCTCAAAACCGAAGTGCGTTTGGTGGCATAAAAATTTGGTGGCAATAAAAACCACTTTGTTTTCATTCTTGTCGTGTCCTTAGTAATTGTGCTACCCAAAGTTCCCACGTGCACTGCAAGTAAAACCTAAAATTTGTCCGCTTAGTTCTTGCAGGTTACTGGGGAAGGAAAGGAACGTTTTATTTTATTTTCTGAAAAATTTGAGAGAGTCTTGAGACTTTAGGGATGAAGGGCCTTGCTTTCACTTTTTTATAGGACTGTCTGTTAGGTGACTTTTGCATGAACTTGTCCTTTCTGTGTTGTTTTAAAAGTTTTTGCTCTTTAAATTTGCGTGCTTCATCCTATTTTACTTGCCTTTTGTGTTTCCAGTGGAGAATGTCCAGAGTACCGTAGTTCCCATGAAGTTCCCTGTGCAGCACTTGGCTCTAAGCTGTGATAATCTCACGCTGTCCGTCTGTATGATGTCCAGTGACATTGGTTCCTTCATTGGCTTTTTTGATGTCCGCACGTTCTTTAATCAGGTAAAGTACATGCAAAGAGGTTTTTTTTTGACCCAGATTACAGCACAAGGAGTGTCACACCTCGGGTGGCATTTTCTGCCTCTCTGTCTTGTAAAGGAGTTTTTCGTTAATCTCAAAACGTGCTTTTTAGAATCACAGAATGGTTTGGGTCGGAAGGGACATGAAAGATCATCTAATTCCAACCCCCCTGTCACGGGCAGGGACACATCCCACCCGACCAGGTTGCTCAGAGCCCCATCCCACCTGGCTTTGAACACTTCCTGGGATGAGGCATCCACAGCTTCTCTGGGCAGCCTGGTCCAATGCCTCCCCATCCTCAGAGTAAAGAATTTCTTCCTACTATTTAATGTAAATTTACCCTTTTGAGCTTAAAAGCTGTTACCCAGCTTATTTCCATCAGTTGTTAATTTATAGGGAGACCAGAACTGCTTTGGATTGTGACTTTGGGAGAACTTGTTTTCACGTCAGCTTGGACTGTCTCAAATATTTGTCTTTTGTAAAAGGCGAAACAGCAGAAACGTCCCTTTGCTTATCACAAACTGGCCAAGGACTCGGGAAGCACAGCGATGGTCAATGACCTGAAGTGGAACCCTGCTAGTCCCACTATGGTGGCCATCTGCCTGTCCGACGGCAGCATCTCCGTCCTGCAGGTCACAGACTCTGTCAAAGTGTACGCCACGCTGCCGTCCTCCGTAGCTGTTACGTCTGGTGAGTGGCAGCCTTGGGCACGGTGCAGAATGTTGGGCACTTAAGAATAGAGGTGGGTAGGTAGGTAGGTGTAAGAAAGCTTGTCTCAGGGAGGTGGTTTCTTAAAAATTAAAAAGAAATGCAAACAGGAAGGATTTAAAATCCCTAAGACTCTGAAAACGGGGTGCGATGTGACTGCTCTTTCCCAGCTGATGGGAAGAGCTGCAGCCAGGGAGTTGGAGTCCACCATGCCTGCCTGTGGTGTGACCGCAGCGAAGCGTACAAATAAGTCTGTCGTAATCATCTGTTGGGTTTTGATCTGAGCATCCTTGCTTTCTCTGTGACTGGATGATCACCACACTGCCCTGTTTTCATCCTGAGCAGATGGTAAACTTAAACTGCACTAATGTAATCACACCAGTAATTAGCCCTGTACCGCCCTCTCCCAGGTCTAGCACAGTCTGTGCATCTTTGTGACAGCTCTGATATAACTTCTAGGCCTCTCTTCAGTTTATTTTGTCCCTATCCGCTTGTGCCAACTGAAGTGTATGTTTGGGATGTAAACTGTTATATTCCTAAGTGGCTGTGAGCATCCACCACAGGGCAATGTACGGCTGTATGGCGGCAGGTGTGAGGGAAGTTTAAACCTGTTCAAAGCTTCGTTGGTATGAATGCAAGGATTTCAGCTCTTCTTGCTGTCTGTAATTGAAAAGGCAAATTAATTGTTCAGCTTTATGGGATTTTTGCAGAGGAAAAATACGCAGTTTTGACTTATTGGTCCTGCTTTTGTGGGACCTCGTAACTGTAATTTCCTTACTGCTGATGAAATTCTCTTTTTTGCTTAGTGTGTTGGAGCCCGAAGGGAAAACAACTGGCTGTAGGGAGGCAAAATGGCACTGTGGTGCAGTATCTGCCTGTAAGTATTGTTGCCAGTAAGACCTGATGTCTGCTCACTGGCTTGCAAAATGCTTTATTTCCTTTGCACCTCTGCCTATAGAATTTGGTTGGGTGGCACGTGGCGTGAGCCATGTGATGGTGCCCAACCCCTTCGCTATTATTAAAATGCCTTAGACCGATGCTGGGTTTAGTTTAATGTTTGCACCTACTACTTAAACGTAGTGACGTCAGAGCGGTGTGTGATGAGTGGTAAGCAGTGTGTAAGTTGCTCTAAACCAGCTCTCTGGACTTTCTCCAAAACTTGCAGTTGGATTTGTTTGGGGTCTTTGTATTTAAGATTGTTTTATTTGCAGAATCTGCAGGAAAAGAAAGTAATCCCTTGTCCTCCCTTTTATGAACCAGAAAATCCTGTTAAAGGTACAGCTTCTTATTTTTAAACTTGCTTCCTCTTTTAAAATATTTTTACTCCTTCCTCCTGTTATTTTTAGTTACAGCCACTGTATAGTATCCTGGTTACATAATTACATTATGCTTTTTAATTATTTGACGGGAAAAAAGCTTTATCTCTATATTGTATAGAAAAATTAACCGTGGGCCAAAGTCCGTGTCTATTTCTAAAATGTTTTAAATATGCACTTTTAAAAAATAATTTTTGCTTGCTGATATAACAGTACTATCACAAGTAACCTCCCTTCAGCATGGAGATTTCTGAATATAATTCATTCTCCTGTTTCATGCAAGTTTCATTTCTTCATTTTGACTCTTCAATGAAGTGTCAAGACAGTAAGGTTAGAAAAGTAGAAGCGCTTCATCTGGGTGTGTCAAAATATTACCTGTTTTTAGAAACAGTGGTGCTGTTTGGCCCGCGATATCTTGAAGCAAAACAAATGCATGGTTCTGGTTTGTATTTAGAATTTCTGGGATCAAATAGTTTTCCCGCTAGTATGACTGATGCTTTGCAGGCGGATCATTGAAATTCTTAATCTTGGTAGTCTAGAGGAAAGCGTGTTCCTTATTTGCTAGCAGTGTCATATTACTTTTGGGTGCTGGGCATAGTTAAAATCACTACATGAGGAGATATTCTGAAGGGTTTCTCGCTGAGGTATTTGTTTCCTTCTCTTCCAGTTCTGGATGTACTGTGGATTGGCACGTATGTCTTCACTATTGTATATGCAGCTGAGGATGGGACACTGGAAACACCTCCAGACGTGGTCATAGCCATATTGCCTGTAAGTGCAAACAAGTCTCAGCTACAGAACTGTTTGTTCCTTGTTCTTGACCTGTCGATTACAACAGCAAGCTGCTTTTTTTTATCCATATTGGCATCATTTGGAATTCAAGTTTGATACTGTCAGAGTCTAGTACTCTCTGACCAGGTTCTTTTAGGTATTCCATGCACAGAGGGTGAAAGGTTTAATATCAGATTCTCTTATCGGAAGATACTTGATGTTACACGGGACGTCAAATTTAGAGAAGTGATACAGATACTGAAGTCTATGCAGGCACAATACAGCAATTGCAGTTTATGGTTAGATCACCGTACAAACGTGACTCCTGTTGCCTGTCTCTGTGTGCTCTGTCATGACACTGGGTGTCCCCAGTTGCTAAGAAGGAATACGTGGTTTGAAACCAACTGAAGTCTATTCCTCTCTTTAAAATTATTATGCTAGTTGTTTAGCTTTTTATACTGTGAAGTTGGGCTGAGCCCCAGGATGACTTCCACCACTCTCTCTGGCTAAACCAGAGAGACATTCACATCCTTTTAACGAACTCCAGAGAAACCAGGTTTACACCACCAGGTGATCCATTCAAAAGTTGACAGCTGTGTATCTAAAACAAAAACCACTCTCCAATTCCATGTGGGTTAAGTCAACTTCTTTGCAACAGCTGTGGTCAGTCACAGATCCTACTGTAAATCTTGGTTTTGGGGTTGGACAGGGATTAGGTGGAGGAAGTAACATCCATGTGAAAACTCATCAGTAACCTGTTGTCTGATGACATCAAATTATGACATGAAGACTTATAGTCTGAAGCAGACACTCAGGAAAAAACCTTACCTGACGTAGAGTCCTAATATATGTAACAGGTTTGTGTGTGTGTGTGTGCATTTGTTTAGGTTAAGGGTTTTTTTAGGCCTGATTATACTGGTAAGGCCTTGGTAAACTTTTTCTTGTCCTTTTATCGTTTGGAGGAAGGTTTTTTTGTTTTTGTTTTTCAAGTAGTCTCATGACACCTGTTCTCTTCTGAAGTATGTAGGTGACATATTGCTTACCCTATGTTACCCAACTTACTGCTGTACCCTATGACTATGATGCACTCATATTTTTGGGAAATTACTTGGTTTCTGTACTAGAAGGTAAATTATCAATGTTGGTCTTACAGAAAAAGGAAGAGAAGAGACCAGAGAAGTTTGTGAATTTCATGGAGCCTTGCTACGGGAGCTGCACAGAGAGACAGCATCATTACTTCCTCAACTATGTTGAGGAATGGTGAGTTGCAGGAATTGTGGCAGTCTTTTCCTTATTGTGCATGTCTGAGTCATCTAGGCTTCTCCTTGTGTTCTTTCTCCTTTCTGTAAACTGTGTAACACCCAAATATGAGCCAAATTAAATTACATTACAATAACATTTGGAAATGTTTTATAGAAGTACAGCTTATTTTTCTCACATGCTTTATCTCCATACTTACGTACTCATTTGTCTGATGAGAACGTGTGTTACCTTCATACAGGTACATAAGATTGTTTAAAATCTATTGAAACAGTTTCCCCTGTCACAGGTTTTGGGATGAGCAGTCAGTTTCATGTTGTTATCGTAACTTTATGATTAGGTATAAATATGATGATTAGGGGAGCTGGGGACCTTGCCATGGATTGTCATATTTGTATCCTTGCTTACAGGGATTTAGTTCTGGCAGCTTCAGCAGCTTCTACAGAAGTCAGTATCCTAGCAAGGCAAGGGGATCAGGTAATATTGTTCTTCCTGTTGCGCTTGTGCATATATACCTCCCATTTCTTGAAAATCTAAGCAAGTAAAACCTTTCGAAGATCTGAAATATAACAAAATGGTATGCTTAAAAAAATCAAATGCCTTTCTTTTTACATCTGAGTTGCGCAAAATATTAATGTAAATGTAAGCCTTAGATGACCAGGAGATGAGTGACACAAAGGAGAAGGGATAAACAAACACGATATGTTGTGAACCAAGTACCGCAAGTCTATTTTTTGTGATTTGGTTGGTAGTCTTAAAATGTGGTCAAATTTGCTGAAATAAAAAGTGATTCATATGAGGTCATATTGAAGTAAAACGTTGACTATTTGTCCTTGTGTCTGACCTCAACTCTGACATGCAGTGCTATGGAAGAAACCACACAAATCTGTGAAGGGCCCTGATAATTCTGACATTTGTTCATCTGACAGGACAGGTAGATCCTCTCCAGCTTTTTTGCAATCTCATCTTTCAACTGTAGTAGACTAATGTTCTGAAAGACTGAACACAGGAAAGCAGTGGTCAAAATAATACTTTTGCTTCTTCCAGAACTGGGAGTCATGGGTTTTAGAGGACTCCAGCAGAGCAGAACTTCCCGTGACAGATAAGAGCGATGATACTTTGCCTGTTGGTGTTGCTGTGGACTACACCAGTAACATGCCCATCCCAATCAGTAAGTCTTGTTAGTTTTTCTTGTGGAATAGTCCAATGGTAGAAATAAGAGAGATTTTTGAGGGGCAATCTAGTGCTTAGGGTCCTGTGAGATGGTTCTGAAAGGGAGGCTGACAGAATCTGTCCTACATCTTTATAGCAAGCACATAGCACATGTGCGATTACCGCTGTGTGGGGATTTAAATGGCAAGGTGTTAAATATGGTTCTTCCTGAAAGCTTGCAGCAGATTGGGATGTTACAGTAACATGGGGAAGAGAAAGCACCTGAGTTATGTCTGTGTTTCATGGAACTGGGATAGTAGTGAGTTTAAAGGAGTCATATTCTAACACCAGGGATTTCAAGCTTCCTGTCTGACTTCTGTTATGCTCGTAACTTGTGTCATTTTGCATAACTGTTTGTATTAAGTACATTTGCAGTGACATAAAGGACAAAAAGGGGTTAGTTTCAAAGCCAGAAAAAGCAAGGATTGATGAGGTGAATGTGTAGGTTTTAATTCCCCATTAAAGCACAGAGCCTGTACTAACTGAACCCCGCTGTGCTCTGCATCCAGCCAGTTGCATTATTGCTGTACCTTCTGTGCTGCCTGAAGGCTCTTCAAAGCACAATTGTCAGAGGCTGAAGCTGAAGATACATCTGAGCTATTGTGCTGTACCTTAGTGAATTCTGAAAACTCTCCCTTGAAACCCAGAGGAGCTGAAATAAAGATGCCTTCAGGCAGAGTGGAAGGTACTGCAGTCAAGAGTTCCTGAAGAGCACAGGAGGGTGCCGATTAACTATGAACTGCAGCAGCCTTTACCTGAATGAAAACTACAGTAGGGAATTGAGGTCAAACTGTGTACTTTAACACAAAATTGAATTTGAAGTATTTTCTTTGTTAATCTATACAGTTATTGGATTAAGGAGTCTGTCAGAACAGCTGCTTTAAGCCCAGGTTGTGCTGCCTAAGTTTATAGAATGGTTTCTGGAGAAGCTTGTTGCTGACACGTTTTGTGTGTTCTCACAGAGCGTAATCAGCTCCTTTTTGGCTGCACATTATTTGGCTTTGCGGTTCACAACAAGCTTGGATTAAAAAGAAACCATATTTGTCCTGAATCATGTTCCCCTGTGGAAACTGCCCTTCCCCAGCAAGAGCCAAGAGATAGAAGGAATGTAGCCATCCCTTGCATGGGCCAACAGAAGAAAAGCACCAGTGTAAATTATTATAGCAGTTCTTCCTACATCCTAGACTTACTCTTTTTTTAATATATTAAGCACAGTTAAATGTACAGAAAAAGTTTTAGAAATATATGGAGTAGTTCAGGCCCTTCAACTGTCCCGAGAACACTTGAACTGAAGCAGACTAACTCAAAGCTGCACAAAATGGGAGTATTTAAATCAGAGGTTCAAATCACCAGCCTGACCAGCCTGTTGTTTACAGGATGTTTTTTTTTTAGATGTTGTCTCTTTAGACTTGAAAAGCTTCTTATCTAGCAATTATTTCTTACCTTATGTATATGAATATTAGTGGTCTATCAGGACCCAATGGAATGTGGAGAGTTGCTGACAGGACTGAGGATTGAAGAAGGGAGCAGCATATAGCTCAAAAGAAAGGATTACCTGAAAATATGAAAATGCTTGGCCCAGAAATTCATGGGTGAAGGTTAGGCTTTGGCAGTCAAGAGATTACATTTAATTGTCAAAAATAACCTTTTGTCTTTTGTCTATGAATTAATAAAAATACATAGTCAGGAGTAGGATAGAACAAAGGGGGGAAAAACAATAGGAGGCATTCAGGGGGAAGTAGGGGAACAAAGATGTAAGTTAAAGCAAGAAGGCAGATGTACGAAATACTGCGGTAAGCAAGTCACGCGATGGTGTCAATGCCAGTAGGAACAAGACAGGAAACTTGGGTTGCAAGGCTTACGTATATGGTCTCTGGCAGGTGATGAGAAGACCCTTCCTCCAGCACCCGTTCTGATCTTGCTCTCTACGGATGGCGTGCTCTGCCCATTTTACATGATCAATCAAAACCCAGGGGTCAGATCGCTTATTGTGACCCCAGAGCCATTGCTGACAGCAGGGGAGAGAACACCGAAATCAACAGGTAAGAGCTCCAGTGGGTTAAGGAAACACTTGCATTTGTGGATCTTTTTCTGTAAGTTTGGTACAATAATGCAGTCACAGAATGTTTTTTTTTCTTTATAATGATAATGGAAGCAGTTCTTGGGTGTTTGGTGCTCCCAGGACAGTTCATCTTTTGCGCATCTGAGTGAAATTATTTAGTCCTGTTTACCATGAGAGGTCTCAAGCACTTTGCAGACTGCACTTAGATTCTAATGTGCAATCAACATTTGGGGAACAGGGCCAAAGCACTTCTAGGAGGCCCTTTGCCCAGCTTTGGGGTGGCATGAGTAAAACTGCAGCAGTGACTGCAGGCTCCGCTTGGTGACAAGGATCGAGACCCAGAGCCAGGTCTGCATACCCCAAAGAGGAGATGGGTTTTCTTCCACATGTTTTACTGTGGGAGGCCATGATGTGAACAGAAGTATTTGGCTGCAGCAAGAGCTTATTTAAATAATAGCTTTCTGCAGTGCTGTGAAAACAGTGTTAGCAGGTAGAGCAGTAGCTTTTTCTGTTTGTGTATAGGTTGTGATATGCAATGTGAAGTAAGTAGTTTCTTATGCTGGGGTGTGCAGGTCAGTTGGTTGTTCTGCTTCTCTGCCTGCCTACAATAATTGCAAACCCACTGCTTTCTTACATAAGCCCAAATTTGCTTCTCCTCCAAACAGAATGCTTTTGCCTGGCAGCCTGCCTCTCTGCAGTGCTGGCTGGCTAGTGTGCTGACAGCCTGTTTAATTTCAGCTGGCAGGAACCTTATCAAAATCAGTGGAGAAAGGTGAAGGCTTTTCACAGGAAACTCCAGGCAACATTAATCTAGACAGACTTGGGGAAACAGCAATATTGATAATGGCTCAGGGTTTTTGCCATTTCTGTAACACTTGTTGGGCGTAGGGACTGGAAGCCCTGCTTCCTCTTCTGTCTTTCTCACTGTGTGGTCTGTCTAATGAGTGAGAGAGTACCTAACAGCCCCATCAAGTAGTATTTGGCCTTGCAGTACCTTCTCCAATTAGTCAGTGCAACCAAATGAGTCTCTTCTTTACCTGTTTATCTTCCCGCAGGAAGCACTGCCGCATCTCCGACCACTCCGCCAACTTCTTTAAAGCCTGACACGGTTCCAGGTGTTGCTCCTACTGCCCCTGCCTCAAGTCTGCCTCCAGCAGGAGGTGGAACAGCTGCCTTTTCCTTTATGCCTTCAACTGTGAAGACACCTGGCAGTACAACCAGCGATCCTCCTCCCTACCTCTTTTCCACTGATGCCTCCAAGCAAGCCGTGGCTCCCAGTCCAGGAGCGGGAACGTTCTCTTTCTCCTCTGCTTCAACCAAGTCATCCGTAACACCTGCTCCTTCTGTAGGCACCACTGCAGCTACTGCCACCACCTTCTCTTTTGGATCCATGAGCTTGAAACCAGCTGCAGACAGCTCACCTGGGCCACCACCCTCCACAACACCCCTTGCGCAGAAGCTGTCTTTCACCCCTTCAGCTTCTTCAGTCAAAGTGAACCTCAATGAGAAGTAAATACAAAGATAAATGAGATAATGTGGTAGCTGGGTCGTTGTTAAATCACTCCAGATGTGGATGGTGTGTGGTAGTTCTGAAAAGTCACACAATAGTTTGTCTTTTTGCCCTGACAGCTGTTTTCTCTGCTTCCCAAAAAAGCACTGAGGAAGCCCCTCTTTTCCCAAGATGTAGTTTTGTTTGGCTGTTTTAAAAAAAACCCTCAGTGATTCCCATGCTAGAGGTGATGTCCATGGACAAAATAGTAGTCGAGGGACCTGCCAAAAGTTATATTGGTAACTTACCAAATTATCAGAGGCTTCATTTTTTCATGTCTTTGCTTCATAGGCATGAAACATTAATCCCATGCTGTGGTTCAAGGTGAATTGGTTAAAAGACTCTTGGGGAACGCTGGGATTTGAGTATTTTTGTGACTGGTTTAGTACGTTGCTGGTAGCACAATTTTCTTTCACACTTTGAAGGTTCCTTACCTCTAACCTACGGAGTAATTTGCATTGCTGGGCAGGAGCTGTATCCACATTTGATGGTTGTGGTTTGTTTTCCGCTCCTGTGTTGAATAGAGGAGATGCCAGGCCTTTTTTTTGTTCTTAAATGGATGCTTGCTCGGTGAATACAGGACCTGAAGTCTTCAAAGCTCGTTTGTGCTGAGAGTTCATGCCAGCTGAAGGATAACTGATACTGATTAGAAACTATGCAAAATAGATTTGAGTGATGAACATTCTCAGATTTCATATACCTCTCTTCCCTCCAACTCCCAAGACTTCCCTCTCTTTTTGAGAAAGAATGGTTCAAAAGGCAGAGCTATGTTAATTGGAGTTGCTTTCTGTGGAGAGCAATTTTCATGTAAATGTGTCTTAAGAAATTTCTGATGGTTCAAATGATTATTTTTTAATTAGGGTAGTCTTTGCTACACTGGTATCTGATGGTGGCTCTTAGGGCCTTTTAAATTTGATATTTTGTGTATATAGCAAACGATACGCTTATGAATTGGCTGCATATTTAACTTGGCTGCCTTGGGGGCCTGAGTTTGAAGATGAATGGAAGTTCATGTTCTCTTGCAGAATTTCTCTTTGAACTTTGCTGCAAGGTTGGAACTGAAGGGTGACTCAGATTTGCTGTATTTGGTGGTTTTGTGCAAAATGATGAGGTGCGTTTTGAAGCAGTTTTTGTAAGCATTTAGTTTTTGCTCCCTGGGATATCTGTGGTAGCTGACTTTGTGGTTCCGGATATTCAGAAATATCCCTGAAGGGTGCCTTCCCACCATTTCCAGCTGCTGCACTTGTCATTTTGTACCTAGAGCTTAAGTTATTGCTGATCCCTGGGGTTGTTCATTTGTTAGACCTTAGTGGTTCATTTTGGATGGAGAGAAACAAGCTGGGGCCAGTTCAGAGCTGAAAGATGCCCTGCTTTCTTCTGCAGGTTCTCTGCTGTAGACGCCTCATCTCCCACTAGCAGCGGTGGTCAAGCCAGTTCCACAATGTTTTCATTTTCAACCATTTTAAAAACTGCTTCTGGAGGTCCTCTGAGTCAGTCCACACCATCCTCTGCCTCTCCTAGCACACCGCTGAAGGCTTCAACCCCTGCACCTGCCACAGGTAGGAGTCTGATGCGTGCTGTTGGGAACAACACATTACAAACAATGTTCTGAAAGTTCTGGAAACGAAACCAACCTCACCATGTCCTTTCTTTTTTTTTTTTTCTGCTGCATTTACTGATGCAGCAGATCTGCACACCATAATGCTGTGATGGACTTAATAGTGAAACTGAGAATTTTCTCCGTTTATGCAGTTTGTTCCCCACAGAGCGCTCCATATGGGAAATAATATGTTCAACTTCTTAAGTTCTGGCATTTTCAGTGCCCTGCAATATAGCTCTGGTTAAGAATGTTTCTGGGCAGTCACGCAAATCGGTGTCCTGACTTGCATCTGGAGCGTCTGGAGTTCGGTGTTCAGAAGCGAGTTTAAATTAGATTGCATTCATCTGGTAGCAGAATAATATCCCACCTCTCAAGTGATTGGGGGTCTTGGGGTCCTTCTGGAATGTACAGCCAAATATTTGGGAGTAACAGTTGTTGCCATTAGCAGAGAAATTGAATGGGAGTAAAAGTGTACCTGGGGAAGATGTTTTCTTTTACTGGGGCCTCTGCCTGTATCGCTGCTGGATTTGATGCTGGTGATTAGCAGTCTGATCACAACCTGTTTTCTCAAGTTTAATGTAGGTTCATAAATTGCTGTTTCTCTTTTTAAATCCTAGTGGCACGTCCTGCTCAAAATATGCCTTTAGGTTCTTTACTACAGAAGACAGCCAAGATCACCTCTTCTGCAGCAAAGCCAACCTCTACTCCGGTAATGAGAATTTGAGTGGATTTTTTAGAGGGGGGAATGCTTTCTGTTGCTCCTGAATTGCTTAGAATTCCTTGGACTGAAGAGTATTCCTAGGTCCAAGAACTAGATAGCTTTAGATGTAAAATACATAAATAAAAATTAGCTGATCAGTGGGACTAAAACTATGTTCTCTGCATGACTTTGGCAAGCTTTCATGTATGTTGCCATGATCAGGGCTGTAAAAACTAATTCTTACCAATGCTTTGGAAATGAGATTTAACTGCTTTCCTAGCTAGTAAGCAGTCAAGATTTGTCTGGATGGTGTCTCTTAAGAGAGACCTCGGCTTTGGATAACAAAATCAAAACAATAACCCAGAGCAGCACACAAAGATTTCCTTTGCTTTCACAAAGCTTTAGCCACGTATCTTCAGGTAGTCTGCAGTACTACCTGGAATGTGTGTATACTTTTCTTACTTTAGAGTGGAACAAGTATTTATGCTTATGACAATTGCCTCCCTAGTGACTGCTGTCTGAATGGAGCTCTAACAGCAGGCCTTTTTCGATATTCTAGACTCCCTGTTGCTAGGGCTATATTCTTAATATTGGAGTGAGGTTTGTTTTTTTCCTCCAGGGCAAATCAGTCCCCAGCGCTGCTTTAGAGAAACAGGTCCACCAGTGGAAGGATTCAGACCCTGTCATAGCAGGCATCAGAGAGGAGGTGAGAACTCTTTCAAGCAGTTTTCTTCATTTTAGAAGCTGGAGGAGCACTGTATAGAGACACGGGCATTTCTTTTCAGTTCACGTGTGTTTTGATGATGTCTTTCAATAGTTGAGGAATCAGAATGGAAATTTTCGACAAGATGGTCAACTTGTTTTGTACTTGCTGTTTGTGTGTCCTGTTCAGTCATCTTTAATTTTAGTTCTGGAAAAATTGGGTATTCCTTCCTGTTGCTGTGCAGGAAGAATTTCCTGCTTTTCCTGTAAAGTCAGAGATGGTGGTGGTGTTGTAGAAACATGATCTATGACTTTGGTTTCAGACCCTGCTGTGTTTAGTGGCTGTACTTACTTCTTGACTTTGCAGATTGCACATTTTCAAAAGGAGATGGAGGAGCTGAAGGCCCAGACTTCCAAAGCCTGTTTCCAAGTGGGTACACCAGAGGAAATGAAAATGTTGCGAATTGAGTCAGATGATCTTCATACCTTCCTCTTGGAAATTAAAGAGACAACAGAGGTGAGCACTGTGGTTGAGCATCATCAAACTATTTAACTCCTCAGCAATGACTGTTTGTCACCCGGTGTTTCCATTTAACCTGCTGGTGCTGAACCAAGGTAGATGGAACCTCTGAATGTGCCATTTTAGCATGGGGGCAACATTTGCATTTGTTCTTTCAGACAAACGCCTGCAGGAGCTGCTGTGTTAAGATGGCAATGAAAATATGTTACTATGAACCTTATCCCATGTGTTCTATTTGCAGTCACTTCATGGAGATATTAGTATTCTGAAGACAACTTTACTGGAGGGGTTTGCAGGGGTAGAAGAGGCCAGAGAGCAGAATGAGCGGAATCGTAGCTTGGGCTATTTACACTTGCTCTATAAGAAACCCTTGGATCCCAAGAGTGAAGCACAGCTCCAGGTATGAAGCATGTTAACCAACGTCTAATCTAGAGGTTTAAATAAAATGAGACTTCTGTGTGCCACTGCCCAGTGGTTTTGTTCTGCCCTAGGTATTTTTTGTTCTGACACAGCGGAGTAAAAATGTGATTAATTTTGTTTCTCCAAGTTTGCAGCATATGCTGAAAATCCTCTGCTAAAGCTTCTCTGTGTTGTTGACGTTAGCCAACATTGTCTGTGATAAGACAAAATTCCCGCTGAAGGGAAATATTTCACCTGAGATCCAAGTCCGTTCTGATCTTAGTACATGACTTTTGACTCCCTGTTTCTTCTCAGTCTGTAGTGTTTGTTCAGGGATTTCAGCTAAAGGAATATATTTTTTTTCAACAGTTCGTGGAAGAGTTCTTGGAATCTAAAAGTGTCTTTTAGAACAACTTGATGACTTGCTATGACTTACCGAAATTGTGTGGTTAATTTTGTGGATGGCTGAGCCTAAAGTTAAATGATACTCTAAAAGCTTGGGCACAAAGGAGAGAGAAGATAACCAGGAGTTCCTGAAGAGGCTTTCAAAGACATGAAAGAAACCGGGGTGAAGCACTGAGAGGGCTATTTAACCTTAGGCAAAATAGGCTGAATGTGCTCTACAAATGATACTAGGTCTTTTGTACGCTGATAAGTTCTCCTTAAGGAGTTTGACTAGCAGGCTGAAGACATAATTGAATGTCTTCTTTGTTACAACAGGAATCAAGATCATGCACACAGACAGTTACTAGGCATCACCTGACATGAAGTAACTTCCCTTAGGTTTGAATTTTTTCACCTGGACTCTGTAGGTTGATTGACAGTCTTATGCCTTCTTTGTCTTGTATTTTCCTATGACTTTTTGAGCTTATGCTTATGACTTGAGAGGGCTGATAACCTTGAAAGGCATGTTTCACTGGTGTAGAAAGAGGATCCCATGGAAAGAATGACAGTAGGAGAGAAGTGGAAATGAATTGGGATGTAAGGAGAGTTTTCAGGTCAACTTCTTTGAGAGTCTGCTAGAAAGACAGCTTGATCTGACTTAAACTTTATTCAGTATGCATCACCCCTGTTCTCCTGGCTTGATAATGCTCACTTGATCAACTTATTACGCTAGCTTTAAATGAAGCTTTTTTTAAAAAAAAGACCCTGAGGCTTTTCTTATGGCCAGCCATATTGACGTGCTGTTCAGAGAGTTGCCACTATATGATGCTCTTAATTGCTGGAGAGAAAACCTGTGCTTCATAATGTGTAAACTAAGGCCACAGTAGTACTGGATTTGGTTTCAGGTTGGGTATGCCATATTCAGATTTCATGCTGTATCTTGAAAACAGTTGTCATGGAATCCTTCCCAAACAATGTTACTTGGCTGGTTCCTCGTTGCGTTTAAGGGAACATTCTGTTGAGATGGGCTGAAACCAAGTGCAGTTTCCATTTTATGAGACTGGAATTAAAGAGATGTTCGTGCTGTGACAGGTTGGAGGGATGACAATTATGAGACAGAAGGCTGGTTTTGTTTAGGGAGCAGGTCTTGTAGCCAGAGATCTCTGGCTTAGTTGTGCCAGTTGTGCAACCATGTGGTCATGGATAAGTCACTTTATTCTCTCTGTGCCTTATTTTTTTCCTACCTATAAAAATCAAGTTAATTCCTTGCCTTAATGTGGGAGTTGCGAGCATTCCTGAGTGCTTTCATGAATCATAATCTAAATGCTGGTATCCCAGACCCATGTGAATAGTGTGCCAGGCTTTGATCACCTATAATTGTTAGATGCTTCAACAGTGTAAAGTGGGAATGAATGACTCATCTTTTGGAAATGAGGTTTGAAATAAGGTTTGTTTTGTACAACGCGTGATGTTTGTACCACCCTTTCTGAAAAGCTCTGGCAGTGTTTTGCAAACATTATGGAAAGTCTTATTTCTAGTTTAAAGTTGGGATAAAATGGCTGGGCCGAGCATGTACATACACCCCCACTAATTAATAAATAGGGTTTCATTGTGTTAAGTTCTGTTATGCTGGATATAGCTTTCCAGGCAGAAATATGGGGAAGTGTCACATGGCATGGACCGAATGAGCCAAAGGGTCTTCAGCTTCTTCAACTGAAACAGATTTCTGAAGTGAATTAAAGTCTGATTTTATTTTACATGGCAGGAAATTCGACGCTTGCACCAGTATGTGAAGTTTGCTGTCCAGGATGTGAATGATGTTCTGGATTTGGAGTGGGATCGGCACCTGGAACAGAAGAGAAAGCAGAAGTACGTAACTGAAATCGGAATACAGAACTGTAAGGATCTTGTCAGTGAATCAGACATCGGTCCCTAATCAGCAGACGGAAGCCTTTTTCCATTTCATAGTACAGTCTTTTCTGAGGGGTTTATGATTAAAGCTCAGCTTAGATACTTAACTGGTGAGCTGTAGGTTCACACTACTTGGCTCTGTAAGCTTGTTACGTGCTTGCTGCATCTCTCTGCATGGTGTAAATAGCGCTTATGGAAAAACCTGTAAAATAAACTCCCTAGGGACCAAGCACGTTGGTGGTAGCTAATGAAACCCTCCTAATAGATAACATATCTTCTAGTAAGTGAATAAATTTTCAGCATGTCCAAAGGAGAAATGTGCATTTGAGACAAACAGAACTGCCGTGGTGTTCAGACCAAACCGTGTTTGACTTCATGGAGTTTAAGTAGCTAGAACCACGAAACAGCTTTGTGTAGACATGTCTGCTTCTGGCCAGATATGTAGCATGGTCTTTATCCCTGTCTCCTGATTTGCTGTCTTAAGGCGTTTGATTGTTCCTGAGCGAGAGACCTTGTTTAACACCCTGGCTAATAACCGGGAAATAATCAATCAGCAGAGGAAGAGACTAAATCAGTTGGTGAACAGCCTACAGCAGCTCCGATTGTATAACCAGACATCTCAGTGGAGTGTTCCCAGTGATACATCTTCTCTTAGCAGTGCTCAAAGGTATGTGAGATGCAAGTTTGTGAGTGGTGTTGCCACTCTGCTCTTGCCCCCTTCAGCATGCAAGGATGTGTCATCTAAAAAATGATGTTTTGTGGATTTGGTAGGGGAGAGCAGGATGTCCTAAACAGGTACTGAGCTATGGCCAGGTAATATAGAAGCTCATTGTTTATATTCTGTGATGCATTGTTTGCTTATCAGAAATTTCCCTTGAAGGTTATGTTTTTATAATAGTGTAAACAGGATAATTGAACCTCTGGGCTGAGGCACTGCTGTTTTTGTCCGCATTTGCGGGAAGAAGTGAATGGCTCTTTGACTCTTCAAAGTAATTCAAGCAATGTGTGTTTAAATAGCACAGTATCTAAAAGAGCCAACTGTTCTAAGCCAGTGGTTCTAGTGACTCCTTCTGGCTCTCTTTTGTTCCTGCTTTGGTTGGTTTCTTTCTGCTGATTGTGTTTTTTTCACTGCTCTGCCATGTCCCAGTTTCGACAGTGACCTTGAAAGCTTGCGGAATGCCTTGATGAAAACTACCTTGGAATCACACACCAAACCACTGCCTAAAGTACCTGGTAATTTATTTTCCTGGTATTCATACATAAATTACTTTTTAATTTATTATTATTTACTTGTGCTTTGATACAGACTAATAACTCTTATCTTTTCCAGCTAAATTATCCCCTGTGAAACAGGCACAGTTGAGGAATTTTCTAGCCAAGAGGAAGACTCCACCAGTTAGGTCTACAGCTCCAGGTAAACGTTTAGCTACCATAAAAGTCTGGAATGCATTCTAGGAGGGTAACTTAACTGCTGTGGGCACCAGCACTGAAATTAGCTCTTGGCAGCTTCTCACTCCTCAATGCTTTCTTCTCCCTTGCTGCTCCCTCATCTGCTCTCAGTAAGAATTTCCTTCATTTACCATCTTATCAAAAGTTGCTTTTCCTGGCAGTTAAGAAATCAAATCCTAGCAATGTGGGATTAAAACAAGCCCGTAGAATAACATCCTGAAATAGGATGTATGTCTGTTAGGCTGGATGGTTCTCTCACTTTAACACACACGCACACGTGATTTTTTTTTTCCTGGTGTTGCAGCAAATTTGTCCCGATCTGCCTTTTTGTCCACAAGATACTATGAAGAGTTGGATGAAGTCAGTTCAACATCCTCAGTTTCCCAGTCTCTGGAAAATGAGGATCCACAGGTGGCGGACCAGGAAGAAGAGGCTGCTCCTGTCCAAGTCCCTCGCCATGCCCCTGTGGTCCGTACTCCATCTGTCCAGCCTGGTTTGATGGCTCAGTCTCTGCCCTTTGGGAAACAGCACCCCTCCTTGGGAACTTTGTGTGAGTTGTTTTTGCAGTCTCCTCTCCTATTCTGTACCATGTTCTTGTCAGTATCTTTAACCACCGTATCCATTACCAGTGCTTCAAGTCCTGGAGAAGTGAGATTGCAGCATGCAGGTTTATGTTCCCAAGTTTCCAGTAGTAGTTAGCAGAGTTTCATTAACTGCTTTTTTGCAAGCCTGTTACTTTTAGATTGTACTGGCTGTAGGTGGCACTGTTTTCATTTAGTAATTTGCCTTAAGGGCAAGTATTTCTTAAAATAATGCCTCAGAAAACAGGAGACTGAAGTACTTCTGCATTTGGTGGGTATGGACTGAGAACTTCAGAGCCCAGAAACAGTAAGAAATGTTTGCATATGCTTCCTTGTCTGAGAGGTTTTTTTCATCTCTGTAGCCAGAGGACTTGAACCTCCCTAAATGAAAAATAAGCTGTCAGCAGAATTGACTGTAACAACAAACTGAAAGTCATCTAATGCATTGAAATGACAGCTGCTTCGATTTACTTGCTGAATTCATTGGAATACTGAAACTGTCTGTGCTGGATAGAGTTGATTGTTTAAAAAACATGTGGGTCAGCCTTGTCAGAAGGAAGCTGTGTACTCACAAGAACTGTAGTTCATCAAAGGCCTTCACGTCTTTTGAGTTGAAGAGATACAATGAGCTGTAATATTTTTGTTTGCATTTATAGTGCCTACGTCTTCAAACAGAATCATACCACAAGGAGCAGACAGTACAATGCTTGCAACAAAGACTGTGAAACATGGGGCCCCTGCTCCCACTGTCACTGTTCCAGCACCACAAGCAGCTGCTGCAGCAGCTCTGCGGAGGCAGATGGCTAGCCAGACCCCAGGTAAAAGGATGGCTAATTATCCAAGTGACCTCTGAGCATCTGAATGTGAATTTCACAGGAATTTAGTGCTTGAAAAGGAGAAGACCATCACAATGTGACACATCTCTGTGTGTTGCAGCCTCTGAGCTATCCAGTCTTTTTTTCTTCCTTCTTCCTGTAAGCTACTAGTACAAAATGCCTGAAAAACTCCCACTTCAGGTTTCATTGTACCCCTTCTGGTCTGTGCTCTGGCGGAGAAGTCAATGACTTAAGAGATTCTTGCACTGATTCAAGCTGGAGAACCAGTTGGTCTGCATGCAAGAAACTTAGACACCTTTGGAAAGCAGAGAAATGATGTTACTGGCCCATACTAATAACTCTTTGTTAGCTATGCAGTTAACAATATAACAATGATAAAACAGTTTTAATATTGAAAAGTTAAACTGTTGAGTTAAGCTTTGGGTATGCGTGTAAGGTTTTGAGTTGATAGGACAAAGGTTCCCCAGTTTAAGCTTTTCTTTGTTTGGTTTTAGACATTCCTGGGTGCTTCCCCAGTATTGTAACATCAGTGCAGAAAAGAAACAAAATTCAGTTACTGGTAGAAGAATTAATTTATTTTCCTTGCCCAAGGAGAGCATAAGTGCACAAAATGGACTAATGATGTGAATTGTGGCAGAGTCTGGGGTGTAATTACGTAGGTCATTTCTGTTAACCCAAGATGTTATGATGTAGGTAAGGGACAGTTAGTAAGTATAATTAGATTTGGACAGCCAACGAGGAAAAATGTACAAGCTCTGTGAGAAGCTGGCCACTTCTTTAGTGTCTTTACTGAAGGCTGAGATGGCCAACAGTTAGGGCCAGATATACCATATACCTTCTAGAAACTTACCTGGGTTTCTTCTGGCATTACTCTGAGACACCGTATTGATTGCAGTGCTTAATAAGGAGAAGATATTTACCCCCTTTTTTTTTTCCTTAAAGCTGTAAGCACCTCCTTGACTGAATCAACTCTGAAAAACGTTCCTCAGGTGGTAAATGTGCGGGAGCTGAAGACTGGTGCTTTGACTCCAGCCGTCTCTGCAGTAATAGGGTAAGTGGGTTCTCCCCTTTTTTCTGGTAGCCTTTGCTAATATTTGCAATAGAGCACATACACCAGTGGGGAGCAGCAGCAGTATTTTATGTAGTCTGACTTATCTCTAAATGTATCCACTTTATGTTAAGCCTTGAGTTTGTGTAATGAAAGGAAGAAATATTTTCTTTCCAGGTCATTCAAGGATTTGCTAATGTATGTCATGAACAAACAACAACATCCTTCTCCTTTAGTCTGTGAAATGCATTTTAGTGCATTCCCCCCTGTTGAGACCTAGTGCTTTGATTGCTAATGCATACTTTGGATCTGGTGTCTCTCCAGTCACTGATACTGTTCTGCCCCTTTCTGTGAGGGAAGTGCACCTCTGTCACTGCCCTTGGTCTGTGGGCTTAAGCAGTCCAGATGCTGTTCTTTCTACTTCCTTGCCTGTTACAGAAAAAAACTCTGGGGTTAAGCCTCTCCTTTCTGTTCCCTGACTCTCACGCAGAGAGGAGAACTGCAGTCTCGTTTCTTTTGAAACTTGTCTTTAATTTCTTGATGTAAGAATCTTGATTGAAGGGCTGGATGTCAATAGAGGCTGATCACTGTGGAAAAATATAGAGCTGCAGAGCTGTCATCCTCATGAGGAAATTTTGAATGTTGGCTTCTAAAACTTAACCTTGAATTTAAGATCTTTCATGAGTTAGCTGTAACTCTTGGCTTTCCTGCTCTATGCCTCCTACAGACAACAGCCAGCTCAGCTCATTCCAGAGATTTCTGTCTTATCAACAGGCTCTGTCATCAGCCACAGCACTAGTCTCTTTCCCTGTCATGGTACTGACCTTGAAAATGTCCTTGCCTGATGTTCCTACCATTGCTTAAGACCAAGATGGTTAGATATCTTGAAGGCTTTTTACAGTCTTTATTTTACAGCTGACCTCCTGAAAACATACCAACTAAAAACTCTACCCAAATGAACCTGTGCTTGCCAGTCAGATTGAACACTGAAATAAAGAGCATTCACCTAGCAAAGTTAATTCATTGGTTTTTGCTGCTTCAGACATGCTGGCTGTCTTTTGCCACCACAGCACACTCTTCAGGTTGTTAAGCAGTGATGATTTTTCAGTTGTTATCAGCTGTGCAATGGCTTGTGACTAGGTACGTTGGTGGTCCCAGTCCAATTATTTGGATGAAGTCTTCAAACTGAAATCAAAACCAGCCTTTGTATTGTCAGAGGAGCTGTGGGTCAAGTGATCTTGAGACTTTTCTGGGAAAAAGGTGCCTCCCTATCATGAATTTCGCGGATCTTCTGTGTTTCATTCCCTGTCTGGGGTTTGTGTGAACTTGAAATTTAGAACTGCATCTTCCCAAACTGGGCTCTTTCCAGTGATACTCTGAAACTTCTGAAATGTGAGCTCTTCTCCTCTGGGCAGAGGGCAAATCCAAGCCTTGCAATGCAAAGTTACTGGAAGGAAGGACTTAATAGAAATGTGAAGCTCTTTAAGACACAAAACTCAATCTGAGATAAATCATCGTTGCGTGCATGTGTCTTCTTCCTTTGGAATGCAGTAGGAAATTTCTATGAGCTAGCCTGTAGCTGACCAAATAATTGATGCAGTCTGGGAGTTCTCATGCTTTGTGAGAAACAGAACTAATGCCCGCATTCACATATTGTCTGGGGTTTGTGACATTGGCCCTTTCTATAGGACAGAGATTGCTTATTGCACTAGGGAACACCTGGCCTGTGTCAAGATGGAAAGACTCTACTTGGGTAAGAGACCAGGAGAAAGCAATCAAGAGGTGAATTTGTTATGCTTCTGGAGGCTTCTGGCACTATCAATTTAAGCTGGTGAGCCGTAGACTTGAGGAGATGTTAAAACTAGATGGCTGTCCTCAAGTTATAGTGATGAAGTGCATTTATGGCCCACAGCATGTAGGATGCTTCACCCTAGAAGCAGCTGTTATGCTGTGGTAATTTTGTGTGGACTCTGATGTACAGTTTATTTCATGGTCAAAATTCCAAACTTAAGTTGGAGAAAATAGGTTAGTCTTATCACACTTCTTGTCATGACTTCATTAATTCTTACACTACACTTCAAAGACATGAAGTGCTGTTTTTTTCTTCTTCCCATAGCTTTAGCACCTTGCTCAGCATTTCTGAGAGTTGCATGTACTTGCGTGCACTTGTCTGGGCTCTGCACTATAAAGGAAGCTTCTTACATTTGTTATCCACTAGGCATAAAATTGTAATCCCCTTACCTGCTGATTTTTCCATCGGATGCTCGTAAAATAGAAAGGCTTGACTCTCTTCAGAGATGAGAGTGTGTGGAGAAGACTTGATCACTTAAGTCTAGAGCTTTAAATGCATTTGCAGTCTTCCTTTGTTAAATGTGGCTGATTCACTTAAGAGGTTTATTCCCTAATCAGGTTTGTTCATTTGCAGTTGTGTGTGGAGTCTTTAATAACGGTGGTTGTTTGAGACTTCTGGAAGCTGTGCTTTTTGAGATGCAAGCAAATTACTTTAAAAATAATAATTCATTTAACATTTTAATTTTTCTTTTTAAGATCATCGGTTCCTCACTCTGCAGCCCAGGCAGTCCACCAGGTTTTGGCAACTGTTGCTACAAATCAAGCTAAGCAGGTATCTTGGTATAGAGCTCTTTTCCTTTGGATTACTGTACCCGGGCATGTTCAGTAAAGTTTGGGGTGTACAGTTGGTGAACAGGTAATCTAACAGTTTCTTTTCACAGCTTGCAATGCATTCTTGGCAAAGCATTTATTTATCTGTGACCTTGACAGGGTGGTGTCAGGTTTATCTTTGTTATGTCTTGCCTTTTCTCTCTTTGGAAAAATGTTGCAGCTTTCCAATGGCCATGGCCTTGCGTCAGTAAGGGTTGCAACTAACAACAAAGGAAACTGTGTTAAATATACCCAAATTTCACCAAAAAGAAGTGCCAGGTAATCAAGGGAGACAGCTTCCCTATCCTGTATCTCATTGAAAACATTTCTTAATGGTGGACACGCTGCTAGGTTTTATTCCCACACGTTGGAAAGCCATGCCACCAGTCTCTGTCTCCTGGAATCAACGAGCTGTTACTCATGGAGGCTTACCAGGGGAAAGAGACTTATTGAAAAAGTTGAGTATTGACCCTGTATTTAACTGTAAAGACACCTGGACCCAAGATGGGAGGTTCTGCCAAATAATTGCTTTAGTTTGTTCTCAGGTCTTTGCCTGACTCTTGTCATATCAGACCGAGATCAGAAGGGCCTTTGTTAACGCTCAGGCTGTGTTGACCTAAAGTGTTTTTGTTTTCAGACACCTCTAGCAAGCTCGCTGAAGGGACAAACTATTCCTTCCTCTGTGTCTGCACCTTGTCCTGTGGCATCTACACCTGGTCCAACGTCATCTGGAAACAAAATCTCGGGTGAGTTGTCCATGGTGGAGATAGATTTAAGGCCTGAGTGTCTCTTGCTACCTGTCAGGGTGTACAGTCCTGAGAATGAAGACAGGGGAAAAAGATCTGCCTCCATTGAGAGGCTGCTATGCTAATGTTGAGGAGGAGAATTTGAAAAAACAGAGTACGGAACGGCAGGAAAGAGGTGTTATGTACAGTCCTGTGTTTTGTCTGAGTGCCTGCATCCAGAATTCAGTGATCCTAGAATTCAGATTCCTCTTTCAGAGTGGTCTCAGAATCTGTAACTTTTAACAAGTAGTGGTGAAAGTTCATCAAACCAAAGGCTACTGTTGTTTGACAGCAGATGAAAAACATCTGTCTTTGCCGTCTTATTTTTTAAACGTGAAAAATTCCTGCATTCTTGCAGGAAAGTGATTACATCCTGAAGTAACAGGAACAGTTTTTCTTTATGCTGTGTCTGACTTGAGTGTTTCTATATTATAGGTTTCAGCACTGAGGAATACCTGGCTTAAGCTTGCATGTACTTGCCTGAAATAAGTTGGGTGCTGGCTCTGCTGTGTACTAGGCTGTAGGACCAACTTTAAAACCAATTCAGATACTGTCGTCTTACACACTTTGTTTAGAAGCTTACAAGGAAAGGAACGATCATTTAGCACAAACGAAGGAAGAGGAAACTCGGGGAAGAAAGGAATAGATTTTTAATGTGTATTAGATGATAAAGCTTGCATTGGATATGGTTTTATAAGCCTCTTGCATAAATGTCTGAAATTCATCTTTATTGCTTTTCTGACTTTAATCTGTGGATGTAGGTTGCCTTTTAGCCAGGGGTGAGAAGCAGCAAAAATAGCTAAGAGTCGTATTTGACTGTAGCAAACACTTCTTAAATTTCCATTTACTGAAAACGCCAGCTCCTGAATTTGCTCCATTTCTTTTTTATTTGAAATATGTTTTGATATGGTGATGAGAGATTTTACCAAGGTTTTCTTGATTTTAATATTCTTGTTGTCAAGATAGCAAGACCTCTCTTTGCTTTAGTCAGACACGTTATTGCCTTACATCTTTCAAATAATTCAGATATTCTGTGTTGCTGTAACATCATCAGGAATGTTTCTGTGCACAAATACGGCTTGCTAAAAGTGGCAATTTGTTTCTAATGGATAAAAATTGCAGACTGTATGCAAACAACTCTTTTTTTGATAGTTGAATGGCATGCTGCTGTCTTCTTTGTAATGTTTCCTCTTGTAACCTTCAGGACAAGGGACAGTAAAAACAGTTACAGCTGTGACTTCTACAGTGACATCAGTACCAGCAACAACTGCACAGCTCAACAAGGCATTCTCGTTTTCTTCTGTGGGGTCCGTATGAAGTTTATTTCTTTATAGTTGACATTAAGCATGAGTGTGTCAGCTTTTCCAGCAAGAGTTACCTACAAGCTGCATAACATTGAAAGTTTGTGAGAATTTGACATGATGTTGTGTCACTTTGAACTTTTCAATCTGTAACTAATCAAGAAAATGAAGAGCAAATAAGGCTGAACTATTTTACTTATAGTGGGCTGTTGAACAAGTCGTACAGTGGGTATAGTGGGATTTCTCAGCTATCTGGTAGGTTGCCAGGTGATGATTTGAGACTGCATCTCGTAGAGTCGGAGAACGTACACTGTGCATCTTGTATCTTGGGGTTAAGGAAGAGGAAAAAGACCTCAGCTGGTTTAAAACTCAATTCTTAATTTAGTGAACAAAGAGCAGTAGCAGGCAAATCATCCCAAGCAAGTTGTGCAGGGGTGTGTGAGAATGAACTTTGGCTTTACAGCGACGAGAAGAGGTTGAACCCTGGAGGTTTCTGCTTCCAGAGAAGAATGGGAAGAAATTGGATATGATCATATCCACACTCATCACCTCTGAAGATGGTTTCTAAAGAGAGTGATATTTTTTTCTAACCTAGGCATACCTATACAGGTTTCCAGTGTTTGCAAAAGCTTTGAGATACGGAAGTGCTGGAATTCCCAGTTAGGACTTGAAATTTGTGCTAATGTTCAAACTTGCTGAATTGCCTTTTTTTATTTTGAAACAACAAAACAAATTCCATGTTGTGGCTTGAAAAGTAGTCTATTCATGAAGGTGACTAAAGAGTCACCGTGCCATCTCGTGATTTGTGTTACATAACAGTAATACAAAGCAAGGCACATGTTAAGAACATGAAGTTACTCTGAAACCTCTCTTACAGATTGCTTGAAGGAATTAAAAAAAAATATTTCTTTGATTGTATTGTACCTTTGGGGAAGAGGGGTGACTCCTTTGAAATAATTGTTTGGGATTCTGCGTATTTAGCTGTCTAATACTGAAGTTTCTCTTTATGAACCAGGTAACACTAAGCACTTCAGAACACATGCATACTTTCAAATGATTTTTCATTCAGTCTTAATCATTTCTACATTGGTTGTCAAGTGGATGTTATCTAAACACCCTGCAGTACTCTTCAAAAGGCTAAAATAGTCTTCTTGAAACACTGAAATTCAGATTCAAAAGACAAACAAACCCTGCCTTTGTCCCAGGCTGCAGTGCCTCAGTCTATAAACCATATACTAAATACAATGCTGTTGTTTGTGGTGTCTTACACATCCTGACTATCAGGAGCTGGCCATTGAGAATCAGAGGACAAGGCAGTGTGAAAGCTTAAAAAGCTTTAGGGAATTAAGGTCTCTGGAGGACTCCAGTGCTCATTGTGAAAAATCGTAGTATTTTTGCAGGACATAGTATTTTAAGTGTAAAATAGTCACAGAAACTAAATTTCTGTCTTGCTATGAGTGATCTCCTTTTCAAAGGATGGTAGTGTCTGGTTGTTCCCGTTCATACATGCACTCTTACCATTCAGATCTTTAAATTTTAAGCTGTAGTCACTGCTACAGCTTCTGCTGTAGCTAGTCTCCCAGAAGGTAGAAGGGTTTGGTTCATTGTTCATTTGGTTCTTGTGCACATGTGCTCATGTGTCTGACTTAGTACAAACTTGTACAGGAAATCTGAGGCTCAGCATTGTGTTAATCATAGGGTTGGAAGTTTCAACACTTCAGTCTCAAAGTCATTCTTTCCCTTTCTCCTCTTTCCTGCTAGGTCTGGGTTTAATTTTGGTGTTGTCACATCAGCTGCTTCATCACCGACGCTGCCCAGCCTCGCTTCCTCACAAGGTTAGTTTGGAAGAGTGTGCAGACAAAAATCTCTTATCTGCTAAGAGAATGCTTACTCTTCCTAATTCATTTGGTTCTTGTTCTGTGTTGCACTTCTATTATTAAATTTGCAATAGCTGCAATAACATTGTATACGTACGTTAGATTATGCCCTGCGATGGACAAGAATCTAGGCCACCTGCCTTTCAATTAAGTGTAAGCAAAATATTTGCTGCCAAGAGCATCCAGGAGGTACTAGTTTATGAAAAGGGGTAATATCTGCATCCTTTTCTCTTTAATCTCTAGATTTTAAAGTTGCCGAGATGGTCTGACATAGAAAGCTGTCATCAAGTGGAGTGAGCATTTAGTAACGGGAGGGGAATATTAGGGGTAGCTTTGTATTAGTTATAAAATTGAGTTGTCAATATGTAGGCTGCCCTTGCATTTTATAGGTAGATCACGTGCACCTGATCTGGAAAGAGGGGCCTGATACGTCTGCTCTTGTAACACTCTATAAGTTTATTGCCTCTAGTTTCAGCCCTGAAAAAGAGATTGTATGCTCAAAAGTCTTCCTCCTGCCCTCCCTCCCCTCCAGTGCCATCAGTTTAATAAAAGATAACACCTCTTCCAACAAATCTTGGCTTGCTTATATCCTTAGATGGTCGGCCACAGCAATGCTGCTGATATTCCATTGACTTAAGCAGAGAGAACTAATGTGGCTTAAAACTTGAAGATTAAGTTAACAGGAAAGTTAAGCAAATAACACAGATTAAAGGAGGACTGGGAGGGGCAGGAAACAGACCTGTAAAGCACAGCACTGGGTGAGGGCAGTTACCTTACTCTACTCCATGGCACAAGTGTCTTTGCTTTTGTTAGCTGGTGATGGAAGCACAGAAGGAATTTCAGTGCCCCAGGAAGAAACAAATGGTTTTTTTTTCAGTGTTGGTAGTAATATAGGGTAAAAGACAAGGGTAGTGCCAGTGCTAAGATCTTTTTGTTCATTGAGTTGATCTCTATGCGGATTTCCTGTACCTTGTCCAGATTGATCCCTGGTCCAAACACCAATGCAATGTCGTCAAGTCAGAATTTCAGCAGTGCTCAGAAATGAAATGACAATTTGTCAAGTAAAGCTGGTTTAGTCTCCCTTAAAACTTCAGCAGTTTCACACTGTTGGACCGCAGTATATCTTAAAAGTGATTTGGCATCTACATTTGTGAGCTTTCCTTTAGTATTTCAAAGCTGAAAATGGGCTTCATGGAGCCAGTGCTCAGTGCTCTATAAATGATTGAATTCATACAGAAAGATTTGATTCTGACAAAGATTTTTCAAGTACTGGAAGTACTTTTATGACCCAAATTCTCCTCTGAGAAGAGAAATCTATGTTTACACATAGAATTCTGTGGTGTCAGGAATTGTTTAGCTGAACCATGTAAAAAAGGGTAGAAATGGTGTTATTGACAAATGGTCTGTAAGTAAATGATCTCTCTGTTGTCTGGCTGTTGAAAAAGGGAAATTGTCTGGACTCAAAGGAAAGGATGGTTAAGTGGAAGCTGGGGCATAGAAGTAAATGTTTGTCACTGTAACACTGTCCATAAAGGCATCAGAAAATGTCACTGTTGTAATAGTGAATGCATGTGGAAGTGACAGTTATCTGTTTGCCAGAAGGCATTACAGTTTTTTAGGCAAGAGAATTACCTTGCAATCTGTAAAGCGCTAAACCTTGCTGCTATTGTAAAAAATGATGAATGAGGTTTGCATACCATAACTCAATTTGTACCTTCTGTCTTTCACTGACAGCCCCTGCTAAGGAATCCAACCAGCCTGATTCGTTTTCGCTTGCTGGGGGTTCCAAATTTGGAGCAGTCCCTGAAAGCTCCTTTGCTTTTGGGTCCCTCAAGCCAGCAAGTGCTTCAGGAGCTGTGGCAGCAAGTAGCTCTTCAGCAGATGGCACTCAGTCAAACAAACCTGCTGCAACAATGTCTTCTGCTCCCTCTGCAGCCTCTGGCAAGTTGGATCTCTCTCCATCTAAGCCAGGGGATCACTTGTTTCAGAGCAATCTATCTGGGGAAACTCTTGGGAGCTTCTCAGGACTGCGCGTTGGTCAGGCAGATGATAACGTCAAGACCACCACGAAAGCACCGTCCATCAGTGTTGCAGGAACACAGTCAACTAAAGCATCAACAATACCTTCTGGGTTTACCTTTGGTGCCCCCCTGTCATTAGGAAAAGCTGGAGAAGCCACTTCGTTGTCAGTCACATCAGCTGGCACAGCAACCACGTCCGTCAGCACTAGTGCTACAGGCAGCCTCTTTGGCAATATCCAGATAACCAGCACAGGGTCTTCTGGGGTATTTAACCTTGGAGGCTCCAGTGGAAACAAACCCACTTTTTCGTTTGGTCTTCAGCAAGCAAACAGTATGAGCACATCCACCTCTACCCCTTCCACTCTCTCTGCTTCGACATTTGGAAATTTCTTGAGTTCATCACAAACCGCTGCCAGTGCGGCAGCTTCTAGTAAGGGTGGAGGGGATGCCAAATCACTGCCTGCTTCGGAAAAACCATCTGAAAATGAAGCTGCAGCAGCTGGGTCTTCACCTCCAATGACTCAGTTGCCACAGCCACAGGTACAGCTTTCAGAGTCCACCAAAGAACCTGCTTTGCCCCAGGCAGCAGGTGGGGACACCGGTGCTGTGGACTCCAGTACCGCTTCAGTAGCACCTCCGCCTGATGCTGTTGCTACTCCAGCTTCCACAAGTGATCTGAAGGCACTGGTGCCTTCTGCTGCCTCTGCATCCGTCCCACCAGATCAGAACATCCCGGCAACAACCGCTGCAACAAACGTTGCCTCTCCTGCAGAACCAGCGAGCACGTTGGCTGCTGCTGCTGATGTCGCTACGTGTGTTCAGAGTCCAGCTGTTGGTGCCTCTGTGTTCGTCCCTACTTCTGCAGGCTCCTCAGTGTTCGCTCAGCCTCCAAATTCCAGCTCTTCTGGCTCAGCGTTTAGCCAGCCTACTGGCGACACAACTGCCACTCCTTCCACGCCATCTGTTTTTGGACAACTACCAGCAGGTACCACAGCATCATCTCCCTTTGGGCAGCTCACCACCAGTACGTTGTCCACTGCCACCACTACCACGCAGGCTGCCAGCACGGGGTTTGGTACTTCTGCTTTTGGCACTACCACTACTGGGGGCTTTGGTCAGCCGGCCTTTGGGCAAGCACCAACTTTCGGGCAACCGGCAAGCAGTTCTTCGAGTGGTTTTACCTTTAGCCAGTCTGGATTTGGGACAATGCCCGCCTTTGGCCAGCCGGCGGCTTCCACTGCAGCCTCGAGCAGTGGCAGTGTGTTTGGAGCACCGGCTAGCACCAACAGCGCGAGCTCCTTTTCCTTTGGACAGCCATCCCCCAGCACCGGGGGTGGGTTGTTTGGACAAACCAGCCCTCCGGTGTTTGGGCAGAGCAGCACCTTTGGGCAAGGGGGCTCTGTCTTTGGTAACACTGCCGCCGTTACTACTACTACGTCATCTGCTGGGTTCAGCTTCTGCCAAGCTTCAGGTAAGAGCAAGCCGCAGGGAGATGCAGCGTTCCAGCAGTGCTGTCTGATTGATGTAAGAAAGCAGTATATCATTGGGAAAAGTAGGACTCTTTTTTTTAATGCCTTTTTTCCCCTATGGCACTTGATGTATTTTTTTCAATTAGTAAGAATAGGAGCTGCAGTGCACGTGAGGAGGAAGCTAATGCTGGAGACCAAAGAAGCTTTTGCTCTGCTTTGATATTCATCAGGAGGCCACTGAATGTAGCCTTCGCAATTTTACCTTCCTCTCATACTTCCAAGGCTGTCTAGATTTAATTTTTAATTATATATTGTGCTGTATAATGGCATAAGAATTGTGTTAGATTCAACATAGTGTAAAAGTTCTCAAACTAGCGTGTTGTAAACGGCTTCACTGAAGTACCAAGGCAGTTCTGAGGCTGTAATCAAGGCAGTGAATGCAGGTGCAGTGCTTCCTTCGCAGGGCTGCAGAGTCCACGCAACAGTGGGTGTATAGCCAGGTATATCAATATACCAGGATCTGGGATGGCAAAAATGTGTTAAGCCTTCATAATGGTGGGATAATGAGGAACCACAGTGTTAAATCTGCTTATGCATTTGGGAGCACCTAAAGTATAGCAGTAACGTAACCGTCCGATACCCCTCTGCATGGTTAAATAGAATACTTGCAGAGGTCAAACCTTTGTCAGTCCTTTTGTTCTCCCCGTTGCTGCCATACGTTGTTGTGTTTTTCCAAAGCTTTGTCTCTAAAATCTTTAGAGACCTTCAAGGGGAAAAAATGAAAAGTACGTAGTAATAACAAGGAACATGTATTTTCAAGGAAGAAAAACTAATTAGGCTCTTTTAATTAAAAATGATGGCACTGCAGGCAAACTGCTTGTTCATTTTAACTACAGTAGCAGAGAATAGTTAAATGGGGGGAAGTGAACTCTGCCTAAGAAAGGTGTTCCTAATTATAGAAACTGCAAGTTTTATTACAAAATGCACATTCAAGTGAACTGGGAGATGGAATGGGGAGTTCTTTTTTTAATCAAAACATTTCATTATCTATAAAAGAAATCTTTAGGTAACAAAGCTCAGATCCTCTCTACACAGGGGAAATCAAAATGCTACAGTGCTTGTTCATGACTTGCAACATTATTACAGCAATGTTAACAGAAATCCAGTTCTTTTATGTTGGTAACAATAATCCCACAAGTGAAAAGGCCTTTTATTTTCTGTTTGTTTTTAAATTGGAGAGAAAAGGACAATGAATGACTTTCAAATAAACTTTCAGTGGAATGCATTATTTGTTGGCATATACTTTAAATTTGGCCAACCTAGGTACGTTGGGTAACAACATTTGGTTCCATGTTTTTTGTTGTGGGATACACATGGTGTGTCCCTGTTCTGGACTAGTGGCACGCTCCTGAGTTGTCTTATGTCCTAGTAATGGTTCTGGTAACTTATTCTCCTTTTCTTTTCTTGGCAGGTTTTGGCTCTAGCAACACAGGTTCTGTGTTTGGGCAAGCAGCTAATACTGGAGGCACTGTCTTTGGCCAGGCAAGTGTTAATTGTGTTTGCAGAAAGAACGGACTGTTACATACAGTGGACTTGTTCAGAGTACCCTACCTGCTTCTAATAAAAAAAAGATCAAATGTGACATAGTCAGTAAAAATGGTCCCTGTCTGTATTGAAGATATTTGCTAATGTAGGAAGCGCCAAAGCAGCACCTGCATAAATGTTTTCCAAGGGGTGTGGAGAGACAAGCATCTTACAGGGTAGTTAAGGTAGGGGTGGAGTATAAACCTTTATTCCCTGCTAAATGGGAAGTGGAGTACTCTTACTTGGACAGTATAGAGGATTTTTCAAAGGCATATTTTCTTATGTAGATGAGATTTGTGAGTAACTTCAGACAGATTTTATTGCATTGCATGTTTGAAGAGTCTGTGCTGGTTCATCAGCCCCTGCCTACTGTTAGGGGAATAGGCCAAAACCGAAAATCACCCCATGGCGCATGTGCTGCTCTGACTTCTCCTAAAATCCCCTTTCTGTCCTGCTTGTGTTCCAGCAGCCATCTTCTTCCAGTGGAGGCCTGTTTGGAGCTGGAAATGGTGGGAGAGATGGGGGTTTCTTCAGTGGTTTGGGAGGAAAGCCAAGTCAGGATGCAGCCAATAAGAATCCTTTCAGTTCCTCCAGTGGAGGATTTGGATCTGCAGCTTCCCAGAGTAAGTGAAGAAAACAAGAATACAAAATGTGCCGTGATTCCCATCTGCTTTGCGATCCCATCTGTTTTTCTGCTGTTCTTTGTCTTTTACTAAATTCTGTGTTAACACGAAAGGCTTGTAGGGGTAGCAGATGCATACAGTATGCATGATGTGTTCTTCTGTACTTTTCCTTCTAGGTTCATGGAAAGCAAGTAGGGCAGCAATTGCAACAAACAAGCAAATGCAAGAAGTGTGAAGAATATTTATGTTCTGTAGGGAATTCTGTGGCCAAGTGCTTATTTAAAATCAAATACTCTAAATTCCTGTAATTGAATTTCTGTTTCCAACTTGGTCGCAAGTTAGAAAGCTTTCTTTATTTCTCATCTGCCTGAACAGTATAAAAATCATTGAATCCCATGCTGAAGTGAAGCCAAGTCAATGTATGCGGTGGATGGGCAGTTTCTTCAGCTTTCTGTCCTTAAAACGTCTGTCTGCATGCAGCACATGTAACGTTTTATCAAAACTTGCTATAATACGGGGAAAGCTCTCGGTAACTTTTCTTGTCCAGGAGATGTGATATTTTCTTTTTGAGTCATGGGTTCCTAGTAAAGAGAAATAAATACATCCAGCAATTGTTTTGGGGATGTCTGTTTTGTGAAGGAAGCTGAACTGTAGAGTTCCTTTCACCCTTTTTTATCCAAATGTGGTAGGTGGGGTGGGACTCTCACAGGCAACTCTACAAGCATCATGAAAGCTGTGTAGAGGAGAGAAATTGTTAGTCCTCTTTGGGAGGAGGAGCTCAGCACTTGTCCTTTCTTTTGCTCTAATTGCCAGCTGAAAGGCAGCAGTCCATATGGGTGTTTTAGCTAAATCAATCTCCATGTGAGGTGCCAAACCAGCCCTCCCACATGTTGTTTCTTGCCCAGCCAACCAAGCTAGCAAAGGGAGGCATGGGAAGTGAAGAATACAGTAGGGTTACCATCGAGTTCCTTTGCACAAGGGACTTTAAAGGACCTGTTTGAAATCCTTTCTTAGAAGCTATAAACGATTAACTGTTAATGCGAGAATCAATCGCTGCCAGCTGGTGTAAATTTTTTTTATAGCCAGATTTAGATTAAAAATGCATTAGTCTTGAGTTTTCTGGATTAATGGGTCTTTGTAGCAATCTAAAATTTGTGCTGAGATGCATATATGCTGTTGTCTGCTGTAGCAATTAGATGGAAATGCTGGGAGACCCACTCATGCCTTCCATGTGCAGCTTTTGCAGATCACCCTTGTTACATATCTTTGTGTGCTGTAACAGCTATTTGTAATGATTTCTTAGCTGTGGCTTTTCTTTAATTGAGGCTGCCCAGTTTTGTTATTTCATCACTTGTGAATTAGATTTGGCAGTAAGGGAAAGCAGAAGGCGTGGAGTCCGGCAGCTAGAAAGCTTGAAGGAGGGGAAGCAGTGGCTAAAAAGTAAAAGTAGGGGAACAAAGAAAAGTTGTAGAATTAGCTGCACGTGGCTAAAAGTAGCACTTAAAGACTTGGGAGAGCAAATCTCTTTATTGTATTACATCTTTAATGATCCAGTGACCTCAACCATTAATCCCAGTTCTCATTAACTTAGTCTTCCTTTATTGTAGTATTGGTTTTTGTAATGAAATAAAACGTGGTTCACCAGAGAAAAATCTTTGTTATTCCCTGTCTCCATGCTAAATGGTAAATCGGTGTGTGTTACGAGCTTCACGAGTGTTTTTTATCTCCCCAGATTCTTCTAGCTTATTTGGGAACAGCGGAGCCAAGACCTTTGGATTTGGCAGCTCATCTTTTGGAGAGCAGAAGCCTACGGGCACTTTCAGCTCTGGTGGAGGAAGCGTGGCATCTCAAGGCTTTGGGTTCTCTAGTCCAACCAAAGCAGGTATCTTGTCATCCCACCCTTTATGAAACGTAGGAAATCTCACAAACGTTCCTTTCTTCTTACTGTCATCTGCCCCACCAAATTGCCTCAGGGGTAGTGGTGATATATTGTTCATTGGAACTGAATGACAAAATGTTCATTTTTATTGATTATCAGGCAAAAACGGGGAGAGAGATGTTCAGAGAGAGCAAAGCTCTCCTCTGACCTCAGACTATTCTCACAGTGAACACTGAGGGTAGGTGGTGTTCTGCTCCAGGGGCGTCTTTTCAAAGCTTCATCCCTGGGGAAAGCAGGGGGAGGCTTGGTCATCTCTGAAATTGTCTTGAGACAATGGTGCTGAAGAACAACCTTTGGAGAAGTAGTGCTTTGAGAGGAAGCACTCTGCTTTGACAGGAGCAGTGCTCTGTGTTAGTGAAGTGGCTGAGAGCATAATGATGCTATCAGATCCAGCAGCCATTTGTATGGTTTCTCTTAAGTATTGCATTCCACTTGATAGTGGGCTGAGTTTTGTGTCTCAGGCATACCTCCCATCTGTCTCTGTTGCCAGAGGAGGAGAAAGAGCATTGCTGAAGGATGCTCTTAATTTTCTGTTACCCCATGACTGTAATCTTGCTTTTGATTATTTTAGCTTTTTTTTTTGAGGTGGGATTTTTTTTGAGAGGTTTTTGCAAGAGAGACATCCAATTAAAAAGAGCCCATCAGATCCTTCCAACCTTTGGTTACGTTTGCTGAATATGGGAAGAAATGGTGCATCTTCCTCCCTCAACTGCAGTGGAAGCATTTACTTGATTTGGATCCCCTTTTCTCCTGGATAAATTACTTGGATATTTCACTTTTCTTTCTTCACTAATTGTTAATATGTATTCCAAATGAAAGTGTATCCCAAGCAAAGCTTCAGCCCCTGTGATAAATACTCTAACTTCCTAGAGCTAGAGGTAACAAGATACCCGATCTATGTTTAAATAATTCAGGCCTAGCATTTATTTTTTTTTCCAGACCTTTTGTGTTTACAGCCAAACAGTATCCGTTACCTTGTCTCATGGACTGGAATTTCACCCAGGGTATTAAAATGTGCGGTGCTATCCCAGTCCTCAGCCCTAGTCAAACAAAAGAGCAGGTGTCCTTCGCATTCCGCACTGTCAATTAGAAAGAGGCCAATAATACCAGTAGATGAGCATAGAATAAAATCATCTGGGTAAAAGTCGGTTCAGAGCTGCAGAAAGCAGCTAAACCCTAAACAAAAATTGTCAAGGGCAGAGTTCAGTCCTTATGTCCCGCATTAAATGTCCTGCATGAATCTTGCAGTTCCTGGCATTTAATCATTGCCTCCTAGTTTCCACCACTTAAGTCAGCATTAGATAATAACCTGTCTGCTGAATCTTCTTGTGTCACTGGAGCACCTCACAAACAAACTTAATATTTTCTCTCTGATCTTAAGAGATGAGGGGAGCCTCCTCCATTACACCCGGAGAGTTCTTCCAGTTTAAGCACTTAAATACGCGTCACTTTCTGTCCTCAGGCAACTTGCATGTCCTTGAAAGGCTTTAGGTGAGACCTGAAGCCAGGCTAAAACACTGCCATCAAAACACGGTAGCAAATGTTCATGAAGCTGGCCTTTGCAGAAGCTTTTTCATCCTGCATTTTTATATGTTGTTGCTTTGCACAGTAACTTGTCTAAGTGGTGATGAGCAGAACTTCACTTTAAAACTGACTACCTAAGTTAAGATTATTTTTTTTTCTTGGTAAGTGCTAGTTTTGTGCTGAAGGATGGGTGTCTCTTATAACAATAAAACCATCAGTCTATGATTACCTGCTGTATGTATGTTTACTGTAACTTGATTATTGTGCGTGCTTGCTGTCTCACAACTAAGTATTGTCTTTTTATGTAAAGCAAGCAGAGATTCCTTTGCACTGTGCAAGCATGAACGATATAATTCCACCCTGTAGTACAGCTCTGGAGAATGAGTTGATATTCAAGTGTTCAAGAGGCCCAGAATGTGGTGCTCTGTGGATAGTCTCTTAATTTGGTTGCAGTTCTTCACATGTACTGGGTACTTTTCTTATCCCTGACTTACGTAACAAATTATCCTGCAGTTTGCAAGCTTTGTGGCAGTTACTTTTAAAAATAATACTGTGCCATGTGACAAGATGAACAGCCCGACTGTAGAGATTAGAGTTTGGAAACCTAACTTTTCTTCTTTTTCTCCACTATTGTTTACTTGATATTCTTGTCCCCTTTTTGCCTCTGTTTTGCTCAGGTGGCTTCGGTGCTGCTCCAGTGTTTGGCAGCCCTCCCACTTTTGGGGGATCCCCTGGGTTTGGAGGGGTGCCAGCATTCGGTTCAGCCCCAACCTTTTCAAGCCCTCTGGGCTCGACGGGAGGCAAAGTGTTCGGCGAGGGTACAGCAGCAGCCAGCGCTGGAGGATTTGGGTAAGCCAAACAGGGTCCAGGGTTTGGGAAAGTAATACCCTTGCATGACAACTACTCTTATGCTTAGTTACCTCTGCGGGAAGGTAAGGAATGTATTCTGTGATTGAATGCTAAGCTCTAAGCGTCCTTGTTTCTGCCCCTTCACCTTGCCCCACAAATTAAAGAAAAAATCCAAAAAGAAAATGGCATAAACCAAAAACCTTAACCCCAAAGGAAATAATGTGTATGATCTCATTTTAATGCTGAAACTTTGTTAAATCTTTAGCTTTAGTGACTGGGGAAGAGGGGGAATGTGAGTCATCTTGTGTGTGTAAGTGAAGGCAGGAATATTTCCTGTGTGCACACTTGATGTGTTCAAGTCTAGACCTACAAATCATGCCAAGCAAGGAAAGTAACAAATACCGTCTGTGACGCTGTCTAGCCACCTTATCCACTTGTGAGATTCAGGCTAGAGATACTAATGAGAATTCAGCCTGTTCTCTCACCTTTGGAGGGTGGGAGGAGGAACTTGTAAGAGCCTGTGGTCCCAGAGTGATTTGTGTTTATCTTACATTGATTTGTTTTTTACCTGATTCTTTACCTCTTAAGCTTGTGCTTGGCACCAAAGTAGACAGCACTTTATTTACTGAGATAAAGAAGGAATAGAGAATTTCAAAGCTTGTAAAGCAACTTGTGCAATAGGCAGCAAACCCACCTCTTTGCCACTGGGCCACCAGCAAGCAACTCTCCATCATGTCCTATAATTGTATTGAGACTGAACAGACCCAATTAAAAACAGAGAAACTTGGAGTGAAAAAAGGAAACGGGTTATCTTCCCAATCGTAGGGTGTTCATATTTCACAAGTGTTTGCCTTAGGTTTTGGGAGGAACTACTTTTACCTAAGGCCCATTAAACATCCTGAAGTGTACTGGTTGATCCCCCCATGAGATCAGGCAGATACCCACCTGCCAGGGCACCCTTGAGCTGTGGGAGGCTTCAGCTAGGTTCTTTAGCAACATCCTGAACTCTGGTGCAGCAAATTGGCGAGTCCCTTTGGAAAGGTAAAAATAGAGGCAGCTTAATTAGATCCCCACAAAGAAGGATGCGCTTGTAGAGATGACTTCAGTTCAACTGGTATTTTTGTTCAGTTCCCACTTCCAGCCACTGTGCTGCATGATGTTGTACTGAAACTGGATGCACTCGGTGAAAATGTTCAAAGTTTAAAGATGGGAACTTAAAGCTTAAAGAACAAGGAGCTCAGAGATGCAAATGGAGGTCTTGCATAAGGAGTCTGCAGACTCAAGAAAGATAATTCAGTGGCTTAACTTGTGGGAAGTTTGGGGAGTTTCTCCTCTACTAGAAAGGTGCAGCTTTGGTCTGATATTTTCAGAATTGCCTGAGGAATTAGATTTTCACTTTTAAAAAATCAAAATGTGCAAAATCCCTAGACGACATTGCAAATCTTGTTGTGAAGTTTTAAGTAGTTGTTTAACTCTGGAATATAATTTAGTACCTGTGCAAGACTTCCTTTCTGCCTTCCTCTTAAAGACTTTTAAAATCCCACATCCAGTGAAGTTACTTGCCAATACGTTGTGCAGTATTAACTCCAAGCTCCTCAAAACACCTTGGTAACTTAAATATGTGGTTCATTGCTTCTTCAGTTCTGAAGAATCTGCATCACTTGATAAATAACTTAGGTATCAAAAATAGAAACCATTGCACTTCTGTGAAGTCTGAAATTCAGACTGTTTGCGATAATAAAGGTTTTGCATTCATAAACTAACCTCAAGTGCATCTCAATTCAGTTTTGTGTAGGAGCTCTACAAAAGACCTGAAAATCTGGGTGAGATAGGTTTAAATTGTTACTAGGCAATGACTATATCTCACGTCTTTTATATGCTAAAAAATATGTCCATAGCCTAAACTGCTTCTCTACTGTGCTTCAACAGACAGCTTCTTACAGTTGCAGCTGGAAGAAGTAGTTTGAACCACGCTTCCATGGCACTTGTCACCACTGCTTCCTTGCACCGAGCTGACATGATTTGTGTATTTCGTGGCATAGTCCTGAGGAGACAGAGTACTGCAAAAGCCTCTTGTTCTCAAATGCATACCACTACCTGCCTCCTTTTTTTATTAAAAACAAAAAAACTCTTCTGTCCTTGCTGAGAAAATCATGTTTGAGGTTTGGATCTGAAGCTGTCTGCAAGCTGCATGGGTCAGGAGCCAGACCAGAGGCTGCAGGGGTTGGTTAACAGGGCCAGAGGTATAAAATCACTAAACCACCCAGAATAGCTAACGCTGTGTATGGAAGTAGTGTGTACAGTCAGCTGCATCTAGGATAAGGAGGGATGACATCCTTTACCAGGTGAATTGCTTGTCACACTGCTACAAGGGTTGTCCTGTATCTGGAGAGATATGTTTTGATCTTTTCGTTGCATTTTTTAAAATCTCTACTAGATTTGGATGGATGGAGAGGTGGGTTAATGTGCTGTCGGTTCATATTTTCTGTCAGAAATGACAGCGTGTGTGAAGCACAGCCTTGCCAAGCTGGAACACCATTAAACTTGGCCCCAGTCTGTGCAGAGCAGGACTCGTACCGGATTAGCGTTCGTGGCATTGTGCACTTGCAGGTCTTTTAGAGGAGCTTGTCATTTGAATAGTTTGTGTCTGCATTTTGCCTGGTTTGAGAGAGAAACACTTGAAGCTTCTATTTGAGTGCACCTCTTACATTCAGAATTGGAAGTGTATGTGGGGGGCAGAGAACTATAATGCATATCATGGTCTCATTAGCGTGTCACGCTGATAGCTCTATAATGCTTGGTTGGATGAAGTGGGTGGAGAAGAGACCAATTTCCATATATAAAAATGTATTTCTTTTTTCAGTCCCCGAAAGCAATTAGGGAAATAATCCAAAAGTGGTGGGGAAAAGTGCTAGGTAGGTGCAGATCTTCAGGAAAGCAACGGAGCTCTGTGTGCTTCAAAAGGGGCTGGGGAGAGAAAGGAATTGAGAAACCTGCAGACAATTTCCGTGGGCAGTGGGTAAGGTACTATCCAAAAGTTGTAATTCTGCATTCTGCAGCCAGGCTCTGCTTTATGCTCTGACCATGAGCCACTCATAGCAAATGGGTGTTTGCTGTCTTGTTTGTGAAATGAAATGATACTGTATTTTTGAGCTTAAAGGGTGGAAAAATAACTCAGAGGGTGAATTAAGATCCTGCGTTTGGCTGGGGTTGGTTTTGCCAAGTGCTTGAAACTGTGCCCTGTGTAATCATGAATACGTTTGCCCAGGTATCCATTAAGAAAGGGAACTGAACACACATTCACATGTGTGACAGTCCTTCCCAAACCAGGAAGTCCGGTTCCAGAATGAACAATTATAATTCTTCATATCAAGGGGTCTTGCTCTTTTGATGTATCCTTGGTTTAAGGAATGCACTGTTTTCATTGTGGGTGTGGGCACAAGCTTCCACTAGAAATGCAAATGTGCTTGTAAACTCAGATTTTTCTCTTTAAACTGCAGGTTTGGTGGTACCAGCAACAATACAGCATCGTTTGGCACGCTAGCAAATCAAAATACCCCGACGTTTGGATCGCTGTCACAACAGGGTACTGGTTTCGGCACACAAAGCAGTGGATTCTCAGCTTTCGGGACAGGTGGAGGAGGTAGGAGGAGCTAAAGTATAATGAACCTAATACAGGTCCTAGGTCTCCAGGTTTCCCTGGAACTCAGGTGTGATTGCCTAGCTCCCTGTCAAAAATCTGTTTGAGCTTGGTCCTGCTATAGAGAAGTCATTGTGGCAGAAGTCAGCTACAGGTTGGAGTCTAGCGTCTTCTCAGGCTTAATCTCATGATTCCCTCACAGCAAATAAGCTGTGTGGCATGTGAATAAATCACTCTTCTTTTGCATACTGCATCTGATTATTGCTTTTCACCCCTTTTTGTGGAGTTATTCTTTCTACTTAAGGGAAAATGTCAAGAAATAATACCTCTTCAGTAGCATGTGCATGGGTAGCTGTATGCAAGTACTTAGTGTCAGAAGAACATGCACTGCAAGATTGAGCTAGAACACCAATAGACTTTTTTTTATCTGATGAAGTTCAGTGAAGCAGCTTTGATTTACACAGGGCTGAAAACAGAGCCTTTGAGAGAAGATGCATTCATTGGTGGTCTGTCACCACTGCCTTGCATTAAGCACAAACTCCATCTTCAGAAAGCAGCCCTCTGTTTTCATGGAGAGGCGAATAAACGGGGCTCATTGTATGCACTTGCTACTAATAAATGAATGTAGCCGATTACCAGGGAAAGCAAAGCACTCAAGAACTGAGGCAAGTCACTTTTCTTCTAGATGGAGATTTGACTTCCATTGTTTGCCCATCACTCTTTCCCTGACCTAAGGCAGGAAAGAAATGTTTTTCAATCAGTGTGTGGGAGGGGACTACACATCTTAAGCATTTATTTTACCTTTTAACAATGATTTTTCTAATCTTGCATTTCTTTCAGGGTTTGGTTTTGGATCAACTAACACGTAAGTAACATCTTGTGTCTAATCCTTCATTAAAAATACAAATAGAACCAGCACGGAATAGTTAAAGGGGTGTACAAGAGAAAGTTTTGAAAGTAGCAGTAATATGCTAGTTCTGACTTCCCTTTTAGTGTCACTGCATAGAGCTCCAAGTCCACGCCCTGAATGTGTCCTTCCCTGTGAGGTTAATCTCTCATATAAGAGAGGCGTGATGTGTGTGTTCAAGCTGTTTGTGTGAATCTAGTATCTACTCCATTTGTCAGGTTGAAACAAGGTGTGAAATGAATCAGTACCTTTCTGGCTGAATTGAGAAGGTGATTTGCAGTTAAAGAACTGGACTAAGGGCTGAATGAAGTTAACTTTGTGATCCGCTCTGCCACCGCCTTGCTGGATTACTTTTAGCAAGATTCTTAAACTTTGTTTCCCTGTCAAGTAGAGAACATATATCTCTCCAGATGGTTGGCTCCACAATAAGCATAATTATATCTAGCTAGCATGTGATGATGCAGTGTCAGGTAAAAGATGCTGGAAAAATCAACACGTTCTCAGAATAAGCTTCTGATACTCAGGACGCTGGAAGAATACTGACTGAGGGAGAATCTAGCACTCATTGCTGTGTTTTTTTTCTGCTCCACAGATCTTCCTCTGGATTTAGTGGATGGAGAAGCTAAGAACGTCCTGAACTCCCCTGTAGAACTGTGCTGTAGCTCCTACGTTCATGAGTCACCTATGTGATCAATATCCAAACAGCTTTTGTTTTAAATATAAATTCTGACTTCAAAAAAAAAAAAGATTATGCTTATTTTTTATGCAAAACATGTTCCCTATATTAAACTATTTTTCTGCCTTGATATTATTTGTGTTGAAAGGAGTTTATCTCCCTGGATCTTGAAGAAATACATGTAAGGTGTGTTAACCAGCCGCATACTGGTAGCTTGCTTGCTTGCTTGTAGCTTTGCTTTTTGTTGGTCTTCCTTATGTTCAGACAAGGGAGTATCTCATGTCAGTTTCTGATACAAACCAGCACATATTTCATTGAAGCAAATGACCAGTTATCCTAGGCTCTTAAGAAGGGGCTAAAGTTTGCCCTGCTAATTTTAAGTATAGGATGGGGCACATGCTTATCTCACTGAAGTGCTAAAACTGAGTCATGTGTGAGCCAGAGGCTTAGTGGAGAAATAGGAAATTATCTGAGAAGAAACTGGCAGTGTGCAGAACACGTTCCCATGGCAGTAACATTCAGCAAAGAGGTGGGAAGTAAAAGCTTTCTCGTTTTTTTACCTTCCTGTAAATTTCACAGAACTCAGAAACTGGAACTCGGGTTATGGGGAAAACTTCTGGCCCTTGAATTAGGAATGTGACCTCCATCCAGAGGCATTAGTGATTTTGCAGCTTATGACTTTGGCTGTTGGTGTCTGTCATCAGCTGTGTTTTTTCCTAACATGTATGAGATTGTGCTTTTTCCCCATAGCTCTTAGCTTCAGTCAATAACGTTTGTGAAATTCTCCTATGTTTATACCCGAACATATTGAGCAAATGTTTTAAAGAATGCCCTGAAGGCATTCTGGACAAACACTTTTTCTATTTGATGCATCTGACCTCCATGAAACCTCTAAATGATGTAATGGGTTTTTGTTGCACTGTGAAAAATGCATTTGAAATAATGGTTTATGTATTAGCTGAATACTTGCAGATTGGATGGTTTTGTCTTGTTGATACTAATAGGACGTTTTGGGGTACTTCTGCTTTTTCTATTTTCAGCAGAAACATTCAAACATTTCATTTTTGAGTAGCGTACAATACGATGACAAGTGTCATTTTGGGGTTTGGTTGACAAGTGGGCATGTCATTTGGAATTGTAAATAGCTGATCATTTCTTGTTTTCACATCCCGCGTTATGAACTAAACATTTGTATCTATCAACAGCTCCTGAAGAAAGCGCTTTTTTTTTTTTCAAGTCGACCTAAAAAGTTAGCTTTCAACATAACTCCTGTCCTAGTTGTAGAAAGCGTCCTTCGTATGTCCCTGCACCTGGGAATGAGACGAGTTAGGTTCCCTTTAAAAAGGAAGACCACTGAGATGCGGTGAGTGTTGTGTATAAGGAGGGCTTATTTTTAGATGTGGAGAGGCTTTGCAGGACACTAGGCGCTCAGGCTTTTACATATGCCCTGGATTTCTGAACCCTGGCACGCGGCATGTCGTGCTCAAGGCAGCACTGCTGTGTGGGTTTTCTTCTTCACCTTCTAATGGAAGAGAGCGGCTGCCAGCAGCCCTGGGACCACTGCACTGGGACTGGGATGAAAATTGCTGGTTCGGAGATGGAAGAAAAAGCTGGAGAGATTGAAGTGTGCGCTCCCCGTGTGTCCTCCTTGACCATACAAAACTTCTTAAGGCCTAGAGGTGATACCGCTGTTGTTTTCCTTCCTCTTTATAAATAGCAGCTGGCCCGAACCACTGACCTTAAATTCTTTGCGTTAATCTCCCATCGCTGTGGCATGCGACACCTCCTAGCAAGGCCATATCAGCTGTGCTCCCCCAGATAGCTAATAAACCTCTTGCTATGGAGAAGATTGGCTTGGTAAGAATGCGAAGTTGGCATGCTGAGCCATTTAAAGTTTCTCTTTTGGAATGATGGGAGCAGTTGGGGGTTGTCCCTGCCGTGCTGTTTGGTTACCTGTTTAACTCTCCCTCTGCAAGTGAAAGGCCATAATAATTACTCCAGCTTCTGTTCAAACGAGTTGTTTTCTTACAGTGCTTCTGAGATCATGGCTGAAACGAGCCAACCCCCTGAACTATCTGCCCTTGAGAGATGGGTGCTGCTCCTGGTTTCCATAGCAGCTGCTGGAGGAGCTGAGCAGCACAGCGGCTGATCGTGACCGTAAGCCTACAGGAATATGCACAAAACAGCAAAGTCAACTCTGAAAAGTCTGCATTTTTATTAGATGACTCAAGAGCTTGGCGAGTGTGTGCGCTGCCTGGTTGGTGGCAGCCAGAAGCTGTTGCGGTCTGTCAGCTGTGTTGGGTGGCCTGTGATTTCGTGGCCCCTGTCCAGTGCTCGTGGACAGATGTCCACCAAAGAACAAAGCTGCTAACAAAGTCAGCTCCCATCTTGGCAGACCCAGTGAAGAAGCCAAGGACTAACAGGGCTTGGAGTCCTTATTTCATTAGCTCTGTTGTCCATGCTGGTTAATCTTCAAAGAAATAATGGCAACTGTTCCAGGACTGCTCAGAAGGAGCTGATCATTTTGTCCTGAGTGAATGTGGTTGTGCCTTTTTTTGGCCATATCAGTAACAGAGGACATCTTCCAAGGCTTTTCTCAAAGGTGGAGATTCTTAGTCATTTTTAATGCAAGAAAACCAGCTATTTATTTATTCCCCTCACCCGAGATGTTGAGTGCTGTTGAGGCTGTGCCGTGGCAGAGCTCTGGTGGTGGTGGTACAGGCATGGGTGGGGGGAGCCCGAGGTGCTGGGAGGATTTCCTCAACCTCAGAGAGCCCAGGCTGGGTATTTCTGCTTCCTCTAGGCTAAAAGAGCAATGAAGAAAAAAAGGCTTTATTTTTTGGGGTGGCAGGGATGACTTGTAGCTTTATCACGAAGAGGAAAATTATTTCATCTCCTGTCTTAAAAGTTCTTGCATTATAAGGCTCGGTGTTCCAGAAGGCAGGCGCGTCAAGGAGGCCTGGTGGTCTCGCTGTGAGCCCCTCGCCCTGGCAGCCCGTGTCCGTGTCCCTGCCAGAGCAGGCCCGCGGCCTGAAGCAATGTTTTATTTATCCTTTCTTGGTTTTCATGGGGCCTGCCCCTGTGCATCGCTTTCAGCATTTCATGCAAGGGAAAATAACGCTGCACGGGGCTTGGGCATGGCAGCGTTTGGTAGCATTGAGGGAGTTTCTGTTCCTAAATAAATGTCACATTGAGCCCCAGGGGCTGGGAAGAGGCCATAGCAGCTCAGCAGGGCTGAGCAGCCCTCCTCCAGCCCTCTGGTCCTCCTCACGTCCCTGCACGAGAGCGTTCCAACTCGCATGGGCACTGGAGAGGGCACTGGAGCAATTCCAGGGAGAGGGAAGGCCCCGGGGTCTTGGAGTCATGGAGAAAAGAGCGAATGTTCCCCCTGCGGGGTGAGCGTGGACATCTCGCTGTGGTTTTCCCCTCTGCACACCTGCGTGTGCCCATGCAGTTTCAGCTCGGCTCCCTGATGGGCCCCAGGATTACTCAGCACGTTTCCTGTCTCGCACCATCCACATCTCATTTTTCTGCAGCTTTCAGGAGGTCGCAAAGCTCCTCTGCAAGCACGTCTGGCTCCTGCTGGAAAGCCTGGAGTTCGCCGTGCATGCCTTTTATCACGGGTGGGCACAATTTGTGCAGCCAGCGCCTGCATCGGAGCTCGTAACGCTTCCTGCAAACGAGATTTGAATCAAGTGCCTTGCCAGCCAGCTTCTTCCTCAGATGATAAAAGCAGGCTGTCCCTGAGCCCTGCTGCTGCAGTAGGCACTGGGAGCTCACAGCCATGGGCTGTGCTCTGCCCTCGGTGCTCTGCAGTGCTGCCTAAGCACAGGGTCCTCGCTCGGCACCTCTGGAAGCACCCCCTTTTGGGTAAGGGGGCTGGAGTCATGCCGTGCTCGGTGGCTGTTGAAGACTTGAGCTGGTAGGAAAGGGTCTGCCTCAGGGCAGCTCTGCTTTGCAGGTGCCAGTAGCTTCCAGTGTCACCATGCTGGGTTTAAATGGGTGTTAGGACACCGTCCAGGTCAGAGGTGAAACAAGGCAGTCATATATTTTGATGGGGAAATGCAGGGCAGCCCCAACATAACCAGTTGTTGTAGGTTTGGACCTGGCTCTCCAGAGCTCTGCTGTGTTTGCCAGGGCTCCGCACCCAACAGGCTGCTGGGGGGCACTTGGCCGGTTTTCAAAGGCAGCCTTGGGAACCTTGATGCAGGCTGCTGGAGGAGCTCTGTTTTAATTATGTGCACGCAGCACGTGGCACAGTATGGGTTTTGAGTAGATATTTCAAGGCTCTTCAATCCACGTCAGTCTGTTGCTAAAAAATATTTGCTTTAAAGCTTGAAAACATGGAGGAATAAAATTGGTGTTTGCAGCTGCTGCACGTGCACAGCTTACCAAGATGTGAGACAGAAGAAATAGGAAACAAAACCTGATTTGCGTCAGCAGAGGGAAGTCCCCTGCAAAAAGTTCTGGGCAAGACCAGGGGAGGCAAGCTGGGTATTTCTGCAAATTGAGGAACCGTTGCCGGTCTGCTTCAAACCAAGGTTAGAAAAGCACGAAGTGAGCAGTAAAACCTCTAGAAAGGTGTGGCTTCAGCTGGAGCCTCAGCATCCGCGAGCACACAAGCGTTGGGGATTTATTCTGGTATCACCCTGGCTCTGCCGGCTCTGGCAGCCGACGTCTTTCCCCCCCTCCTCATCCTTCCACGAGGTTTTTAGTGTCTCCGTGCAGACAATAAGTGCCCTGGCCTTTTCAGGGTGTCACCCAAAGCAGCTCTGCGCTGCCTCGGATCCCCTCTCCCCCTCCTCCCTCCGAAAGTAGGACATCTAAATTTAGCCTGCTATCAACAGATGAGGCTGGAGAGTTTCCACTGTGGAAACGAATCCCACTCAGAACCTGTCCTCTTGTCTGTGCGGGCTCCATCCCTGCAAATTCCTTTCCCCGAGCTGTGCCCTCCCCTGCGCTTCGCTTCCCCCCTTCCCCTGCAGCGTTTGTGTCTGTTACGCTGCCGTGTGCTGGCGTAGCCCCGCCAAGCAGGGTACGTGGGTGTTCATGTTTCATGCCCACATGCACCCAGCCGTTTTGCAGGCTGGGAACATCTTGGTTGCTGCTGGCAGAAGCGTGCAAGAAAGGGTTTTGGGCTGCAAAGGCTGGTTACAACCTCAGAAGGGTGTAGCGGGCTCTCCTTAATCCAGGCAGGTCGCCTCTCTGCAGATGCAGCATTTACAGCTACCACTCATCTTCTGCTAAAGAAGCAAACAGCAGCAGGAAGCTGAGCTGTGGAAGTTCAGCTGCTGTCTACCCCTGGAGCTGCTCCAACCACATCAGCGCCGTCCTTCCATCACAAGGCACGCGGCAGCCTGGTAATGAAAAATGCAGGATGCTGGCTGGTATTTTTAACCAGAAACCTCCCCGCTCTATCTGATGCAGCGTAAGAGCTGAAACGGAGAGAAAATGCACTCCCTGTAAACAGGGTGTTTATCAGTCTTGAAAACGTGAGCGCAGAGGTGGTGGAACTTTTTGGGTGAAAACAGCCACCGCCCTAACGACACCAGGCAGACGCGTTTGAAAATTTCACTTTATTTTTTTTCTGTCTGTTATAAAAGCAGGGTTTTGTTTTTACATCGCCGTTAAGTGTCCAGACTTGGTACATCGTGGTTTTGTTTTCACAGTATCTCTGCAAGACCAAGGACGATTCTTATTGCTGAGCCGCAAACCAGGGCAAGGGTGGCCAGGAGGACGCGGTGCTCGGGCAGCGCTGGGGTGCTGCCAGGGCTGGCCTCGCTGTCTGCTGCGCTGGCTGAATGGGTCTAACCCTCGCCACCACTGCTTGGTACCTTGGTTCGCTCTGCTGGGCTCCTGCCCCCATTTGGGTGTCGGGAGCAGGAAGGTGGGGAGAGCAGGAGCAGCGCTGGGTGCCGCAGGTGGGAGCGGTGAGGCTGCCAGCCCTGCTGGGCAGGGGCAGCCTCAGGTGCAGGGTGCCCCATGGTGGTGCTCCATCACCCCCCCAGGGCATCCCTGTGCACCCACTTGGCTGCACAAAGCTGCCCGAGCAGGAGCTCGCTTTACCTCTGCCGACTGCAGCCGCTCGGTGCAGGATGCCCTGGGTCCCCGTCCTAACCAGCCCCACAAGCAGTGGTGTCTACAGCACCTGTCTCTTCCAGCCACCGTTCCTTTTGTATTCAAACGATCTGTCCTCGTCAGTTTTGCAATGAAGCAGCATTGAAAAAACATCACTTTTAATCACAAAGCATGAAATCTCAGGAGAGGCAGCATCCCTTTTCTGTGCTGCGTCTGGTGCTGTGAATGGAGGTGGGGGGCACGTTTCAAACTAGGCACGGGATAAAGGCATTCTTCGGGAGGGGAGAAGTCCATGCAAAGCTGACCCCGACGTGAAATTTGAGTTTTATGTCTACTACTCAGCTGGGTCTATTCAGTGCAACGGGACAAACTAGCCAGGAGGTTAGCATCAAATTGCATGGATGCATCCAGTTCACCAGGTAGAGGGAGGAGGAGGAGGAGGAGGAACCAGATTTACTTAACGCACTGGGAGAGACTGAGTCCAACACAAAGCTAAGTGGAAAAGGACGTAGGTGTTCCCTGAATGTGATTTTTGGTGACTGAGAAGAAATCTTTCCTTGGAATTCCTTTGTGCAGCTAATTAAGACAACCGGGTCTGCTTTTTTTGACCCATGTTGACATCAGTGAGAACTGTAAGTACTCAGCACCTGGAGACAAAGTGAATACCAGACATAAATACCCCTTCTACTCCCACCCACAAGACTGCCCAGAGTGCATCTAAGCAGTAGCCAAGATGTGTGCAAGTGTTATCAGCTATTCCCCCACAGCTCCCATTTTGTCCTCTTCTGCGTGTATTGCCTAGGAGAAAATACAGACAAGTCCCGAAGGGCTCTGCCAGTGGAGCTGTAGTTAGGATTTGAATCTGTGTAAGAAAATGGAGTTTAATAGAGACTGTGCAAGTCAAAGCCTCCCTAGCCTCATCCTTTATAGTCCCAAAGCCTAGATTCAGGCAACCTTTGGCTCGTGGATTTGGGTTTGATCCAGTCCGTTAGTCTGCAAGCTGCTTGTGATGCTGGACTTCCTACCATGAAGATCTCCCCATTGAAGGGGGAGAGGGCAGCTCGGCAGCTGAGCATCTCTGGAAGTGGTACGAGGAGGAGGAGGACGGCCTGCCCTGGGCACGGGGTAAGTTGCGGGGACCCCGTATCCTTGTCTGCGACTGCCGTGGGGGGGGACAGATCTTCTGGGCACGCTTTCCCCAGGCAGGGGAGATACTGAACCTGTTGCCCAAGTAGATGATATGGCTTTGGAGAAGCAAGGAGGGAGAATTTCTCATTGGTAATGTCCTGTGTGGAAGATGAAGGTAGCAATAGCAGCTAATCGGTGCCTCCCCAAGGGGAGGCCTCTCAGGAGCCCTGTCCGGCTAGGCTGGGCCAGGCTCCGATCTGGCGCGCTGAGCTCTCTCAGTCCTAGCTCCTGAGGCGTTTTGTCACTAGGAGGAAGAAATGTTATCTTAGTGGAAAGAGCTGTAGAGGGAAGGGGAAGTGGAATTCCTCTGCCCATGTGCTGTGCCTTTCCCCTGCCAGCTGCCTCTCCTCACCTCCTTCCTTGGGAGAAGTGCCTCTGGTTATCTCTGAAGCCACCTGGACACAGTCCTTATTAAAACCTACTGACTCCTGCTCCAAATGCACTGTATTTCCTGGAGGATTTACACCCCACGCTCAGCTCTTTACCTGCTTGCACCATCTCAGGCCTTCTCCTTCGCTACCCAGACCCCTGTGCCACAACCAGCGGGTACGGTCCCACTGGCGGTCCTGCCTGTGCCCCATTCCTGAAAGTTGTGTAGATCGTGAGGTCATCTGGAAGAGAAAGATCTACTAACCCCAGCATGGTTTGTACTGGTAGGAATAAGAGTTTTTCATAGGTTTGCTTATAGTGTTTGCTAGGAATAGGTGCCTTTTGGTTTCAGATGTGGCTGTTCCTGAATTCTGGCTATGCTGGGTAGACCTAGTCAACAGGATCTGCCCTCGCTTACACCCATGCATCTCCCCAGTGGCTCCAGAAGGATCCCTTTTACATCCAGCTCTTCTTATAACAGTGGTTTTTTTTTTTTTTTTTTTGATTTCACGGGAATATGGGGCCACAGCACCTCACCCGAACACCACCTGCGCTGAGCTGGGCGGCAGCGGGCCCGTGGGCTAGCTGGGCTGAGCATCCCTCACTCCCCCCCGTGGCCACGATTCCAGCTGTGGGCCTTGCCTGTGAGATTATCCCATGTTGTAATGCCGATGGGAGACTGGGAACAGAAAGCGCAAGCGGTGCGAGCTTGCTCCTTATCCCTTCTGCAAAGCAGGAGATAGCCTAGCAGCTCCCACTCAAAAGCCATTCTACAGCAGGTTTATTTGCATTGCTTTGAAACTGGGATTACTTCCATGCTTCCTTGTTCCATGTTTTAAAACCAGGAAGATTTCTTTCTCTTTTGATCACACTTTGTGCCCTTTTTCATCAGCCTGTGACACGCTGACAATCTATTCCTTGCTCCGAAACTTTTTCCCCAGAAATTCTGTAGAAAGGACATTCTGCCTGGTGATATTTCTATTTGTTTTTTTCAAACATAGCTTTAAGGCAAAAGTTTGGCAATGCAAAGCAAAGTCTACATAAGGCCGCATGACTTGGATTTGCAACTCAGAACCTTACAGCTTAAAAAAAAAATAAAATCCCTATCTTAAATAGTCAACTTTTTGCTCCAGGAACCTGTTTCGTTCTCAACCAAAAAGAAAAAAAAAAAAAAACTCTTAAAATCCCAAATAAAATGTTCTTATTGTTCTGGGCAGTCTGGACAAGCTAATGAGACTGAAGTTCAAACAGTAACTAAAGTAGGGAAGAAAAAAAGAAAGCTCTACGGATAGACATCAGTGTTAGTTTCTTCCCTTAGGAATCCAGTGATGAGACAGACCCCAGTCAAAGGTCTCCTCTTTAGCTTTAGCACAGTGAAATCCGTCCCAATGGGAGAAGGTAGAATGGTTGCATTTGTTGAATGACTAAAAAGTGCATTTTGATTTTGCTCAGATTACACGTGTTATTATTCTAATACCTAAGTGATTGTTTTGCTTCATTTCTGTGTTTGTTTTTTCTCCCTTCTGGTGCCGGGACGCCAGGTTTTTATTATCGGTGTTTCGGAGGTATCACCACAAGCGGTGGTCCATCCTTTGGCCTCCACATGAGTACCTGAGCATCATTGGCATTGGGTTTGACAAGGGCACTGGGTGGTATTGGCTCATTCTTGCTAAGGACCTGGGGCTGCTCTTGAGCAGAGGGCTCCTGCAGCTTGGCACGCTGCCCCAGGGGTCTGCTGGGGTTTACCTCTATGCCCAGCCTCATGCGCCATTTGATAGTCTGCAAGGTCACCATCTCGTTGGTGGCTGTGTTGGTGGCAACCAGCCAGGTGGTGAAGCTTTGATCCCGGTGAATGCTCGTGAGCTTGGCCACGTTGCTCTCGCTGACGGGCACGGCCCACGTCACGCTCGGGTAGAAGTTGTCGTTCATGCTGATGTTGAACTTGGACTCCTTCTTTGTGGGCCCCACGATGGTGCAGGTTTCCGTCGTGTTCCCATACCAGGGATAGTTCACTCCGTCTGAGTCGCTGATGGCCTGGATTTTACCGTCCAGTAGGTCTGGAAGCTCCCAACTTGACCTGCCATCATCAACAACAAGTTACGGATAATGCATTAATTGATTTAGAAACGCGCAAGGCTTCAGGGAAGGAGAAGAAGTAGTTGTGAATGTGCTCCCTCTTCAGCTTTTACTGCCCTCCCTGCAGGCAGAGCAATTCCCTGCCATTAAAAGGGTGTTTGCAGATTTCCAGGGCTGATGGTGCAAGTCTGACCCTGTGGGACCACGAGCTTCTTGCAGGGACCAGCAGCAGCTGGGGACATGCCGGTGTCTGAGGGAGGCTTCAGGGGCAGGTTTTTGGGGAGCCCCAGAAAGCCCAGAGCTGCGGGGATCTCCCTGCGGCTCCTTGTCTGGGGGCAGAGCTGGCAGGCTCTGGGCTAAGGGACAGGAGAGCTGGGCTAACCTCTGGAGTAAGATCACTCTCGAGGACTCCGAGTGATCATAAAGCTTCGCTGCCCACTGCTACCTCCTGCCCCAAGGGCTCCCGTTTCCCCTTTCAGCTCTGACTTTCCTTGAGCCCCGGCTGGTAAAACGCTTCTTATCTTTCTGGGTGAGCTGCTGGCCCTTCCCACTGTCCGTGTGGCGCTGGCGGTGTAACCCATCCCTCTGCAGCCCTGGCAGGAGCCTGGTTCAAAGGCTGTGCGCGGGGCTGGGATGAAGTTACGGTAATCAGAGAAACAGAGGGCAGCTGGCTGTAAGGCTGCCCCAGCCCCTCGCTGGTCACCCTGCTCTGTGCTCACAAGGCTGGCAGAAAGGTCAGACTTTCTAGCAAGAAAGTAAAGCGAGAACAGTCCTCTGTCACCTTACAGTGTTGGTACAGAACTGTTTTATTTATTTATTTATTTACTTCCAATCTAATGTTTAAAATGGCCAAGGAGAAGTAAATGTCTGAGATAGAAAAAGGGGTAGATATTCATAGCCTAATGGTCTGAATTTTGGGGTAGACCTGTGTCATGCCAGGAGCTGGACTCGATGATCCTCATGGGTCCCTTCCAACTTGGAATATTCTGATTCTATGATAATGGCACCAAAATGGCATGACCATGACCCACATGCTGGAAATGCGCCAGTAATTTGAGGACCTTTTTTTAAGACCCAGACTGGTCCAGAGGCTCACGTTCGCCCCCGCCACCTCCTGCTCCTGCCAGGCCCCGTCCTGCTGCCGAGGCTGGCACAGGGCTGGGAAAGGGGACACGGCACAACGGCTTCCCTGCTGGCATCTTCCCTTGTCCCTGCCATGGTGCTCAGGCTCCAGGCTTTGTGCTGAGACTTTAGGTTTCAGGAGGGAGACGGAGGGGCTCCAACGGAGCTCACCAGGGTGCCTGTCATGGCCTTCACCCAGAGCACGGCGTTGTGGCTTAAAATAGCCTTGGTTGGAGCCGGGCGAGGGACAGGCAGCACACGTTGCTCCCCCTCGTCTGTGCAGGGTGGCGTGGGATGAGCTGCTCCTCTCCACCGGCTGGCACTAATGTGGCCATCTCACAAGGCTGATTGTTAATTAGTTAATGACCGTGAAGTGCCTGCATGTTTGTAATCACTGGCTCATTCGCTAGTCAGCTCTAAGCGTCTGCCTGTAGCTGGAAGACACCTCGCAGGATTTATTTCATTGATTTTTTCATGGGAGCGTGGGTTCCTGCAAAAGTCTCCTGTGGGTGCCAGGGCGGGTGTTGGACTGAGGCTGCAGCAGGCACTGGGCTGTGAGCAGAGATGGGCTGTGAGGATGGAGGATGCGCGGCTGTGGGATGTGAGGCTGCAGGATCAGAGCTGTGGGATCAGAGCTGCCCACTACGGCACCAGGCTGCCGCAGCCTTCTGCTCTCAAGCCTGCAGCCAGCAGGCAGAGGGAGTCCTTTCCCTGGAAGAAAAAGCGTACCCAAAGCAGACAGAAGGAGATCCCTGAGCTGCCCTGCCAGGAGCCCTGCTCCAGTCAGGGGATGCTCACCGGCTCCCCTCAGAACCAGAGCCGTCCGGGCTCGCTGTACCCCTCTGCAAAAAGAGCTGGGGAGGAAAGAGCTGGCGGGGCTCTGGATGGACTCAGCTGTCCTGGGGAAGATGAACTGGAGGGCATCGGCCACCGAGCTGGTCCCTCACCCCTGAAACACTTCAGGGGCTGCCTTCAGCAGACCCTTTAGGGTTACTTTCCACAGGCCTGGTTCTCAGCTTGACTGCAGCCCAGGGATGAGACGTGACAGTTTCCTGGAGGTTCACATAAGTGACAGATGTGGTGTGAAGGTGTGGAGATGGAGGCTGCATGGATGTGGTGGTGCCAAACGGGCTGCGAGGGGCTGATCCCAGCTGGCCCAGGTCTAGGGCTGGCAGGCAAAGGAAGGGCAGGACAACAGCTAGAGGCTGCTTTTAAAAGCTGGGGATCCACAGGGAGCCTCCTGGCTCCATCTTCACTCCCTGTAGGCACATCCAGGCTGCAGGCCCTGCTCAGGGTTCAAGTAGGAGCAAGGAGGGGGAGCAGGGCCTGGGCTGGGCTCAGCAGGTAGGGGCAGGAGGCTGCTTGCAGAACCTGCACGGTCCAGCCTCAAACGAAACCTCCCCACCAGCACCAGAGGCTGTGCTCAGCGTGGCCTCAGAGTGAGCTCTGCTTCAGACACGGCGTGGGCAGGGACCGGGAGGAGGAAGCCGGCCTGCCTTTCTTTGAGGAGTGCTCTGGGCCTAATTTGAGCGACTGCGGTTAACCCTGAGGTTTCAAAGCCATTGCACTTATGTGCAGTGCTTAGTAACAAGAAAAGAAAGAAGTGAGGCCTTGTGATGATCCCATGACTGGACCAGAAGGGGAGAGGCTGCACGAGGGTTGCTGGTGGCTGCCCCTTGCCTGCCAGCTGCGGCAGAAGCCTTGCCTTGCAGGGCTTGTCCACATTAAATAATGTGCCAGTGGCCGGCCTCTGGCTGGCTTTGGGAAGAACGCTGTGGAAGGATCTCTGGCTGCATCAGCATCTTTCTGTGATGGTGTCGAGCCAAGGAACAGCCAGAAAGTGCCCAGTAAACACTTTGCTGACAATAGCAGGGAGCAGGCATGAGAAGGCACCCACCTATCTGGTTTCATCGGCTCACTAGGGCTGAGCAGCTCCAAAAGTGGTAGATTCCAGCTTGTGATAGTGACAAGCTTGTTCCTGCTGCTCTGAAACGTTCAGTCAGCACGAGCATCATCAGAAACCAGAGCATCTCCCCCTGACAAATGTCCTCTTGCTACCAAGAGGAGGAGGACCTTTGAGCTACTTCACATGGTCCAACAGCAGCCCTGCTGCTGATAGCCGTGCTGCTTTGGGTAGCTTTTAGACCCTGCTTCCCATTCAATTACATTTCTTCCTATTCTGCTACAAGAAACCAAGCCCCTAGCACGTGTTGGGGGAGTCAGTGTCTTGTGCAGTGACAGCAGCCCCAGGCACAGCAGGCTCTGGCTCCCTGCATCCAGCAGCGTGATGTGGGTGCAGCGAGCTAACCCTTCCAGGCAGGCCCAGCTCCTCAGAGCCAGCTCCTAATCAGTCACGGGGCGGATGGACTTGCAGAACCTCGTGCTTTCCCATGCCCTTCCTTTCCAACAGCTCCCTGACTTAAAAAGCCCTCCTTGGATGTAGCCCTTGCTCAGCACAGGCAGAGCCATCGCTCCCCTGACCCCCTCCCTTCCTGCACAGGGGCTGGTGACTGGCCGAAAGGAGGAAAACCTGATATTCAGAGCTGCTTAATTTGAACTTGTCCTTTACAGTGTCTCTCTCACCTACTCTGGCACGTCAAGCAATTCCAGCCAGGGTTACAGTGGAGAACAGGAAAGAAATTTTAGATGTGGTCGCGGTCTCACCAGCCTGTCCTCCAGCCATGTGCCTCCCAAACCAGGGTGCAGGTAGTAAAACTCCAGAGACCTGATGCTAAGCGACCGGGAGGGATTGCTGCTGGTTTAGCCGAGTGGGCTCTAACTGGGGCTGGACAACCTCTTTAGATGGGGTTAGAGCCACAGGCCACATAAGGGCAGCAAAGCCTTTCCCTCAGCCCCCCTGGAGGGGCAGCTACAGTAAATTGTCCTCAGCTGGGCAGTGCAACCATTTTAAAATTATTTTTTTGTGTGTGTGAATCCATTTTTGGCTGTTTTCCTTTCCGAGGAACGGGGGTCTATTCTCTTGACAAGTCGCTTTCTCGAGTTCATTGTCTCCCTGCTGCAGGGCACGGAAGATTTAATCTCACAGGAGCGAGATGCCCGTCAACGTGCAGCGACAATGCGGTGCTGCCCAGCTGTCCTGGTGAGCCTGCTGGGGGAGCAAACCTACCTGAAACTTCCCAAGATTCTCAGCTGATCGCATTCAAACTCTGATTTATTTCTTGCTCTGTTTTGCATATCACCATCTGCGCTGCTCCTCGCACGTCTCCATGGAGATGAAGAAGCACGACTGGGTGATGCCGTCCCCAGTGCTGACGTGGGTCCCACCGGCTGCCCAGGAGATGCTGCCCGGAGCCGGGTCCTGCTGGTCCTGCGCGGGCCGGACCTCTGCGGCCTGATCCTCATACCCCATGTTGCCTCCTTGGAGGAGGAAGCTGCTGCTCAGGGTAAAACCCTGCTCGGGGTGAGCAGTAACGGCAGCACTGGGACTTGGGGGGTTTTCCCCAGTTCTGCATTGAGAGAGGTCAGAGAGTGCTTCCACTTCCTCCTGCCAAGGGTTCATGTTCCTGCCAGTGCATGCTGAGTTACAAGCAAAATAACCCCGGCAATTATGCGTGAGCTGAGCTTTAGTTATTTTCCTCTCCTTCAATTTAAAAACGCTGCATTTAGCCAAAAAATTGTCAGTGCCGCTTTAAACGCGTGTCGAAATTATCCCCTCTGTAACTAACATCCGTATATGAGTCTTATGCACAGCTCCATCTGCTCCAGTATTTCTCAGCTGTTTCTGTCCTCAGCGTTAGGGCAGCTTGTGCACAGCCACCAACTGCAGCGGGCAGGAGTGAAAAACAAATCCGAAGCCTGCTGTAAGCATTGAAGCCCAGGTTGACCAAGCAATGGCATTTATTTGGAGTTTTCTGTTCACCTGTCACCCCGGTGATTTAAAAAATATTAAAATAATAAAGGTTGTTCCAGCAGTGCCTCTTCATCATGGAAAGCTGGGACAAGCAGTCCGTCGGCATAAATCGATGCAGCTCCATGGAGGTCAGTGGAGTTATCTTGACGTGCACCAGCTGAAGGCCCACTCTTTCACAGGTTTGTGTCCAGTCCCTGGCTGCATAGAGGTCTCCCAAGAGTATGTTTCAATGGCATTGAAAGAGGCCTTTCTTCCCAATCACCTTTATTTACAGCTTTCTGATGGTGGCACACGTAAAGAAGCAGGGTGGAGGAGCCGCCAATCCTGAATTGTGGCTGGGCAGCTCTTCGGTATCAGCGAAATGTGCCTGAACCTCCCAGGGAGAAATCTTTCTGCTTCCACGACTTTCTGGATAATGGCTCTCCTACACATCCACAGTGTTTAATTCTGACTACCTGTTTACAGCTTTTAGCTGAAACTTTTGTCTATGGCTCTCAAAGCATTCCAGCAAGGGGAGACTACCAAATCCTGCCTTAAAAATAGGGAAACTTGGGTGCAGAGAAGTAAAGCAACATGCCTGGGGTTGCAATCCACAGCAGCTCTGTCAGAATAGCTCTCTGCCCTGCCCTCCTTATTCCAGTGGATGTGAGCTTTATTTATACACACCAGACTTTTCTGTTTTCCTTGCAGCTGCTTGCTGAAGGCAGGATTTCTAAATGAGCCCGAGAATTACACATGCAAATCCTGAAGGCCTGGAATTGGGAACATCTGAGCAACAAATTGTCCTTGCTGAAGATGGTTTTGTAGCCAAAAGGCCTACAGATCTCAGGCCTGTTGTAAGTACTTCTAGCATCAAGGTAAGCTCCTCTGCTCCCTTACTGCTCCTGCTTTTGCCAGGTGCTGGAGTTTGCATCTCGACGCACTTTCTGCTTGAGCAGGGAGAGGACATGGGGATGGGGTGAGAACAGTCTGTGGCTTACGGCTGCTCCTTGGTGTGCCCTTCCCCACGGCCTGCATCTTCCAGCATGCATCTGCTCCGTGTCTGAGCTGCTCAACCTGTGCCTGCATCTGGGCTTGCAGGCAGAAGGCAGGCAAGGGCTGGGATGCGCACGCAGAGCAGATGTTCAGGCCTCCAGGAAGACACTGCACCAAGTCCGAGTTTGCCCTCTGCATTCCCACCCTCTCTCAGCCCTCACCATTCACCCATTTTCTATGTGAATGACTTGTGAGTGGCCAAGCCAGCATCCCCCTCCTGCAGAGCCCTCGGGATTAGTAGATGGGAGGGCTGCTTAAACCCGGCCGCCGCATCCTTCCTCCGTGCTCCCAGAGGCTGGGCAGCATCAGGGCCTCCAGCCAGCGACCCCCTGCTGCGGGCACGGGGCTGTGGGGCCGGGCAGGTCCCTGCTGCACCCGCAGGCTGCCTGGCACCGGGAGCTGCAGAATTGCTGCTCTGTGCAGGCATTCGGCGAGCGGCTGCTGCTGCTGCTGGTGTAACCGTGGGCCAAAGCCTGCAAGGACGGTTAGTGAGCAAACCGGCGGGGGAGCAGTACCGGGGGGAGAGGACTCCTCGCAGCAGGGAGGTGACATTTTAATTTGACTCATTCTTGCCTCGCTATGACTGTCTGACCAGCAACACGGGGGTTTTGGAGTGCCAGCAGCCTCTAGATTCTTCCCACTTTAAATATGCGTGTTCATCCCTGCTCTTACGTTATCCAAAATGAAGCTATTTAAAAAATTTTTACCCTACTCCAAGGTGATGCAAAGGGTTAAATCAGCAGGGGGTTAAATCCCCCCCCTTGCTCTCTCCCTGCGGGCTGCCTTGCTGCTGGGAGTGAAGCGAGCAGGATTCCTCCTGCGCTGTCAACGTGCGCTGCCAGAGCTGGGGGCTGTGGCGCTGGCCGCTGATGGCACACTGCAGCAGCAGCACGGCGTGCCACAAGTGTCAGCCTCCGGGCTTCCCTGGGGCTCGTCAATGCGCAGTTTTAGCCAGGGAGGGATGCAGAGGAGGGGAGCCCGTGCTCAGGGGACCCCCTCGTGCCAAGGGTGTTTCAGAGCAGGGGTGCCCTTTGCAGGATGGGGAGAGACCTGGGACCGCAGACCTGGGATTTCAGCCCTCAGGTGCTGCTCAAAAGCTTTTGGGCAATACGGTGCTGCTCTGGGTCACCAACAGAGCACGTTTTGGGGTTAGTGCTTGAGTACATTCCCCTTAGAAGAGAAGGACACCCACTGCTTTAAAAGGTGCAGGCACAAGCTCTCCTAATTTTTTTTTTTTTTTTAAAGCATAGGAGAAAGTCCTGTTAAGTTTCAGAAGAGCTGGCTTTTATTATCAAACCAACTGGGTTATTGACTTTGGCTTAATCCAGCGCTCCCCAGCCAGGCCGTGGCTCTCCTGCTCTTCCTTCCCGCTAGGCAAATGCCCCCGCACGCGCTCTGGAAATACTTACATGCCCTGTTCCCCGTAGTGATTGTAAAATTCCATGTGGCTGCACGCCTGGATCCAGCCCACGATCCAGGTCTCCTTCTTGGGGATGGGGGGCACCAACACTTGCGCAGAGGCTCGGAAGTGAGGGGTCCGGTAGCGCAGGACCACGCTGGAGGACTCGTCGATGCTGGTGGGAATGGGATCGATGGAGGCTTTGACTTCAATCACTGAAATACTTTCCCGGAAAACTTTGGATTTGCAGCTAATACTCTGAATACAGCCCATGGCATACCCTGAATACAGTCCAACGCAGCTCCTAGGGTACTCCAGCAATCCTGGGGAATATTAGGCATTGAAATTATCTGGTGCTAGATCAATTACAGATCTTCTTGGTTTGTAATCTCAGAACCGATATCCATAGGATAGAAAATTCATCATGTAAAGCCTTAATTTGAGTATCTGTCTTACAAGCACTGCTCCGATTTTGAGGTTAGCTGCACTTCAGAAGCAAAAGGGCCTTTAATATTTTTTTTTCCCTTTTAATGACCCTTTTAAATCTTTCACTCAAACAGTCTTTGGGTTAAAAAAGAAAAAAGAAAAGTCTCTCGAGTTCAATAAATAACGGTGTTGTTCTTAGATGGTATATTTAGTCCTTCCTTGTTTTAGTCCTTCCTTGTCTCAGATGCGGTCTGTCATTCCCCGTCAGACATAGGGCTGGCCGGTATTTCCCTTTATTCTTTGGATGAAAAGCAGAATGTTGATAGACACATCTATATAAATAATGAAATAGTTTTTAGCCCCAGCTTGTCACAACCGGTGTGGATTTCCACTTCCTGACTTGCAGTTGTTCACAACTTCCTTTCGCACAAAATTACAATAATAACAGAAAAAAAAAAAAGCGACGGGTGGAAAAAAAAAAAAAAAAAAAAAAAAAAAAAGTAGCCCGATCTCCGATTTTGGAGGCTCCTCCGCCAGCGCTGTCAGGGCTTCGGGTCGGGTTTTTTTTTTTCCCCGCTCCTTTTTTTTTTTTTCTTTTCTTTTTTTTCTTTTGGTTAATTCCTTCCCCCTTAGAAATAGCCGGCACCATAAATCCCGGCGGCGCTCGGCGGGGCTGTGCGGCGGGGCAGGAGGCGGCGGCGAGCCCCCCCCGCTGCCCCCGCCCTGGGGCCGCTCAGCGCTGCACAGTCGCCTCCCGTGACATCCCGGGGGGGGGGGGGTCCGGCCTTCCTCCTCCTCCTCCTCCTCCTCCTCCTCCTCCTGGGTGAGCGGTGTCCGCAGGGGTGTCCGACCTTCCTCCTCCTCCTCCTGCTGCTGCTGCTGCTGCTGCGGGCTCAGCCTGCGGGGCTCAGGGGCTGCCGCCGGGGCTGCCCCGCACACGGGGGGGTGCTGCGGGCCGGGGGCGCCCCCCCAGCATCCCGCCGAGCCCCCGGCGAGCTGCCGGGCTCACGGCTGCGGGGGCGAGGAGCGCCGGGAGAGGAGCGGGTGGCTTGGGGGGGGGGGGGGGGGGGGGGCGACACGGCGGTTTTTTTTTTTTTTTCCCCCCCTCTCCTCCCCCTTCTCCGCTGTGTACCCGGGGGGGTGAGAGGAGCAGGATCGGTGCCTCCGCCTCTTGGCTGCCGCAAGCTTCCTCTCTCGCACCGCGCTCATGCAGCCGGGGACGGCGCGGGGTGGGGGCGGGGGGGGGGGGGGGGGGGGGGGGATGCTCCCCCTGCACCGGCAGCACCGGAGGCATCGCGGCCGGGTCAAACTTTGCCGCAAGTCGCCCCCTGCCCCGCCTGGCCCCCGCTGGCCCCGCCGCTGCCCCCCCCGGGCATCCGCGCCCCGCAGCGCCGCCGCCGCCCCGGCGAGCAGCAGGACAGCGGCCGGTCCCCCCTGCCCCTGCCGGCCGCCCTCCGCCGCTCTCTCCCTCCCATCCCTCCCCCTGGGTTTCTCTTTTAAATTGCAGCTGTTGGAGCGAGCCCTCCTTTGCAGAGCAGCATTTCCTCCCACGCCTCCGCGGCTTGTGGGTAATGTAGTTTCTTTGGAGATAAGGGCTCCCTCCTGCTCTCCTTCTCCCCTTCTCCCTTTCTTTCTACCCTTCTTTCTCTCCTCTCTCTCCTTTCCTTCTCTCCTTCTTTCTTTCCTTCTCTCCTCATCTCTCTCCCCTTCTCTTTTTATTTCTCTCCTCCTCTCCTTCTTCCCTCTCTTTCTCTCCCTCCTTCTCTTTTATCCCTTCTCCTTCCCTCTCACTTCAATGTATTTTCTCTTGGTTCTGCAGATGAAGGTTTGGTTTTTCTCCCCTGGCTGGAGCTTGGCTGATAGATTCGGTGCAGGGGCAGTCTCCTTATTAGCAAAACCTGCAGCCCTGGGCTGGACGAGCTGCGATTCCAGCAACTAGAAACGTAAAGAAATGCTCTTGGTAGCAGCAAAGGGACTGAGGAGCGGGTGCTGAGAGGCGTCTGAGGAGGCAGTGGCCTGTGGGAAGTTGTAAACCTCTGGCACGGATGTTTTGAGGAGCACTGCGGCTGGCCTTTCCTGCTGACCGTCACCCAGCTGAGGCCGTGGCTTGCAGAGAGCTCAGCACTGGGTGAGGTGTGGGTGCTGGGGCACTCAGCGATAGCTGCAGGGTGCCGAGTATCCTCGCAGCTCCACGTGCACACACCTTGGCTCTTTTCTGAGTGGGAAACCTGGGTCACCGAGGAGGAAGGATGGCTTTGCACAGAGTAAATTGTCTTTTATTTCCTCCTGCCCCGCGCTCACAGCAAGCAGGATTAGCTCACACAGCGCGTGGTGTTTCCCAGCGTCCGTGCGCTTGTTGTCTGCCCTGCAGCAGGGAGGAAGGACTGGAGCTACTGGGTGATCCTGACGGGCGAACGCCCCAGGATGAGGGGAGGCTGCTCCTGCTGGCTCTGAGGTCCCGGGGGGGTCCTGCCCACAGCACTTGGCCTTCAGGGCTGCGAGGTCCTCACCTCCTGCCTGCTGGCTCCTGCCCTTCCCAGGCTGAGGCACCGCCACGGCGTGCACAGAGCCCTCTGAGCAAATTGAGAGGCAGCGGGTGGAAGAACCCTAGGGTAACATTATGGTTTCCTTCTGTGTGTTTCTCAAAGTATTGGCTAAATATTTATCTGTATTAAACTTTGTGGGATCTCTGAGAAGGGTACCGCCCTTGTTCCTACCCCTGTAACAGAGAGAGAAATTAAGAACACGCTCAAGTCACAAACAAACAACTCAAAGTACAGGAAAGAATGAAATGAGCATCTCCCAATGAAAAATCCAGTTTCTTCAGCAACCTCCAGAAGGTGCTGAAATACTTTGACATCTCCAAGACTCTTTCACACTTTTCAAACAAGCTTGTCACAGTTTCCCGGAGCATTATGCACTGGGTGAAGCTGCATGTTCTGAGTCTCCAGCTTCGCCGCCGCTCCAGCCAGGTCTTGCTTCAACTTGGCAATATCTGGTGTTCTGGTCAACTAGGAAATTGCATTATCTTAGTCTAATTAAATCAGCTTTTCATCTTCGGCTGGAGCTTTCCTTGTTTTTTGGCCATGCCCGTCGTCATCACACTGTTGTGTGATTAAGGAATTAGTGCACTCTGCCCAAGAGCGGCTGCACTAAGCTGTGCGCAGAGCAGCTCCTGTGCCCATGAGCCTGGTGCTCGCTGATGAAATTGCTGGAGATTGGCTTTTGAGGCCAAGCTGTGATAAGTAACAATTAGGAGCATCTGGTGATGCTGGGAGGTGCATTTCCTTCTGCTTGGCCCGCTCCTGCTGTTGCTCCCCGCCCTTAAACCCTGCAGAGTTGCCGAAAGGCAGGGTCTCCCCTTCCTCGTCTCAGCCATGGCAAAGGAAAATCACCCCCACAAATGGGACACCAAGTTGTTTCCTCACCTGTTCCTCTCAACTAGGGCATGTTAACAGTGCGCCCACCCTGGGCTGTGCTTCCTCCTCATCTCCTTCCCTGCTGGTGGCCGGGGCTGGCCCCTGGTGTGTGCAAGGCAGAGCAGCCCCTGTGCCTGCATCAGGGGTCAGAGGAACAGACAGGCACCGGACAAAATGAGCTCCCGGTGCTTTCAAGGTATTTTTTCCTAGGGATAGCTCCGAGGAACGTGCTCAGTAATAGCTCAGCATCCCCGGCACGAGAGGCGAGGAGCCTTTCTATTTCTGCACTGCTCCTGGCCACCACCGCGTTAACCCTCTGCTCGCAGCCGCTTGCTTGCAAGGCACCCCGTGCCGCTGCGAGCTGCAGAAGTGGCGAAGCCGTCCAGCAGGGAGGTGACAGCTGTGGCAAAGTACTGCCATGAGTCCCGATATTCCCGGTATCACACTGGTTGGTATCAAGCAGGCTGAGATTTTCCACGTGCCTTGAAGCCTCGCAGCAGGGGACAGGCACACAGGGACGGGGCACTGACCTGCCTGATAGCATAAGAATGCAGCTGGGCAGGCGGTGAGCAAGCAAGAGCTGGTAGGTGCCGGGGTAGCATCAACGTGTGCTCCTGGGCTGCCTTGGCCCCAAGCAGTAATTTGCTGCCTGAGCTGAAAGGAGCTGGTGGTGCTGGGCTGGGTAAGGAGGGGAAGAGCTCTTCCCATGGCTGTGGTCATCGTCACAGGCTCGGGGTAAGTTCCCGGAGGATGTGGTTCAGAAATAAGTTGATGTGTATTATTTTCCTTCGATTCATAAGCAAAACACAAGGGTGAGCAAAGACTCCTCAGCATTTCCAGTACTGACTTACTTGGCCAAATACTGCAGCAGCCTCTCCGGGCCTGTGTCTGTCAGACGGGCATGGGCTGCAGGACTGGCTCAGCTAAAGTATTTTGGGAACTATGGATAATAAATGTGAAGAAAGTGCAAAGTTTTTATTATCTTAGAAAGCCAGGACGACCCTCCATTTAGCACATAAGCTCTCCTGTAGGTTTCAGATAAGGCTCTCAAAGATACGTGGATGATTCCCAGTGTTACCTCCTGTAATATTGACCTTTATAATTTTACATAGGTAAATATTACTGGTGCCAAGAGACGCGCCTGTGCCGCTGCTTGGTGCAATATTCGTCTTTTCCTCTCCCCTCTGCAGGACTCCCCAGAGCCTGGCACAATCGCACAGCACCCAGCCCGTGCCGTGGGGACCCTTCCTCATCACCTAGTCCCGGTGCCAGCTCCGACGGGGCCGCTGCTGGTCGCAGCCACAGCTCGGGGACACGGCAGCGCCTGTCACCTGCTTTCAGCGCCGGAGCTGCGATGCTGGATGACACGGCAGAAACGTGTGCGGTATTTAGGGCACGCTCAGCGCCGGGGGCAGGGGGATGGGAATTCATTAGCGGCGCCGCGTCTCTTTTAATCAAGAGGCAGGTGCTGCTTCTCCTCGGGCTGCAGGCAGGGGTGGTGATGGAGGAGCTGCGGGGATGCGTGCTGAGCGGGGGGCGAGGATGGGGCTGGTGATGCTCGGGAGGTGTTCGTGCCAGGGAGAAGGAAATATTACTTAGGGTGCCCTAGCAGGGGTGAGACATCGCAGGACGGACAAAACCAGGAGACAGCCAGGTCAGGCCTCCTGCAGGGAAGCCCCCAAGTGATGCCCAGCACAGAGGTTGGGAACCAGGCTGCATTGCCCTCCCTGGCAGCCACCGGAGCACCGTGATCTCTTCCAGCGCTGATGCTCTGATACTAAAATATGAATTACTGTGCCAAAAAAAAACTACATTTCCCAGTTTCCCTTGCAGCCCAGGGGAATAAGTAATTGGAAGATTTAAATAGACCAGACCAGAAGCAACCAACCTTTGGCACAAAGCATTCCCCTCCTCTTCTTCCAATCTATTGGCTGTTTAACCTTTTTCCCTGGCACTGGAGTGGCTGCCAAGCCTGGCATTAACTTTCCTTCCAAGCTTGCTAGGCCCATGAAGTAAACAGCCATGTGCATTCCTTACTCTATATTTAACAGCTGCAGTCTGTGCTGGGGGCAACTGCAACCGAGGGGAACCTTTGTAGCTTCCCAAATCCCCAGCTCCTGAGGGTGGGAGTGGGGGAAGCTTTCCGCTGGGAGAAGAGGGATTTCTCTCCTTCCCGGTGTTTGCAAAGCAGGTTTCGTTAGCGAGAGGCTGCAATGCCAGCATCCCAGTCGCGGTCCAGGGCGCGAGACAGGAGCAATGTCCTGAACAGGGCTGAGTTCCTCTCCCTGAACCAGCCCCTGAAAGGGACCCAGGAGAGCAGGAGCCAGGGGAGGAAGCAGAGCAGCCAGGCGGGAGCAGCCGGCCCCCAGAACAGCAGCCCCAAGGAGCGGAGGCAGTCGCAGCAGCTGCCCGAAGAGGACTGCATGCAGCTCAACCCCTCCTTCAAGGGAATCGCCTTCAACTCCCTGCTGGCCATCGACATCTGCATGTCCAAGCGGCTGGGAGTGTGCGCCAACAGAGCGTCGTCCTGGGGAGGCGCCCGCTCCATGATCAACCTCCTGGGGATAACGGGGCACGGGATCCCCTGGATCGCGGGCACGCTCATCTGCCTGGTGAAGAGCAGCACGCTGGCAGGCCAGGAGGTCCTCATGAACCTGCTGCTAGGTGAGTGGCAAAGCTCCTTCCTTCCCCGCGGGGAAAGCCCAGCCCTAGTCACAAGGGACAGTGGCATCGGGACTCCTCCTCTGACTGCGGCGGGGTCAGGCAGCAGGCAGTGACCTTTTGGGCGAATGCTGTACTTATCAGCCACCTTGGCAGCTTTGGGACGGTGCTGGGTTTGGTTGGAGATGGATGCTGCAAAAAGTTTTGTAAGGGGGTGGAATGGATCCCGGTAGCCAGCCATACCCGCAGGCAGATCCTCGGCCCCGTACGAGGCCGGGTTGATCCAAGTCAGGCCAAGAAAGTGTCTGTGATGTGCAGGTGGATACCAGCAGCAGTGCCCTTGATTTACGGTCTTCTGCCTTGGTGGTTTGTCAGGTTGGGGAAAACATAAAGATTTTAATCTCAATGTGTGGATCAGAGACAGAAGATATCCTCAAGAAAAACACATTTCCATCCCCTCTGCACCTCCTTGTGCAGACCCTGGCCCCATGTCTCTGCAGCCACTCAAGGGAGTCCTGTCTCCTTCCCTGCTGCCACTTGATTTACATCCCTTGTCCCAGGAGGACCTTTCTTGCTGCTGACCCCGTTTCCACGCGCTAGCTTGACCCAGAGGCTGTTACGATGGATCAGATCTCTCCTGCCAGTCCCTTTTTTGTGGGGTGCTCAGTCTCCTTGCTCCAGGGGACTGGGGTGTGCTGGGGGAGCTGGGCAGGGCCTGACCCAGCCCCACATCCCCACATCCCACCAGTGACCATGCTGAGCACTGGACACAACTTGTCCCGCATCCAGGCCCCAGCCCACCCTGCCCGCGTCCACCTGAGGCACTTGCTCTTCCCTCTCTTCTGCCTTTGGCCTGTGGCCTGGTTATCATGTTGTTGTTTTTTTTTTTAATGACTAATTGCTGGTCATCCGGCTGAGATCACCCTGGCATTTCACCCTCCCCCAAAAACCAGCCCGCGGAGCTCCCACTTTCGGTTGGTACAAGGAATTGATGTTAGATTTAGGCCTTTGCTTTTCAGGGAGCCTGCAGTAGGCACCTCAGGAAAGGGACGTCCTGTTCTCAGGGACTGCCTGCGATACGATGTGTTCTGCAGCACGGTCACAGCTTTTTTTTTTTTTCAGAAGCTCATCCTTCAGAGAGGGCAGTGATTGCGCTGAACTGGCTGGAAAAGCACAGTTGTGGCCGCTTTTTCTCCTTTGAAAGAGACTGTCCCCGTGCTGTGACATCTAACGAGGGGAGGCCGTGGCGGGGAGGGAGCCGGAATAGCATCGGCATGATGCAGAGCCCGCCGGTGTCAGCAGTTCTTCCAGGGACTGCCCGGTGCTCTGGGTCAAACCCTCATGGAGAAAAAAAGCTCAGTTTAAAAGGGCATGAGGATGAAATAGGAGGCGGCCTGCAGCAACCAGCACAGTTTCCAGAGGTCTGTTGACCTGAGAGCCTTTGACAGTTTTGGAGCCTGAAAACCGACCTCTTTGACTCCAAAATATTTGAGATCTTTATGAAGAGCTAATGCTGCTTTTGGCTTAAAACCAACAAAGGTCTTCTCGCTCTTCCACTGCCATTGAGGAGACCAAATGCAAAGCCAACTCCTGGTTACATTGAAATTTAGTGTTGGATGATGACTGGGAGAGCTCAGCCCTGCATCTTCGGGTCTCCTCAACTCGAAGGTGCTGCTGAGGGCAGCTTGGGGCTTCTGAAGTCTTGGTTTCTTGCTCCCTTCCCTTGTCCACGCCTGCAAAAGAGAAAAGGGTAAATTGTGTGAAGGGGTAGCTCACGGCTCAACCTGACAGCTCTGTAGGTCTGGCAGCCTCCAAAGAGCCTCCTTTGAATTTTTGGGTCGACCTGTGTGGTGCCAGGAGTTGGACTCGATGATCCTTATGGGTCCCTTCCAACTGGGGATGTTCTATGATTCTTTGTCCCCCTGCAGACCACGCTGCCTGGCGGCACTGACCAAGGTGCCCGGAGCCTCTCTCGTCAGCATCCTCGGCAGAGCTTGTGTCACCCTGCAGAGTAGGATCTCTGCTGTGAGTGTGGCCTTGGCTTGATATTTAAGATTGCAGTCAGGAGCTCCTAGTATCAGAGCAGCTACTGCCGTAACGCCTGCATTGCTGATGGACGAAGGAGTCCAGCAGGGGCGCATGGGGTTTGCAGACCCAGACCAACCACACGAGATGCAGTCCCTTGAGCTGATAGGAAGGGTGTGATACTGCATCTGGCATCCCGGGTCCCTCTCACTGTTTTTTTCCCTGAGTTGAGGTCCAGCAGGCTGTGGTGTAAAGTCCTTCTAGCTGGGGACAGGTCAAAGGGAGGGGAGCATCCCTGGTGTCCTGGAAGAAGGGGAACAGGGAAGTCAGGGTTGTCTACAGCACCCCTTCTTTACCTCCCCTGGCTCTCCTCCCTCCCCGCGGCTTGCTCAGGGTTTGATACATCAAGCAGAATTTCTGATGCAGTCTCTGGGCAGGGAGCCAGCCCATCATAGAGCACTTGTTTAGGTTTTGCAATCAGGCTTTCAAGGCGAGGAGACAGGAGACTGCTGAAATGGGACCGGGAACCTGGCAGGAGCACCACTGCAGATGGAGGGGGGGCACTTGCGCCGGAGGAGCTCTTGGTAGGATCTTTGCCAAGACGCGTGGGAGCATTTAGGGTGAGGGGTTCTGACCTCCCTCCCTGGGACGCTCCATCCCTCCCAACTGCTGATGTTGATTAGCAACCCCCAGCAATGTTTTCCCTCCATAGCTGTCATCTGTGATGGAATTTATTGATTCTCCTTCTCATCGTAATCTTTTTCCAGCAAATGCCAAACAGCCAGAGAAGCATGGTCACAGCCTGTTACTGAAAAGATGGAAGAAATCAGATATCTGTGCCCACTGTCAAAATCCCTCTGCCAGAATGTGCTTTCAGGAAGACTGTCTCAGTGTTGCCAGCACTGGCTGTGAAAGAGTCAGGAAGAAAGTCTGCTCCCCCTCTGCCACATCGAGAAAAATCGTGACTCAGGAAACCCCACAGTTTAAGTTCATTTTAGTTGTTTGCCTGTGTTGGGACTTTTAGGACCATTCAAACTTTCCTCTGCAAGGATTTCATGAGAACTGATGTGCTTAGAAAATCATCTGAACTTTGCAATGGAGCTTTCAGGGGGAAAACAGGTATAAAACTCCCCTAAAACTACCAGAGCTGCTCTAGAACCAGAGAGAAGTGCCGTTAAATCCTGAGGGAAAGCAGTACCTTGGTTTCTGGTTCTGATCCATCTGGTGAGGGTATGGATCCAAATTGAGTGATTCATTGACTGCAAAGCCAGCAAAGAACATTTGGATCATTGATCTAACCCACAGCAAAATACAGGCGGTAGCACATCCCTTAATTTATTCCCGTTCAATTCGCTAAGGGAAAAAACCCAAACACTCAATCAGATGTAAAATTTCAAGTGGCAATGAACTTGTCAGAACCGTTTCTATAGTACTGCAGTGGTAGGTGTTCTCCCCGGTGCCTCGCTCTTAGACTGGCTGTTCCCTTCTGTCCGCTGCCTCTGCATACCTTCAGCTGAGTAGCTCTTTTATCCAGCATCCCTTCTGCCTTTCAATATTTTGGATAGCGCTCAAGTCACCTCTTCACCTCCTATTCATTAAGCTGAACAGACTCATCTCGTTAGACTGATGGTGTTTCCAGATCCAGGCACCTTCTTAGAGTGACGGGGTTGGAATATGGTGATCTGCTCAAAGTGGTGCTTTCGGTGAAGTGCCCCTGTTGTGTTCAGAGCCAAACTGCCCCCCATCACAGCGATCCTTTGTATTTTTAGCTGTGGTCCAGCTGTGTGCCTTTGTAGGAGGATAGCTGGTTGGTTAACACTTGCATGTAAATGTGTTTGTGTGCTTTGGTCATGGCTTTGTGAAGTAGGTATTGAAACCTGGCGTGCTGGAAAACAGTGCCACGGGCACGTTGTAGGGAGCAGCCCATCAGGCTGAGGTCACTTGCCACAGGAGGAGGAAAGCAGGGGAGGCCAGGGTCACTTCTCCAGGCCTGGAGCTCAGCCAGAAGTCAGTCCTTGCTCTCTCCAGCCTTCTCCCTGGATGCAGACCTAGCGCTAGGCTGGTTGGGATCCAAGCCATAAACGCTGAGGCACAGCCCCCTGCAGAACTGGGACTTTGTCATGAGCAGAATGTATGTATTTATAAATGTATTTGTATTTATAAATACATAGGGATGGGACTCCGCAATCCGCCCATGCAGCCTCCGAGCAGGAGCAGGCTGGCAGGAACGGTAGGTCAGGGAGGAAAGCGAGAGATGAAATGTCTTCACCAGGTCCCCCGAGACCCCCTGTCCCTCCTTTAGCAGCACGCAGGTACTTCATGTGTGGGGATGCTTTCCTTTGGAGTCTGTGCGGTGAAAATTCAGATCGCTGTACAGCCCGTGGCTGTTAAAGGTCACTGAGTAGATTAAATGCCCAGGCAGCATGGACGAGCTCATCCTGATGAGCCTCGGGGCTCGGCAGCCCAGCCCCAGCAGAGAGGATGGGGAGCTGTGCTGGCAGATGGATCGGTCTGTATGCAGCGGAGCTTGCTAAGCTGAGAGCCCCAGAGATGGTTTGGGGCCAGATGTGTCTGTTTTTTCCCTTTCATTTTCCCGCTGTGAGGCTGGGGATTTTCTGAGCTAGACGGGGCAGATAGATAGCATTTCAGCAGGGAGGGAGCGAGCAGCCCAGGAGCGTGTCCCCTGCTTTGGGACCGCTCCCAACCTTCTGTTCATCCCTTCCCCGTGTAGCTGGACACGTGGAGGAGGCTCAGCCCCAGCTCTGCTGCCCTGCCAGTGCTTGCTGGCATCTCAGCAGGGTTGCAGCACATCTGCCCAGCGGGCAGGAGGATGTAAGCGGTGAGGAACCCAGAGGGAGCACGGCAGATGCCCTCTCCCTGCATCCAGCACCAGGTCCAGCCCGACATTAAATATTCCTCTTCATCACATCAGGCTGCTAATCCGCCCCTTGTTGTCCTGCCCAGACTCTGCAGTTAAAGTCCCTGGTTATTTGGTGGATGCCGTCCCCCCATATCCCTGCTGAGCTCGGGCAGCTCCAAAGAGCGAGTGGTGCCCAGCTCGCCTGCTCTCCCTGCCCCCTTCCCTTCCTCGCCTGCTCGCTGTACAGCAAGTGCATTCCTCTGCAGGGCAGGCAGTGCCTGCAGTGTCCCTTCGCACAGAGGACAGTCGGTGACAGCCCAGGGCCCATTTCACAGAGGCTGGAGCAGGCACAGGGAATATTTCCAGGGACCAGCACAGGATGTCTCTGTTGGCCCCTTGGTCAGCACCGAGGTCTTATCCTGCCTGTTTGGTGCTGAGCACGGTGTGAGCCCCACGTGCCCGTCTGCAACCTTTGGGGAACCGCAGGGAGCTCAAAGCCGAGCCTCTGTGCAGAGCCAGCAGGCAAACCCATCCCCAGTCTGAATGCAGATTGCAAGAGAAAAGAAGTGCGAGGGTTGCTGAATGGGAAGAGGGGGAATAAACAAGGGAAATGAGTCATGCTCGTGTCTGTCACTCCCCAGCAGCTTCCCCGTGCCCCCGCCGCAGCGCTGCGAAGGGCTGAGAGCTGCCTGCCTGCTGCACTGCCAGCCCTGCCGGGCAGCTGAACAAGGCTCTGCCCCAAGGGGCGTCCCTAGAAAAGGGTGAGGGGGGCTCGGCCCCGGCACCTCGGCAGGAGCAGAGGGTGGACGGAGGCGCAGAAGGCAGTGGGATGAGTAGCTGGAGCAGCAGGGGCAGGGAGACCATCCTGGACCGGGGAGGTCAAGGCTGGCCTTGGTGGAGGACAGCAATGGTGAGGGGGGAATCGTTTCACCTCTCTCTTCTTCCTCCCGTTGGCAGAAAGCTCCGTGTTTTTGCCTAAACTGCAGTTCTGGCCTCAGCCTCCATTTCCGTGCATACAGGGACGCTGGACGACCTCGCTGCGCTGGGTCTTTAAAGCACCGTGAGATGAGGGTTGGAGGCCCTGTGAGCCCCAGAGAATCAACCCCTAATTTTTAAAATGTATTTATTTATTTTCCATTTTGCTTTATTGAAGGCAGTGAGGTGTAAGCACAAGCCTAAGCAGTGCTGAGACTGAGCTCCGTGCGTGCTCATCCCGGGATGCTGCTCCAGGCACTGCTGGCACTGAGCGCGGGGACATCGCTGGCTCCTGCAGCCCTTCTGGAGGCAGCTGGGTGCTCACAGAGCATTGCCGTGAGCTGCTCAGCTCATCTCCTCCATCAGCATGAGCCCTTGTCACTGCAGCCACCCCTTGTCCCCAGGCCATGCAGAGCCCCGGCAGGGCGGGTGCTGAGATACAAACTGCCCAGCACCTATGGGGGATTTCCAAAAAGGGAGAGCTCCAGGCAGCCTGTGCATACACTTGGGGCTGTTTCTGATCTTCTAGAGCGTAGAGAGTCTGTTCTCAGTCGTTGGGGATTTTTTAATTAATTGCACAATGCTGATTTCTGCCATTCCTTCACCTCCCTGTGGCCACTTAACCCAGCGTGCCCTGCACCCAGCGCCCAGAACTCCCTGCTGCTTGTTCAGCCGAAAAATAACCTCCCCCAAAACGCTGCAGTGCCTGATTCACTGCCTCGTAACCGTGTCGTGCCATCTGTGACTTCTTGTCAGTTCTTGCGCCTAATGGAACCACGTTTGGGGAAGAAAACGAAGGAGAGGAGTTCGCTTCCAGAGGAGTGGAGCTCGTCCAGCTGCCAGTGGCTCCACCAAAGAGCGGCTGCGGGTGCTCTGGAACCTGCACCTTTCGTTAGTGTCAACCAGTCAAGGCTGCAAACGCTTCATTTTCCAGGTCAGGGAGCCTAATGCCTGCAGGAGATTGGGGAAGATCATTTCAGAAGCAGTAGGATGGGGCGTGTAAGTAAAAACTGAACAGATGAAGTTCAAAACAAAATTTGGGGAAGGAAAAGGAATTCTACTTGCGGAGCGAAAGGAACTGTTTCGTAGGAAGGGTGACATTTGTCTGAAGTTGGCTAATCTGGGAAGCAAAGCACCTTCAAAGCCAGCGTGGCTGGGAGCACGTGTGTGCTCCGCAGGGCCATGTGGCCTCTGGCACATTGGGACCGGGGACAAAACAGGCGGCGGGCTTCTGCTGCGTCCAGGCACTGAGCTGCTGCCTGCCTTGTCCCCGCTTTAATATGGGCAGAGAACGAGCCCGTCTGCTGCCGTGTCCGGGCTCGGGAGGTGCTCATTCTGCATCTCTTTCATGTCACCAAAATCCCCCTTTTCTTCTCCCGTGTGCCTGGCTCCTCGTGGCTGGGCTGCGAGCTGTCCTGGCTCCTCCAGCGGTCCCATGTGCACGAGGTCCTGCAGATCCGTGCTGCAGGAACAGATGAGGCCAAAGGCTTTTTTGGCTTTCTCCTGCTTTTTCTCTCCCTCAGCACTGCACCCAGGCTGTTTTTCATCTGGGGTTTTGGTAACGTGTTTGTGTTAACAGCTCAGCCGGAGTCTGCCCAGCCCTAGGAGATGCTGCTGGGCTCCAGCCCGGACAGGTTGATGCCCACAGGCAGTGAGTGCTGCCCCTCACCCCCGCCACGATCACAGGGGACCTGGCAGGGACAGGGACATCCAGCTGCTTCAGCTCCCCTTCAAGGAGAGGGCTGGGAGCTGGCTTGGCTTTGCTAAGGCCAAACGTGGAGTTTGTCCTTGTGCCCTGCGCAGGGCTTGCCTCTCCACTCCTAATGGGCTCCTAACGTTTGGCGGTAGGAGCAAGGCAGATAATTGTTTTCCTTCTCTTATTAATAGACATAAAATGTCTGCCCAGGGGGCTCGCTTTTAGCTCATTTGCTGTGCGTCTGATGCCAGATGTTGGCTATTTACAATACCAAGGTGATCTCTGAGGCTAAAATTGTCGCAGTCAGACAAGACTTGCTCTTTGGGTTTGTGCTTTAAGGAAGTTTGGGATGTTAACAGTGCTTGGGGTGATCGGATGGTTTTGCTGTGCTTCCCTTAATAGCTGGGGCAGAGGGGAAACTCTGGACCTTTTGAGACAAACGTGAAAGGAGCAATGGGCCAGAGCAAATCCTTCCTTTGGTGGCTTTGCTGTGTTTTCAATCCAATTCTACCCACATGTGTGGGAAGAGCATGGTGACAAAGGCCACAGCTCCCTGCTCCTCTCATCTCAGCCCTCTTTGCTGCCTGACAGCCCCAGCCATCTCCAGCAAGGGCAGGCCACAAAATCAGTGGTGGACTCCTTCCCGGTTCCCTCCTGGGGCTCTTTTTCCTCCAACCTTTGGTCCTCCCGGCCTGGACAATGTGCACGTTCCCATTTTAGGGAGAGGGGAAGGGTGGACCACGGGTGAAGCTGCTGGTTTGCAAACATCCAGGGCTGCAGTTGGCTTTGGGTGGCCTATGGGCACCTTTGGGAGCACAGAGCCCCCCCTCGCAGCTGCACTGCCCATGGGTGCTGCTGACAAAGCCCCCCCATCGCTGGGTGTTGTCTGCCTGCCTGGAGGAGGATTTTACTTGTGCTGAGCTGAAACAGCAGCAGGGAAAAAGTCAGCGGAGCCCGAGTCCGAGCAGGTATGTAGGTCAAGGAACTGCAAGGGGACAGGAGCCAGGCTGGGGCGGCTGAGCGATGGCAGCGTTGGTGCCTGCTGGGGAAGGACGGGAGTTGGTTGTCCCCCCGGGCAGGCAGGGAGATGGGACCCCCCCCCCACGCCTGGGGCTGGGGTCGGGGTGCTGCCGAGGCTGCTTCCCCGGGGTGTGCAGCCTGCAGGGAACAGAAAGTGCAGGGGGAAGTGACAGAAAAAGCACCCGGTGGAGCAATCTTGGTTTTGGTTCTGTTTTTTCCTTTTAACGGCAAATTAACCCCTGGTTTTAATGCCGCCGTGCCTTCAGATCATGAAACGGGAGCAAATGAGGCTTCCTGCTTTCTGGGCACTGTTTGATGAAAATCTAGCCTAGCAGCGCTGAAGGATGCATTTTATGCATCCTCTGAGTGAAAGGGATATAAAACCAGCCCTTTGGTTTGTTATCCGTGCACCCTGTGCACACACACCTGCCTCCCTCGAGCTGCCCTGACACCACCTCTGACCTGAAAAAAAATATCTTGGAGGTGCAAAATAACGACAGGCAATGGTGAATGCGTGTATCTAAAACGCTTGTGCTCTGAGCTACGGGCAGATTCAGCGGGGGAAGGTCTGTAGCGGGTGCACCGAATGCCTGGGACCCACCGGGGTGCTCCGAGGGGAGCGGGTGCTGGCCCCCCGCCTGCCCACAGGCAGAGCAGGCTCTGCCCGCGGCCGTGTGCGTCTCCTTGGCATCACCGTCAGGAGCTGAAATCAGCACTCTGCCTAATTAGGAGGGCTGGGGAAAAGCAGAGGAGGGGATTTAGGAGAAACAAAAAAATCAATGCTAGGAAATAAATTGACAGGGCTGTTGGCCAGGGGAAGGGGTGGGATGAAGAGGAGAAGGAGGAGGAGAAAGTGCTGATGGGTTTCACTCCGGAGCAGTTAAGGACAAAAGGCGATGTGGTGCTGAGTCCTGGAGCTGCGGGGACCTTGCCCCTGCTGCCACCGGCCTGTGCTTGCCGGGCTGGGGGGTTTGTTCCCCTGCCTGCCTTTCTGGCAGGCAAAAGGGCAGGCAGGGGGGATCCTTTCTGGCTCCACATCCGCACACCCAGGTGCTGTTTCTAATGCAGGAGCCGTTTTTCTTAATTGCATGACTTTTCCCTTGCCTCGCCATCTCCCGATGCTCCTTCCTTAGTGAAATCCAGCAGCTGGGTGCGACCCGGCTCTGGGCAGGGGGAGGCATGCTGCTTGCGGGTGACTTTGCACTGGGGAAGGACATGTGGTGGCATGGGGTGACCGCACTGTGGGCACGGGTGCGTCCTGGTGGCACGAGGCCTCCCGTGGACAGAACAGGAGCACGCAGCCTGGGGCTTCAAGAGCAGGGCCGGCAGTTTTAATTTTAGCTTCGCCGGTCGCTTTCTTCCTCCCCAGGCAGGTCGCTGGCCTCTGCGGCTGGGGTTCCTCCTCTGCGCGGTGGTGATAATGCTGCTCGCCTGCTCACGGGGGGGTAGCTAGCACCCAGGTGGTGATCCGAGGGTGACGGGGGCTAGAACTGCCACAACCCTCCCATGCTCTGCCTTGAAAACTGCCCTTGACTCTGCTTCTGCCCCTGACCTCTCCTCCTCGCCTCTCGTTTCGCAGCCCTGCTGCTGGACATCGTGATCGTGGCGGGCCTGCAGAAGCTGGCCAAGCGGAAGGGCCCGTACGACGTGAGCCCCGGCCTGTTGGACTACCTGACCATGGACACCTACGCGTTCCCGGCCGGGCACGCCAGCCGGGCGGCCATGCTCTCCAAGTTCTTCCTCAACCACCTGGTGCTGGCCATCCCCCTCCGCATCCTGCTGGTCCTTTGGGCCCTCTGCGTGGGCTTTTCCCGCGTCATGATCGGACGGCACCACATCACCGATGTCCTCTCCGGCTTTGTTTTCGGCTACTTGCAGTTCCGGCTGGTGGAGTTGATATGGATGTCTTCCAACACGTGCCAGATGTTGATATCGATCTGGTGAACCTGGGGGGACTTGGTGCCTTTGCACTGGGAACTAGCAGATACGTTCAGAGTCTCTCTCCCAGTATTTTCTACGTGTTGTTTATCGGAAACAGTTGTACCTTCCATGAGTAGTGGCGTTTTTTAATGTTGCTTCCCCTCCTGAAAAAAAAAAAAAAGAGTTTCTCGCAGTGGGTTGGGTTTTAGCACCCAAGGGCCGTAACCTGTGATTTCGGCCATATTCTCAAACTATATTTGGACAGCAACCAAATTAAGCTTTACGAGTGAGAGAAGTGAGCTACTTGTCTGCCTTGGGGTGGCTCACAGCAGCACCACGGTACGTCCTCAGCATGGGCACCGCCTGAGAGCCTCCTGAGGACACGTTCGTTAACATTTTTGAGGCTAAATGATTTGGGCCGCAGTGCTGCGACTGTGTCCTGTACAGTCCGGGCACTGCTGGTGTTTCGCAGTTAATAAATAATCCTAAAAATCCCGCCCTGCTTGGTTCTTGTGGTGAGGGAAGGGACGAAGGCCAGCTCAGGACGGCGCTGAGGTTCGTGTTCAACGTGGGGGTGCCGCAGCCTCGTGGGCTCCCGGGGGACACGCGGCCCCTTGAACCACTTGCTCTGGGTGGGTGGGTGCAGGAGGGTGCTCAGGACCACGCTGGAGCCCAGCTTCCAGCTCCTGCTCAACAATCTGCTCCGTGAGGGTATGTTTTATTTTATATTTTATTTTTCCTGCTAAGGGACAAATACAAGATGTCCGTTTCCATCCTGGCAGGGGGTAATTAAACAGGCATTGTGCCAGGGCGTGGTGATTTTGGAAAGCGGGTCTAGATACGCAAAGAGGTTTTTTTCTGCCTCTTCATGGCTATGGTTTTGTTTATGCCAAATGATGCTATGGATGGGAACGTCCAAGGTAAGTCTTCTGCAGGCCTGAATGCTTTCTGGTACAGCCAGCAAGAGGGCAGGCAGCCAGGACCACGGCCCCCAGCTCTGCTCGCTCGGCTGTACCCCTGTTAGAGAGGAAAACACTGAAGGTTTTTGTGTCTTCCCCTGTTTGAAAAGAGGAGAGCAGTCCGGGCCTTCCTTGATTACAAGGCCGAGCTAATTGATGGCTGTGAAGTGGTCTGAGGATGCTGAATGAGGAGTGTGACGCAGACACGGTGCTGTTGCTTTCCGTTGTTGTTTCCCCCTTGTTGTTGTTTCTCCCCAGCTGTTTTCTGCCCAGGTAATGGCCACGCTCAACGTGTTGTAGCTGAAACGGCTCGCCTCTCCCAACTGGGTAAGAAAATCCCACATTTTGCACAGAACTGTGGTTTTTCCATTCTCTGTGGTTTTCCTCTCTTTAGAGGAGATTTTGAAGTTTGTTAGGTGGCAGAAGACACTACCAGACCCAGCACCTTCCCTGGCTGGATGTGCCAGCAGATGTGCCTGTCCTGTCCATCCCCAAACACACCTGGCTTGCAATGCCAGGCAGCAACGAGATGGGTCCCATGCTCCCTCCCATCCCCAGCGCTGGGGAGCCCTCTTCTTGCAGGGAAGGCCGGCGAGAAGGAGGCGACCCGCAGATAACGACAGTAGCAGGCTGCTAACATTTGTTTCTCTTTGATAATTAATATGAAAAGGAAATGAACAGAAAATCTCTCCCTGGCAGGCGTCTCCAGCTGGGAGCCCTGGGAGCCGGTGACTTCCCGCACCGAGGCTGGAGTGGGAGCGTGGGCATTGCAGAGACCACCGCGTCCTTTCAGCGAGCATCCTGCAGAGCCCCCTGCTGCGAGGGTCCCTGGGGAGGCTGTGCCGTGGTGTGCTCGGGGATGGGGAGCTCTCGGTGCCGCCGTTCCCCCCGGGGCTGTTGGGTTGCTGCAGCAGCCGGCAGCACAGCAGGGGGGGACTTGGTGCTGTCTCCTCACTGAGCTTGTTGAAACGGGGGCGATGCTGCGGCGGGGAGCAGAGATTTGCAGGGTTTTCATTCACCAACCTTCTCCTCCTCCTGCGGAGACTTACGTGGAGTAGTGACCCGTGGTTCTTGCTCTTTCTTCCAGGCATTATTACGCCTGGCAGAGTTTATCCTCGCCCAAGGAAGGACAGGGCTGTGTTACGGCAGCTCTGACAGCACGAACATTGCTGGAGGCGGTGGGTACCCGAAGAGAGCAGGGGAAGACTTTGCCCTAATTGCTTTGTGGGAAGCTCTCCCTTTGGAGGTATTTTATCCAAAATTCTCGGTTTTATTCAACCTTTGTAGATTCATCTACAGCCATGTTGCTGGGTCTCCTCACATGCATGTTGTCTTCTCCTGGTATGTTCATGATGGCTTTGGAGGAGCTACAGCTGGCCATGGCGGTGACATCGGCTGAGTTGCTGCAGCCCTGCGAAGGGAGGACCAGGGCGAGAAGGGTCCGGCTCTGCCTGAGGACATCCATGATTTTGTGGAACCCCGGCCTGTTTCCAACAGCCCTGGATGCTGGTGGGCAGCCAGCACCACCTGTAGTTGCCAAGTCTTAGCACCACCAGCTTTTAAAAAAATCCCACCCCGGTGAGGCAGATACCACATGGCGGGGGCACAGCACTTGTTTGAGTGGAAAACCAGCAAAATTAACCCAGGGCAGCTCCTTGCTGTGGTTCCTCTGCTGCTGCTCTCTCTCCCCCAGGCTACTGTGGGCATCGGGCTGCGCTGGGGCTCGCAGGATGGGGCTGGCTCCCACGCGGGGCTGCTCCTGGCTGCTTCCCCCAGCACCAGCACCCCTGGAGCCCCTCAGACTCTGGAGCTTGGGTGCTGGGAGAGCTGTGGCCCCGGTGCTGGCATGCTCGGTGGGGGAGGTTGTGGCAGAGCCCCCGAGGCGAGCGGCACAGCACCCGCGGCGTGCCTGAAGCGGAGCCTGCCTGGAGCGCTTGTCCCTGCTGTGCCAAGGGTGCCAGCATCGCATCGCTGCAGCCAAATCCAGCTTCTGTCTCTATGGCAACAGCCAGGGATGGGGGTGTCCTCCCGTGTCCTTACGTGTCCCCGCGTGTGCTGGGTTACCCGTTACCTCCTGGGGCAGGCAGGAGACCCCTGGTCCTGGGGACGCAGCCGTGTGGGCTGGAGGACATGGGGGTAGCGGTGTCGGGGTGACCTGGCTCCTCCGCTGATAAGGGACAATCTGGGGGGGGGCTGTCCTCAGCTTCCAGGCTGGGTAACACAGCCATCCGTCCTGCTGCGGGCTGTGCAGGGAGCTGGAAGGGATTCAGCACCCCCCCTGCACCCACAGGGATGGATGCTGAGTGTTCTGGCTCAGCGGCAAGGAGGGCGCAGCAGCAGGGGAAGGAAAATGTCCCCAGGCTTTGGGCTTTCGATCCGTGCAGATGCTGCCTGCCTTCCAGGTCCTGCGTGCAGCGAGGAGCAGCGCGGTTGTCCCTAAAGCTGGGATCCAGCCACGGGGGGCTTCTCTCTCCTGAGATGGGGATGGGTCTCAGCACCATCACCCGTGGGCTCCTGCCCATGGACCAAAGTGCTGGGGCATCGTCTGGCTGTGCTCTGTGCTCATTTCAGATTTAGCGAGGGCTGTCAGAAACACCATGGGTCTTGCAGGTATGTTACACAGAAGTCAGCAGCTGGGGCCTCATCCTCCACTCTCCCGGAGCCCGTGCTGATGCTTGCACAAAGGTTGAGCCCTGGCTGTCCGGGGGGAGCTGGAGCAGGGTGCTGGGGCCATGCCGTGCAGATGCCCACCACAGCCATGGGGCTGCAGGAAAGCAAAAAGCCAAATGGGCTGAGCTCCTTCAGGACTCCCCAGGGTTGTGGGTGCTCTCTTTGCACCCCCAGACCCCCAAATTCATCCATGCGAGGCTCAGGGAGGAGCCTCCTTCCCGGGGGACTGCAGCCAGGCGGCTCTGAGCACCTTCTGACTTCCGGTTCACCTAACAGATGGGTTAGGAAGAAGCCCCAGAGGAGGGAAGCGCAGTGCATGGGCTCGGGGGGCTGCTGCCATCCGTGCCGCATGTGTCCGTGCAGCTGGGAGAGATGCAGGCTGCAGTGGCGGTGATTTCATTTCTGATTCTGCTGCGCGCAGTCAAGGCTGCTCCTCCCCGTGCCCTAACGCTGATTGTGCTCGGCAGCAAAAAGGGATTTTAATTTATTAAAAACAACAACAACAAAAAAAAAAACACCATACAGAGGGTGCCAGGGAAAGTAGCAAATCTGGATTATGTCCGTGGGCATATGTGGGAATCACGGCTGGGGTGTTGAGCTCCCCATCCCCAGCCTAAGCCACTGTTTTATCTGAACCTCGCTGATTTGGGCTTTGGTGGCCTCGGTGATGACAAATGTAATGGGACAAATCCTTCCTGTGTCAGGGCTGCGCTGCCCTCCCCGCCCAGGGCTGCTGGGGGTCCTCTCTGCGGTCCCCCCGGGAAGGGGTGACCAAGCCCCATGTCCCCCCCAGGATGAGGCTGGTAATGGGGAGCTGGCTGGCGCCCAGGGAGATGGATGGGGGATTTGAGGGCTCGGGGGGGACTTGGGAGGGCTGTTATACAAGATCTGCCTGCGGTAGCAGGGTCGTGGCTCTCGCTCAGCCTGTGCTGGGTGTTCTTGGGCAAGTGCACCCCTCTTACTCACTCTGGGGTGCTTCTGATTGGGACAAGGGGCCCATGGGTTTAACCCACTCAGGGCCTCAGAGACTTCTCCCCAGTCAGGAAGACAATCTGCATGATTTTCAGTTAAATTTCTGTACTGAAGCGGTAACTAACCATGCCATTCCCAGGCTAAAAGTTTAATATACTGGACAAAGCTTGAAGAAACAGGATGGTCCCCCCCTTTTGCACAGGCGTGTGCTGCAGAGCCAGAGAGCCCCAAACAGCAATGCGGCCAGCAATGGGGTGCAGGTGACCAAGGAGGTGTTCTCCTCCAGCACCCACCCCAGGGACCCTGGCTGACCCCTCTCTGCCCGATTAACATTTCCAAAACCAGCAAAGGCAGGGCAGGCACGGGGGAGGTCTTTGCTCCCCGCCTCGCTGGGGCTCAGAGGCAGCGAAGATTTCCATGGTCATTCCCTGGGATGCAAGAGTCAAAGCGGATTACGGGTCCCTCAACTGATCACATTTATTTCATTATGTGAGTGAAATCCCTCGTAAATACCCATCCCTCCCCCCCTTTTCTTTTTATAAAAATAGAAGGCGGGGAAGAATTGCAGATTTAGGAGAAGTTAATCGCAGGGGTTGCATAAAACCGTTAACCTCACGCAGCCCGAGCAGCCCCGGCTGTGGTGGGGAGGTGCTGAGCTGCTGGGGGGCAGCAGTCCCCCAGCCCCCCGAGCAGGGTTTCCCCTGGCAAACCCCTGCTTCCCGAGCAGGGGAAGCCTCTCCAGCTAGGAGGAATCTCATTCAAGGCTTGGCTGTGATGAACAGCTAATTGCAGCCTTGGAGCAAATTGGCTCAGTGGGTCTAGGTGAGCAGGGTCGCACCTTGGCCCTGTGGCAAACCCTGCTGGACCCACACCGCAGCTCGGGGCCCTTAGAAATGCCGATGCTCTTCCCTTTGTGGTGTGGTCACTCTGAGCTTCTCAGAGGATGAGGATGGAGCTGGGGACCTGGGCATTGCCCTGGAATCTCACCCGATTTAAGTATTTCTAACCAAATTCCTACCAGCTGAAGCTGGCTTCCTCTCCCCAGAATGTGCCCTGTCCTTGCAAAGTCCCCTTCCCCTGACACACTCTCGCTCATGGGACCCTGTCTGACTTTTTCCCTTCCCCAAGGACCAGCAGGCTTGTGCGAGACCATCAGCACTGGAAAGCCAGACCTGCAGAGATTAATTAAAGTAAGAGCAACGGGATGATGGATGCTAGCGAAGCACTTGCCCAGAGACCAAAGTGCTGCGCAGTGCTCACATGCACGATGACGAGGAATTCATCCCTGGCATCGGGGTGTGGGTGCCCTGTCCCCACTGGGATTTGCACCTCAGAGCTGTCATCCCTGGTTCGTCGTGGTTTGCTTTCCCCAGAAAGTGAGGGGGTTACTTGTTTTAAATCCTGAACCTACAGATGTGTTAATAGTGTGGTAATACACAGCCTCAGAGTCCAGTGTGAGCCAGGGGTTACATAAAACACAGCTTACTGGGAGTCAGTGAGGTAGAGGAGCGCATGGAGGGATGTGGGGAGGATGTCTGGAGGGAGATGATGGGTCCGGAGGGGTAAAGAGGCCAAGCAGACCCACGGCGCTTCCTGGCAGGATTTGTTCCCGTCATTGCCCTGCAGCCCCCAGCCCGGGACATTTCCTGAGCCACGTTGTTGCTTTCTGGGGTCTTTTGTCTCTGGGTGATCACAAGAAGAGGCTCTGCAAATTTGACTGGAAATGGCAGCTTTTTGCTTTTGTTTTTTATAAATTTTGTTTTTTATAAATTATGTATATTTTTCCTGCACCTGCAAGTGAGCAAACAAACCAAAGACCAGATGATAAAGCAAAACGCTGCCATCCAAAGGAAAAGCAAGTCTCCTGCCAGGCTGTAAACGAACCCCCCGGCACAGGTTGGTTCTCCTTTCCCATCCCAAAACGCAAGGAGATATTTAGGTTAAGGAAGTCCGGGGATTGTCCCAGACTCCTTCCCACTCTGGCTGCTCGCTGAGATGGCAGAGGTGTGCCCAGGGTCCCTACGGCAACCCCTGCTCTGCAGGCAAGCGGCAGGCTCGGGGGCACCTGCCTCGCTCCTCACCTCCCCCTGGGAGAGCACAGCCGCCCCGGGAGCCCTCCCTCGGCCCCACAGGAGGATGCCCCTGTCCCGGGAGGAAGGCTCAGCTGGGCTCCAGCCATCATCAATCAAGTCCGCCGGGAAGGGCTCGTAGGCCTTGCGGGATTCCTGGTGGCGTTCCTGTTCTCAAAGCCTCCTGCAATAACAGCAGCCGTTGCTCGGCTTCCTTTCTAGATAACCTTTTTCCTGCTGCCCAACGTGTTTATCTTCTGCAGACAGACCGGCAAGATGAACAGGAAGGCTGATACCTTATCTCTCCCTCTCAAGGAGCTTATTTAAGTGCTGGAATGTGTCGCGATGGTAAACGATTGTTAAAATCCTAATGAGGTACACGAACCTAAGGACAGGTCCTGCTGGGAGGGAGCACCTCGTCCGAAAGGAGACCCACGGGGCTACAGGATCCCAGGCCTTTTTTGTCATGTCTCTCTCCACAGATGCGTCCCCTAAAGTGTAAAATGTTTAAAGCCCAAAGCCTGAGCTCCTCGCCAGGCCGTGGTTAATGCTGCAGGCTGCTCATGGCTACGTGAGGTTCGCTGTGTCCCCCTGATAGGGTTTTATCAGTGTCTGTGCTCAGTTCTCGGCCTGGCCTCACAGCGAGGGTTCACGTGTGGTATCTGCACAGCACCACATGGATTCCTGCTCGCCCTTCCATCTGGGATCAACGCAGGCAGCAGCGAGATGCTAACACATCCATAAAGGTAAATAGGATTTGAGAGCTATCGGGCTAATTGAACCGAACGGGGCTTGCTGCTCAGCCAGCCTGATACCACGAAACGAGACCTCTCCGGGGACGCAGCAGGCCGGCCGAGCTTCAGCACTTCACTTATTTCAGCCACTGCAAGTGGCAGCAATGGCGAGAGCAATTGCAGGCGCCGGGGTGTGAGCGCTGTGACAGCAGAGGGGCCAGGGAAAAGCAGCGTGGCCTGCGTGATGTCCCTAGCAGCTGCTGCAGAGGGGTGCGACAGGCTTATTTTTGTCCTGTCCCGGGGGAAAAAATAGATGGCGGTGCCGGGTGCCAGCCTGGAGGGGAGCACACCGCTGGCAAAAGCAGGAGTGCTCCTCTCCCGAAATGCAGCTGCGTCCCTGCTGCACCCAGAGGGGTTGGATGGGGAAATGGGGAACGGGACCAGCCACAGGCAGAGGGGAGGGAGCCCTCCCAGTGGGATGTGTGGCCCTAGAGAGCTCTGGGTGTGAATTTTTGCTTCCCAGTGCACAGAGAGGGAGCAACGGGGCCCCTCGGTGTGCAAGGTGCTTCTACCACGGGCTGCTGCATCATAAAGTTAATCTGTTCCATCTCATCGACTACTTCTCCATAGCGTTGCATAAGGAATTGCCATCCCTGAGCAGACCTCGGCCTGTCCGTGTTGCTTCAACAGAAGTGCAGGCGACCCTGTGGCAGCCAGGATGTGACAAGATGTTTTCTGGGACGTCTGACCAGCGAGAGCTGCCCCATAACCTGCAGCTTTTTATCCCTTGCAAAACTCCTGCAATTAGGCACTGCAAAGTGCGTGTCTGCAAGATCCTCCGAATTCTGGCATCTTACAAGGTCCTTGGCTCCATCCCTTTGGGTGGCACCAGGATGCCAGCGCCTGGCACAACCTGATTTTGGGCTGCAGCGATGATCCTGCAGGGAGGCAGGACTGCCAGTGAAGCCCACGTGCTCATTTATTTCCCCACGATGCGATCTGATTATGCTGACGGGGAATTGGGCTCCCAGAGCTGCTCTATCCTGGTGTAGCTCCTGGGGCTCTGCAAGGAGCCAGTGACCGACTGTGTCCCAGAGGCTGAATATCCCTCTCTTGCGGTGTCTTGGACCATCAGGACGAGGCTGGGCAGCCCTGCAGGCAGCGTGATGCTTGAGGGCACCCAGCTCCGACTGCGGCCCCCACCCAGCTTCACAGTTGTCCCCGTCAATGTAAAAAAATCAGGAATGGGGAGGGAGGGGGGGGGGAAATCCATCTGAGCCGCTTGGCGTCTGTGTCTTGTGATCCTGAAACCCAAGAGCCCCCCCTGACTCAGCAGGTTATTAATAACCCCCTGGCTGCGCTCCTGCCGCAGCGCCTGCCAGCCCTGGCATCACCTGTCTCCTCCGCAGCCAGGCGAGACGCGCACCCCGGGCAAGGTCAGGGGCTCCTTCCCGACGGCCCCCACACCCCATCCCCACCCACAGAGCCGGGCAGAAGTGGTGCGAGGCTCCTGGCCAGCCCCCGAGGCCCCCGTGCCTCCTGCCAGCACAGGGGAGGCTCCTGGTGCTGCTGAAATTAGCCTCGTCCCACCCCTGTCCCGGGTCCCCGGTTCCCTTGTGCCTAAAATCAGCCCAGGCCCAGTTGCTGAGGAGGTGAGCTGGGTTTCCTGGACCACAGCATCAGGACTGCCGCCTGCCTGCCCCCTCCCTGGGCTGGGATATGTGGGGTGGCCCCACTGCTGCAGAGCCCAGTGGTGCCCAGTCCCTGTGTCCATTTGGAGGGGCTGGGGTCTGCCTGCACCTGCTTGGTCACAGCCTTCTTTTTTGCCCTTGCTTCTTGCCAGGGCTGCCAGGGCAAAGGAGAGGAGCTGCAGGGCCCTCGGGGACACTCCAGGCAGGTGTGGGATGTAGGGGAAAGAACGGCACATTCAGCAAAAACGTGGTGATGACACAGTCTGGGTTTGGGCTGTTCCACCTGGAGCACACCGGGACCTTCCTGGCTCCCCATGTACCGGGGGGTCCCCGAGCATGGGGTCGCTGCCAGCCCTGGGGTGCACGGAGCAGAGATGCTCGAGCCTCCTCCTCCTCCTGCCCTGGTGGGCAGCAGTGCACCCACATCCCCCTACGCTGCACAAACTGGCCCCAGGGGTCTCAGCAGAGCTGCGGGGTGATTTGGGGTGAGGGTGAGCCAGGTGGTGTTTACCGCAGCTGGTGCTCATTAGCCAGGTTCATTAGCACTCCCTGGACAGGTTTTAAATTGGCAAGTGGGAGCCACCTTCAGGCCTGGGGCAGCCTTGGGTGCAGCTGGAGCCCTGGTTCCTTCCCCTGCTCTCTTCTTCCCTCCTGCTCTGCTTCCCCCTTCTCTCCTCACAGGCCCTGTATGCTGCAGCTGCTGGGAACCTGCCCTGCAGCTGGGAACCTGCCCTGCAAAGCCCCGATGGAGAGGCCGAGGGGTTGTTCTTGCCCCCATAAATCCCCCTGGCACTCAGAACAGCACCCCAAACCCTTCCAACCTCCCCACCTCCCCCTGCAGAGGCTGTGTCCTTCCCAGCCCAGCGGCTCATGGCAGAGCTGGGCTCTTTGCTGGGCCCTAGAGGAGCTCCCTGAGCCCTGCTGGGAGGAACAGCTCCATCCATGGCTTGTTCTCCTCCTGGCCTCGTCCCTCTCCCCCATCCTTGGTCCTCTTCCTTTGCTCTCCTGTGAGCCCAGGAGGCAGACTCATCCCTGCCCTTGATGGGGATCAGAGCTGGGGAAAGAGGCAGCACAAATTTCCCCTTGTTTCCCTGGCTGCATCAGCACCTCGGCTCCACTTTGTGTCCTTAGCAAGGGTGTTTGGCCTTTCCATCACTACTATGGCCATTTCCATCCCGCTATGCCCCTTGGCAGGACCAGATGGCCAAAAGAAAGGGACTGCTCTGCAAGATGGATTTAATTCAGCAGTGCAACCCCTTCCCTTCCTCCCCGCTGCTCTTCCACCCCCTCCACCTCCCTCATTTCCCTCCCAGGACTCTCTCCCTCCTTTCCCATCCTCTCCACCTTTCTCCCCCCCCCCCCATTCCCCACCTCTCTCCCCCTACTCCCACCCCACAGCCCAGGATTTTGGTCTCCCGCAGCAGGACCACCGCTCACCGCCTCGATCTCCTCCCCGGGGACAGTCGGTAGGTGCGGGACCCCGCCGGGGTGGGGGCACCGAGCTGCCCCCCTTATCCCCCCCCCCATCCCATCCCACCCCAGCCCGGTGCTCCCGGGGGACGGAGCGCGGCCGGCGGCGGCTCCCAGGCTGGGTTTGTCGCTCCCTCTAGCGGGGACGAGGCAGGATGGCGCTGGGCTGCCAGGAGGGGTCCTTGGGGGGAGAAATCCCGTGCTGTTCCTAAAGGATTCCCCAGCAGGGCATGGGGAGATCCCGGCTTTTCGGGGCTGGAGCTTCTCGGGTTGGGACTGTGTCTTCCCCGGTAGATACTCGGCTCCCGCTGGAGTATTTAGGAAGCGTGGTAATAATTAAAGAGACTGAGCTCATAAGGGACTTGGTGAGACCTGATGAGGCAGAAGGGACAAATGTAAGTCAGGAGAAAAAGGGCTCGCTAAAGCATAGCGTTATTTTATAAATCCTCTGTGAAAAAGGGAATGCTGCAGCTCTGGAGAGGCTCCAGGCGATGAACTTTGCCTGGGGGCTCTGGCAGCGAATCCCACAGCCCCTGCTAGCCACAAGCTGTCAGCTCTGTCTCTGCACGTGTGCAGGATTCACACGCTGGCCAGGCTGTGACCATCCCATCGCAGATCAGAGGCACGCTTGTCAGGGACAGCGAGTCTGCTCGCTTACAGCAGGGGCTGCAGTTCTCCCAAAATCACTCACTCTCATCAGCTTCATCACGTTTGGAGGCAGCTGATCGTTCCCTCTGGCGGGGCGAAGCGAGATATTTTTGAACTGCGAAACAACAGCTGTCTCTCAGCACATGGAGCGGGGGAATCAGATGGCTGGGGTTGAAGGCTGGAACCGTGAACCCAAACACGTCCCCAAGCCTGCATTCCTGCCACATCTGCGGTCATTATGAGAGCTTCAAGGCAGGCAACAAAACCGTGTTGGTTTAAGTCTGGACTGAATATCGGGCATTGAAAAAATTAATTATTTTAAGGTGCCTCAAAATACGTTTAATAAATTTGGGGCATCTATGGGTTTGCCTGTCCACGTGTTCAGTTTCTGGGAGGTCTGCACCTCCGTGTCAGTGCAGGCCTTGTGGCTAACTCCAGCCTGAAATATTTGGCTGAGTTTGTCCCCAAAGTAGGTTGTGGTTTTTCTGAGTGGACAGACCGAAGTGAAATAGCATTCACAAGAGACAGTGGGTTTTGTTGCTAAAATATCCCCATCAGTTCTCCAGAGGTTTGGCTCCGGCATTGTTTGGGACAATTGCTGCTCTTCAAGTCAGAGCCAAATAAAGCTGGTAAAATTGCCTAATGCGGTGACCTGCTTATGAATGGCTGTAAAAGTCAGACAGGTTGAGCTAAGGCAGTCGTGTGTTGCCTTTCTTGGAAATATTTCTTGTGCTTTGAGATGCGCTTTCTAGGATCCTATGTCAAATAACTGAATTCCCATATTTCTCTTGATTTCTTCCTCCAAACCCTTTGAAAAAAGGGAGTTTGACAGAGGCTGACCAAAGGTGCTAAGTTCAAAAGCAGACACTCCTAATGGGTTTTCAGCATGCTCTGGTGGCAAGTGCTGCACTGAACAAAAAAGGTCCCTGCCTGATGAAACTTCTTCAGTATTTGCAGCTACATCTCCCTGGTTTCCTCTCTTTTCTGAGTGTGCTGAAATGCCAGCATGTCACCAACAGTCTTTGGAGTCTTTTCAAGAATATAACCCTTTTTTTTTTTGTGTGTGTGTGTGTGTGTGAGGAAGGTGCAGGGGGCTTCTTGAATTTTCTTGAATTTTTATTTATTTATTTTTTTTCCCTGGAACTTCTTCCTATTTATGCAGTCAGGGCTGTGGGAAGGCTTCCCAGTGGCTGTAGTAAAAAGGAGTTGAGGGTTTTAAATCTGGACTAAGAACAGCCTTGTTAGCTTCTGAACAGCACAGCCAAATGAAAAATCACGAAGCCAGGATGAGCAGAAGCTGTAGCCTTGTTTTGCAGTTACACTCGGGGAAAAACTGAAGTGATGGCTGATGAAGTGCCTCCAAAATACTTGCAGTATCAGGCAACTGGTATTTGATCCTCACTGCAGACAAAGCTCAGCACTAAAGCCAGCTGAAAGCAATCCACTTCTCATTGGAAGAATAGTTTCTTCCTTTTAATCAGCCCTGTTTTAAATGATTTCCTTTTTTAGAGCCTTAAATAGTCATTTTATTTCATCCTTCAGGCAGCCAGCATTCACTCACTAAGAACGGTGTAGGTCTGCGGACTTTAAAAGGACAAACAATAGTCTGGCAAACGGAAATGCTTCGATGGCATCTTGTTCTCATGCAGAGCCTGTGGTTCCCATAGGCCACAAAGGAATAAAGAGAAACTTCTTCAGCAGCTACAGGAGCAAGAGCTGCTCATCTGTGAGATCTAGGAACAAAAAAATAGTGAATCAGACCAGCTGGGGCCCCTGCAGTAGGAAGGAACTGGGGTCATTGGGGCTGTCCTGCCTTGGTGGTGAGATTTGATGGAGAGCTGGGGGCAGACAGAAGGGGGGACCCTGAGAACTGGAGTTGGCCAGACCTACTCCAGATGCCTCTAGGTAGGGGATCTGTGTGCTGGTACCCCAAGAGAGTGGCTACCTGCCTTTGTGAGAGCAGGAGAGAAGCAGCCAGCCTGGCTGCATAAAGCACAGGAGACAGGCAGTGAGTGCATCCCACCTGGGTACCCGGACTGCCGCCCTTCCACGCAGAGCTGGCCAGGGAAAGGAGGGAGAGTGTGCAGCCAGGGATGCCAGAACCAGATGAAATTCTAAGGGAAAGAGGACTTGGATAGCTGCGAGGATTGTTTTTCTTCGGGTCTGGAAAAGACAAGTCATTTTTGCTCATAGGATTTCCCTGATGCAGTTATTGATGGGATAGAGCAAGCTGGGAAAGAAAGGTTCTTTTCAGTGAAAACAGTGAAGTTCTGACATCCCTCCTTTGATACACAATGAAAATTTGACATTTATTGCTTTTATTTCCAGAAAAACTAGCAAGAACACATTTTCCCAATGGTTGAAGCAACTTGTCTAGAATATTGAAGACGTTGATTAAAGTCTGTGGTTTACTTTTTTCTTTTATATTTTTCCCTCCATAGGGCATTTTTTTCCCCACAACCATCTGTAAAATAGATGTGCATATAATGGTTCAATAATCACAGGGCCTGAAATGAATTCAGTGCCCTGGGAACTGGTCAGGTATTCAATGATGGGAGGGGGAAAAAAAAATGAAGAAACTCTACCAAGAAATTCTACCAACTGGCCCTGAGAGCAGGGCTGCTGTAACTGCATGGCAAGACCCCAGGCGCTTAATTAGATGCACAGAGGGGACCATGCCACAGCTTAGTGCAAATGAGCACAGTGTTGCAGTCTTTGTTTTCCCTGATCAGATTTAACTGAGTTTGGAGGAAAAGCCAAGATTCCTCAATTTTCATACTCTTTTCACATTCCCCACATGTTCATTTCCCTGCTTTTCACTTTTCTATTCCCTTGTGGGATTAGAAAGCACATTCTGCCATGGACAGGTTACTCCACAACTGTCCACGGTGTTTCTTCTGCAGCAGCTGATGTTGGCTGTTGTCTGAGGTGGATGGAAAACTAGAAGGACCATGATCTGACCCCTTAAGGCAAATGCATGCCTTGTGTGTGCTGAATGGCCTCTGGATGGAGTATGGAGCAGGATCACTTTGCTTTTTTCCAAATGGCTGTGGCATTTTGTGAATGACCATAAGGACAGTAAGGGGCTGTCTTATGCTGCAGGCTGCCATTTACAGCTGAGCAAAGTGATAGCAAAATAGCTTAAGAGCATTTAGCCTTCAGTTTGCTCTGCTATAAACAACCCTGAAAGATGCAGGCCACGACTGAGGATTTATGGATGTAGAGCAAATGTTTGAGAAAGCTGCAGAATATAATAGTAATTCAATTATTTCTAGGAAGCCTTACAGCATAAGACATTTCTGTAGATACAAATTCTATACTAGGGTTGTAAGCCCTCTGCAGTGGTTATTTTCTATTTGACAGGATTCTTAATTAGTGGAAGGATGAAGCACACAGCAGGGTTCCTGTGTTCACTTGTAATTAATCCTGGGAAGAGGAAGCAGGAGGTTCTGAGTTTGACTTTCACGTCCAGGGGAAAATTTGCTCAGCAGTCTGGCAGAGGTCAAAAATCAGAGTGGGAGAGCAGTCCTTCCAGAATGGATCCTACATAAAGCTGTGCATTGAACTTCATCCAGGTGAAACCCATTCATCAGTCTCTGTCCAAATCTCCTCTCACCGTCCCCACCCTGCTCAATGTAGTCTGTTGTGGGTCTAATTGCACCAGGTCTCATGTTAAACCTATTCTCATTTACACATGGGTAGGTGAAAGGTGCTGCAGGATGTTTAAAGAGTGACACAGCAATTCATCACCTTATGCCAAGGTCTGATGTCATCCTCATGGACCAGGTTGTAGAGGAGCCATGCTTCTCCCTTTGGTGATGGGAACAGAATGTCTTTTCTCTATTCACATGGTGACCATCTCTGAACAGAGAAGAAGAGCTCAGCCCCAGTACAGTCCTAAGACATAAGACTTCACAAAGCTACACGGAGTTGTCCTCGATGCACTGCTAGACACAGGTAAAGAAGCTATCAGTCTGTGGGAGCTGCAGCGTACACACCTGATAATGAATATAAAATTGTCTTTCATTTGTTTACTTTGTCCTTTGATCTCCACAACAGGTTGCATTAGTTTTTTCTTTAATTGGCACATCTATTCCCTTGGCCTTGGATTGTTGCCTTGGAGATGCACAAGAGACCTTCGGAGAACTGCTTATTACAGCAGCAGGTGTGCATAGCGCTGACCTGGACAAGCCTGTGTGAGTCACCTGCTGATGGCTTGGGTTGTAGGTGGCTGTGTGAGTCACTGAAAGCGAGGGGATCCCACAGTGCCCGACTCCCGAAGGGCAACATTAATGCCTTTGGGTGTTTGCTGTTATTGTGCATCAACAACAAATAGCACTCCTTCCTCCTCATTTGCTGACATGGGCTGTGAAACAGCATGGTGCTGCAGGGTAGGGTGCCTGAACGTGAAAAGCAGCAGGACAAATCGGAGGCACTCTCCGGAAATTCGGCTGACCTGTAGCTTTGCTGGTGGAGGATGGGGAGGTCTGGATGGAAAGGAAGCAAGTTAGAAGAGCTGTTTTTATTTGTGTGTGTTCATGTATGTGTGTACTTGTCTGGCCAGGAAGACTGATGGAGAAAGAATAACAAAACAGGCCAGACTAATACCCTGGCTCCCCAGAGATTTGGGGTGAGAGGGAGTTTGGTAGTATCAAGGAGGGTGCAAGTGTCTATAAGAGCAGACACAGAGGGCATTGGCCTGCTGTCTCCAGAGGAAAAATGTGCTGCATAGAAGATGAGATGGGCAGGAGCAGAGTGTGATACTTCGTTATCCAGAGAAGGAAGGGATCTGACAGCCAGATGATGGCTTTTAGCAGTGCTTGTGCGTCTCTTGGTAGCTCAGTGCCTGGCAACTTCAATAGCCGTGCAGATCAACTGTAGGAACATCACATATGGTCCAGAAAGCTGTTCCTGCATTTCCTCTCTCTGCACTACTCCTGATGACTGTTTGAGATCAGACAAATCTCTCCTGAGCACCAAGCCAGGTGCCAGTCCTCACCTTGCTCCTGTCAGCCTGGGCCGTTCTCCTGCAGCATCAGGGAGGTGTGCTGCAAAAGCCCTCTAAAGGCACCTTCCCTTCATAGGAAAGGACACACAGTGTGACAGCACGGGACTGGTGACCCGTGAAAAAGCTGAAGAGGGCATTTGCAAGAGGACAGTTCTTCTTTAGAAATTGCCCAGGTGCTTGTTATGTGTGTGTAACGTATATTTATGGGAGTAATCTAGTATTCCTTCGTGATTTTTTCAGCACTGTGGTTCCTCCTGCCAAGATGGTTCAAAAGAGGCACAACTTAGAAACTTCAGGGCCACCTTTGAGGCAAAGCAGGGGAATGTATCATATAATCTATGCAGAGATCCTGAAAATGTTAAGTAAGCCCAGATTTTAAGGATTTTAGTGACTTTTCTCTAATCAAAACCACCATAAAAATGGCCTGTTTGTCATTTTCAAAAACTGCTGGACTGTTTCTTATAAAAATAAATGCATGTATACCTACAGCCTGGCCTTTCACCACAAAATGTAAGCTGTCACACTGCTGAACACCCATGTGTGTTACAGGACAGCAAAGGAAAAATAAAGGGGAAAATATTTTGGCCTTGCATGTGAGGAGACAACTCTCAAGCTACGGAACATGCCCTGGGTGAGCAACTGTACTTCATGGCAACTTCTGCAACATTTTTAGTGTAAACTTCTTGCCAGGAATGCTGCTCACAATGTGTTGACCTGTGGTTCTGTGCAAGCTTGTGGGGCTTGAGGCTTCCCTCATGAGGCTACTTGTATTTTATGGCTGGGAAAGGTTTTGTTTTGTTTCAGGATAGAAGTGACTACCCTGCTGCATTCATTTCCATCATCATGAATGGAAAAAAATTAACTATTTCTGGAGTGAAATCCTTCCAGGGGGCAGCTCTTCCAGGTTGCCCATACAACCAGGGAGGCATGCCAGGCTGACTTCACTGATGTCTACGGAAAGGGAAAGGCTCTGGCTGGACAAAAATCCCCACAACAACCATTGCCTTGCTGCCATGCCCAGGTTGTCCTCAAGAATGAGGCAAAGACTTCAGAGAAAGTCTCTTGCAGTCCCCTTGAAGGTATGCCTAGGGTGGGTGGTTTGAGCTCAGGACTGCTGTAGGGGGATGTGGTGGTGCACTTAAGGCTTGTGGCACTGTGTGGGCAGGCTGGGGTGCATTGGGTGACTTTGCTGTCCCTAGCCCCTCTTAATGCCCCCGTGAGGGGCTCGGTGTGTGGTGAGGCGGCCAGCACTGCTGCCTCTGATGGGGGAAAATCTCCCCTCAGGGGGGAAAAAGATCTCCCTTCGGAGAAACAGTATCTCTTCAGAGCTGAGCGAGAGCCTGCTCCGGCTGTATGGAGAGCGGGGCCGGGGGGGTGGAGAGCGGCGCTGGGGCTGGAGGAAGCCGTCAGGCCGCAGCTCTACCCCTCGCTTCCTCCTGCTCCTCCTCCATCTTGGGCCGCCCCTCAGTCGCCTGGTCGGCGGGGCTCTGCAGGCGGCGCTGTGCCCTCCCGGGCGGGATTGACAGGCCGGGCCGGGGGAGGAGGAGGAGGAGGAGAAGGAGGAGGAGGAGGCAGAGGAGGAGGCAGCGGCAGCGAGAACCCGTATCGCCCCGCCGCCGCCGCGCAATCCGCCGCCATCCGCCGCGCCCCGCTCCCATCGCCCCTCGGCACCCGGCTCCTCAGGCGCTCCCGGCTCCCCGCCACCCCCACAGGTGGGTATCGGGGGCCGGCGGCGGCGGCCGCGGATATTTGGGGCGGTGAGTGGGGCCGGGGGAGGGAGAGGGAGGAGGAGGAGGAGGGAGGAGGAAGGGGGAGGGAGAGGGAAGGTGGGACGAGGCAGCCCTAAAATGGAGCCGGAGCCAGCGGCTGCGGCACCCCGCGGCCTCCCCGCCGAGGGTGTCCCCCTCCTAAATGGGGGTGCGGGGGCTTTCCCCCGCTATTTGGGGCTGCTTTGACCCTCGCTGTTCATTATATGCGGCCCCCCAGGGTGCTGGGGGCGTCTGGGGCCGATGCGGGGCCTGGCCGCCGCCCCCCCCCCTCCCCGTTCCCCCATTCCCCCCGCGAGGGCCGTGCTGAGGCCTGGGGGGAGATTTGGGGTGGATTTAAGGGTTTTGGGGGCTCCCCTCTCGGCCGGGCCCCCCTTCACCCTCACATACACACCCCCCCGGGGGCTGGGGGCGGCCTCGCAGCCCGCCGCGCAGGCAGCTTGTTTTTCCTCCTCGCCTCGAGTGTGACACAAAGATATTTTTGTCGCGCCGTGCGCCTCGCAGCAAAAACAAGGGGGATGGCACGGCGAAGGCTGCCTGGTTTTGTTGTCGTGAGGGAGCCCACAAAAGGGTTCCTGAGGCCGAGGGATGAAAAACGCAGGCCGGGTCGTCCGCCCTCCCCCCCGGGAGAGAGGAAAACGGGGGGCTCAGCGTGCAGCTGGGGGAAAGGAAGATGCGGTTGGGGTGTTTTGGTGCTCGGCGAGCTCCCTAGGTGGGTTTGGAAAGGTGTTTGTGCTTCCAGAAGGAGTTTTACAGCTCGGGGTGGGTGGGAGGGTGTCCGCTGCAACGCAGGAGGACCCTAACGGGGGTCCTGGGGCTCAGGTGCTGGGCTTGGAGCGGGGAGTGTTTGCTCAGGGTGCTGGTTAGCACCTAGCAGGGCTTTTTTTTTTGTTTTGTTAAGGTGACTACAGACACCCCTCTCGTCTGGGAAATCAAAGCTGACCAGGTTTGAATGAGCTGGGAGTTCGGGGTTTTGTTAGGAAAGTTGTTTTGGTTTGTTCTGAGGGTTTTTTTTGTTGTTTTTTTTGTCTTCCGAACATCAGAAGGGTGGGATATGCTTCTGAGTATCAGCTCATCAAATATTTGCGTATTAGCATTACTGATGTTTGGGGTGATAACGTATGATAAACATGTATGGTCGGGACTTAGGTCATTCTGTTCTAGGAATAGGTATTAAAAGTAAGCAGGTTGCAGTGGCTTCATCATCTGTACCTGGCTGGGAGGGAAGGCATCCCTCCCATTTCAGGACCAAATCGAGCTTTATAGGGAAGGGTTTTTGTTTTTATTTATTTATTTTTTGCTTTGGACCTTGTCTTGCCTGGTTGAAATACCTTCCTGCATGTTTCAGTTGAAATGGAATACCGTAAGCGGGCCTCGGTTCCATCAGGCTCCCGCAGATTTCTGTGGGTTACATGGGTGATGTTGCTTCTTTCAGAACCGTAGTCGAAGAGGTTCTTCCCAGTTAGCAAAACGTATTTGGGGGGAGCCATAAAGAAGACCTCTACCACATGACCTCTTTGAAATGCTCTAGTACTTTCTTTTTATCATTAAAAAGTTCAGATTCAAAACCAGACAAAATCACAAATACTGCTTGAGATTAGTGTTCTTTTTCTTAATTACGTGTTTCCTCCACCCAGTCCCAGGACGCGTGCTGTTAGCTGTGTTTTGGTTTGGTGCTTAACTTGATAGCCACACTGAGTATAAGGTGATGCCTCTTTTATTCCTGGTTGCTTTCAGTGGTCTGGTGTTCTGCACGTCTTGAGCAGACAAGGCATCACACGTCTTAGGACATCTTCAGCGGTGCTGACTGATAAGAAAACATGTCTGCGTGGCTTGGACAGACAACTTTTCTCCTAAAAAATAGTAAAACACACAGGCATTTATACAGGTTTCCAAAGTTGTTATTATATGGTGCCTTTCACTTTGCATGGAATTCTTATTTATTTTTAGTCTATAAGAGCTATTTTTTTTAGGGGAGGGGCCAACTTTTTAAATATAAATTCAGAGGCATTTTTCTTTGGTCTTACAGTATGTGTTTTGATAAACTGTGGGCTTTTTTTCTGTTTTACTGTGGGCATGAGAGCTAAAAAATGAAACTCATCCAACCTGGATGAAGAAGGGAAAGTAAGTAAATGCTGGAAAGGAGAGGCAGGATTTAAAAGTATTTTAGTTTTAATAAATATGAGTAATGTTCCTAAAGAATTATTATTAAAATGATTTAACTTTTATAGTGACATTTTAATGAAGCCTTTTATTAAAGCTTTCTGTAAAACCTAACTTCAAAGGCTAATTTGTGTGAACAACCTCCTCCTAAAAGTAGGGGTGGCATTAGAGGCTCTGTTTTTCTCGTGCCTGACGCAACGCGCCCTGGTACCTGACTGAGCGACGGTGTAAAGACAAATCCTCACTCTCTGGGTGTCTGGTGCCGATGCTTTTGCATAGCTTTTGACGCCCGTGCTGTGTCCTGCAGGCTTTCCCATGTGAAGTGCAGCTGGCAAATCCCAGGACCATGTTTTTGGCGCGTCTTGCTGCGCCTGCAGTGTGCCTGGGCTGTACAATGCAGCGCCTGTTAGACGATCCCTTACAGAGCTACCTGTTTAAGGTCCAGAAGTGTGAGTTGCTCAAGGCCCTCATTGTGCTCACCTGAGTAATTGGAGGTATTTAAAGGCAAGCTGGGCTAACTTTCTCAAGTGCTGCTGCACCAAAAATAATAGCATGCATTTTCATTTTTTCTTTTATGATGATACTTACTGTGTACAAAGAGATCTGGATATAGCAGAGCTTTTTCCACTCGTAATTGCATGTTTTCTTGTAGATGTAGAAGCAGGAAGGACAGCAGAAACTTGCTGAATACAGACCAGTAACTTCAGGGTGAGGAGGGAGAGGGTTTATTGCGAGGACTGGATGTCTGTGGTCGTCTTTCTCTTTACTAGATTCCTCCTTTTTTTCCGTGATTGTGGTGGCTCAGTATCCGGCCTGGCTCTTCAGCTAATCCTGCCTTGTAAGTGGGCTTAGTTTTTCATGTGGCACTGACTCATTCTCCTAATAGGTCGATAATTTCACAGCTCCTTATCTCTAGTTTGTCATTTGGAGCAGAAGAAGTGCACAAGTGAGACGGGTGTCATCCGGCAGTGAGGTGAAAGCGCTGCGAGCAGGTAAAGGCCGGGGAGATGGAGTTTTTTCCTTCCACTGAACAGCTATTTCTAACTGCTGAAATGAAGTGACTTCATTACGGTGTGCTCCTGGAAAGCCCCTGCAGAAGGTAGTTTTGCAGATGTGTGTGGAAACCATCAGATTTGATTGAAATGTACTTCCCAGGAGGAAAAATGGGGCTGAAGCAACAGATTCTATTATAACGTTAAGCCTCGCTGAAGTGTACCTTGGGCTTCTCTTTAGTTAGTAACTTGGGCTTGTGTTCAGGATGTTCTCTGTGAGCATATGCTTCCTGTGCAGAGGTAACCGAGAATTAGGAGCCTATGAGTAAACTTGTTTGGAAGTGTATAGCTGCAAATCCTTTTATTTTTTTCCCCCTCTGGAATCCCTGGTACAATAACACAAGCGGTGTAGAGGCCGCTCTGGTGGCACTGCGTTGTTCCATGGTTGTTCAGTGTTTACCTGTAGCATTGGTTTGTTCTGAAGCTGCTTGACTTGCGGTGCTGTGCGATCCGTGAGGACAATCGGAGGTTTTGAGGTGGTAAAAGGCGTGTGTGTCATTCTGCAGGGGGCTGTTCTGCTTTTTCAGGGTGTGGTTCTGAACACCGAAATGTTCAGGAAAGTGCTGGCAAGTGCTAGTAAGAAGGGGCAAGAGAGCTCGCTGTTACCTCTGGATAGAATGACAGAATTGTCTAGGTTGGAAAAGACCTTCAAGATCATCAAGTCCGACCATCTTAAGAGACTGCAGGCATGAAGTTGTGGAGGACTGGTGAAAACAGCCGTGCTTTGGGTGTGGGGGAAGATGTAATGGTCTGATCCGAAACATGGGAAAGTGGAAGAGGAGGGACAGTGGGCCAGGCCTAAGTACCAAGACAAAAAATCTGACAAAGAAAGTGAGGACTTGCTGGTGGCACATAGCATCTGGCCAAGAGGATTCCCTTGTTGCAGTGCTTGCAATATACAAGGGGCTTGAATTAGCAGCTGGGAGCATCCTCAATAGCCTTTGAATTCTAGATGAGTGGCACTCAAGAGGAGTAAACTATGCAGTATTTTCAGAGTTGGTGCCCTGCTGGAAGAGGTTTGACAGAGGAATCCTTCCTGGATAGCCTTTGAGACATTTCGGGCACCACGTTTGGCTGGGATTGGCGCTGCAAGGAGTGCGTAGAGGCAGGTTTGAAGAGCTTGCATTGGGACTTTGCCTCCCACAGGCACTTCTTGTGTGGGAATATAGTGATTTTTTTTGGATGTGTTCTGCAGTGGGGTAGGTTCTTCAGCTGTTCCTACCTGTATGTGGGCTGGGAGCCTGTACAAAAGCCTTGAGTGCTCTTGTTCAGGGTTGAGAGTGGGTTGTGAAGCAGGCAGGGGAGTAGGGATATGCTCGAGAATGTTTCTTCATGGCTGGAATAGTGCAAAGTATGGTTTTATCTCTTTCTTAAATAACCAAAGCATCAAGCTCCCACCTAGCAACTGAAACTTCATGGCCCGTCATTTAGGAGTGGTTTCACAAGATTTTTGAGCATTTTTACAGCGTTAGCATTCCGCATCTGAGCAAAACGTTGCTTTACTGACGGCTGGGATCCTGCTGTAGGACAAGCAGCGCGTGGGGTCGCTCACCTAGGAGGTGTCAGCAGCTTTCCTTGCCCCCAGCATTGCAGACCTGCTCCTGCAGACCTCCCCTGGACCAGGACTTGGTGCTGCTCTGGGCCACGCTGCATTAGGAAGGTGAGGTGATGGAGAGGGTGGTTCCTGCAGCCCCACGGAGCTGGAGGAGAAGGGTCTGTTTCTTGCCCTGCCGCTCAGCAGAGCTGCATGGTTCCCTGGTGTCGTTTTTCTGTCTGGAAAATGTGAGTGGTGACGCTCACACACCTTGTCAGTTATGCACCGAGAATATCTCTGTAAATTAAAGCATCTCTGAAATGCTTTCGCTTCCTGTCCAGCTCAGCATAGTGCAGATGTCTCATGCATGGTCTGAGTTGCTCAGCTCTCCAGAAAAGCAGTTAAGACCTCTCCCTTCTTCAGCGTACCGAGCCATGCTGCACCTCACCTTGCAGTTTTTTACAGCTTTGTGCCCGTGTCCTTTTCCCCTCAGATCCCTTTTAGCATCCTCAGCATCCGTTTGTAGTGCAAATGGCTCCTGTGACTAGGGCTCCTGCAAGGAAGGTTGCTGAGAAATGCTGCGCTGTCCTGGTGTTGTAAAAATCGGGAAACTTCGAGTAAGGCTTCCCTGGGAGCTTCGGTATCCGAAGCGCCTGTGAACTGCAGGCTCGTCCGAACTGCTTGGAATCTTATTGATGGTTTGAACCCTCTGTGTCGGTCCTGATGGCTGTGGGAAATTGGTGAAATCTGATAGGGAAGGATCTATTCAAGCTGCTGCCAGGGCAACGTGGGATGCTGCAGTCTGGTGTTGGTACCGCCCGGTGTGGCTGTAGGGGTGCCTGCCCGGGGAGCTCCACCAGTGCCTGGGGAAGGGACGGGTCTGCAGAGATCAGCTCAGCTGGGGCGTGCGGGAGCCTCTCCCATGTGTGTGTGCCGAGGGGTGGATGTTTACTGCCTGCAGACTAACAGCACCGAGCTTTGTCTGTGCGTAACCTGAGTGGGAGCTGAGGCCATGAAGTCAGCAGCTGGCTGGGGAGCCTGGAGAGGTTAGCAGAGCCAGGTCTGCTCGTCAGCACAAGGTGAGCTCCCACCTCCCCATGGCAGCGTGATCCTTCTTTCCTGAGGCTGCAGAGTAAAACGGAGCTGCTTACTCAATGACTGATGGCATTTGTGTGGAAAGAGCTTTATCTGTTTCTGAAGGAACATCATAACCCTAAAGACTGCCAGCTCTGCTCCGGTTTCCTCTCCTGGCTCAGTGACATCTCTGATCTCCTGCTTGCTTGTTTACCATAAAACCTGTGCTTACGGGTAGGTGAAGTAAGTTCCTGAGCGTGGGACCAGATGAAGGGCTTGTGAAAGGCAGTTTGTGACTTCACTGGAGGAATCGGTGCAGCTGCTTTCAGGACACATCTGTTCCCTTGCAGCAGCCTGGATTGCAGTGCTTCAGCTTGTCCCTTGCCCTGGTTTTGTTGGGCTCTTCCAAGGTGAGCTGTGGTTAATGGCTAAAGCCTTATGGTTGGATTTGGGGCTGGCAGCATAGGTGTTTCACTATATCACTTGCCGTGTCTCACCTTGGCTATATGGGTATCCTTACTACAGTGACTTCTAAAAGCACACATAGCAGGAACATGAGGACTCCGTACGGAAGATGCAAGGGCCTTTAAATGGAGTGGTTTGGTTTAAGTATTTAGTGATGGAAGTGTCTTTGCCAGTTTGGAGCCAGATGTGGTGACTCGAGCTGTTGATCCAGAAACCTGGTGCCATCTACAAGCTGAGAACTTGTGTGGGTGCCTGCTCTGCATTTGTGGGCTCCGTTGAAGCAGCGGGCAGGATTGGGTCTGCTTTGTGAACCAGCAGGCAGTCTCTTCCACAGGAGGAGATGCTATTCTAGACATGCCAGTTGCTGCTGCAATGTGCTCCCTCCTGTTCTGACTTTTTGACATTTTTCCTCCTTTGTGATTTAACTCGAGACCTGTTTTCTTTGAGGGTCTTGGCACTGCAGGTTTGGGTGGCTGTTACGGAACAGGAGCCCGGGGAGGTAGGCGAGGACACCTGAGCTCTGGGACCTTTGTCACTGCCTGCAGTGTTACTTGAGCAACCAGTGTTCCTCTGCCTTGGATACCCAGCGTTAGCCCTGGAACCCTTCAGGAGATTTGTACCAGCTCCTCCCGGTCTGTTGTTGTTGCTCAGACACCTAAATGCCCAGCTTGTTTTACAGTTCAGCTGAATCCTGCCAGGAGGTTTAGCCAACAGAGCATTATGCCAGAATTTTCTCTGGATTTATATTGCTTGTTTGTGACCAGGCTCTTTGTTTTGGTGTTGAGGGAATACGACATGGTATCTGTGTACTCTCTGTGGACATTCAGCTCTCAGGGGATGCAGAGCAGGGTGAAGTGGGAGGCAGCATCACTTCAGGTGCTGTTGTTGCTGTGCTTCAGCTCTGGATGTAGTTGTGGAGGAGCCTGAGCATAAGTACAGCTCTGAGGGTGAAGGTTTGCATTTGTCCGAGCCCTCCTTTTGGTGGCTCTGGGAAGCATTAGGTCACTTCCCTTTCCTCTGTGCTAGGTGCGTTGGATTTGATGAAGCCACAGGTGGCTCTGGCTCAGTGGAGCTGCTCTGTCCTCTGGGTTTTGCATCTGAAATGTGAAACAACAAGGAAATGTGCTCCTTTACTCTCGTTGTTTCTTGCTGCAGAATAAATGCCTCCAGAAAGTCACGGCTTCAGAGCCTGGGGGCTGTATGGATAGGGTCATCAGGGTCAGTTTGTGCCAGGGCTGGTCTCATCTAATGCTTTTATGGCCTGGCTGAGCAGGTGAAGAGCGTGGTGCTGGCAGGCCGTGCTTCCACGTTGCTCCGTGTCAGGGAACTTGCTGCATCCCTGCAGTAATCAATTCCTGATTCTGGGATGTAGGAAAGCCCTGCAGTGCTGCTGCTTGGGTTGAACATAGTTATTTATTCCTGACAGGCTGGCACCCAAGGGGTCAGGTCCTTTATTACAGCATGATGGGGCAGATGGGCGAGAAAACTTGGGTTTTCTGCTGCTTGAGAAGGAGGGGGAGTTTCAGGAGCATAGGAGCTCGTAAGCACTTGCTGTGGCTGCAGGCCAGCATTCTGGCTGGATTCCCCCCCTCCTCTCCCCCCTGTTCTCTGTGCTGTAGTCTTGCATGCTCAGGACGAAGTATTTCTTATCTTTGTCTGTTTGCTCAATTACTGGAGGTCAGGGGCCCTCTTGAGGGTGGGGCATTGTCTGTCCAGAGCTCGTTAATGTTTTTGTGTAAATACAGTTGAGCTCTTCCCCAGCCTCCAGGCTGCATTATCTGTTTCACAGTGTTACGAGTTCATCCTTTCTGGTCGCCTTTGCCTCCTTGCCTTCCCAGCGCTGGGAAAGCTGTTTAGCAGAGAGGTGAGGCAGCTGAAGTTCACAGGCCAAACCTGAGGCACGGAGGTCTCTCTTCTCTCAAGCTGCCCAGTGGCTCAGCAGCAGCTGCGATTCCCAACCCGTCGGTGCATCGGTAACGTTTACAAGCGAGGCAGCAGGTGAGTGCGGTGAAGACAGCTCAGAAAATGAGATCGGGTCATCTTCTAGGGCATGCCCTCTTTGTTCCGCCTGTCAGGCCTTATCTTTGTGTGAACAGCTTCACGCCGCAGGGTAAATTCTAGCCACAGGGAGAAGGCTGTGCTGCCCAGACGACTCGGCCTCTCCTCTCTGTGGTGCTGTGCACGTCTGGGTCACGGTGGCTTGGCTTCGTGACGCCTGGTGATGGGGCTGGCCAGCAGGCAGTCTGCTGCCTCGCAGCCTCCAGCCGTGTCACTGGGCTGGCAGCATACCTCTGTGATAAATCACGGGAGATGTGATCCTGGTCTCCCATTCCCTGTCTTTACAAGGAGAGGAGATTGACAGGAGATGCAGGGAGCAGCTGGAATTGAACACAGGAATTGCTGCTGCCTCGTGCGCCTCTTCAGCTACGCAAGGAGGGTCCCTCAGTGAGCCACGAGCCATCTTTGCCGAGGGGTGTCCATCTCTTTGTGCTGCAGGCTGCTGGTGCTGACTTGCTTCTCTGCTGTGGCAGGGTTTGGTCCCACATTCGGTGTCTCGGCAGGCCCTACTTGCAGGTGTACGAACGAATCCTAGCAGTTTCTCCTGTGCTGTGCAACAGGCTGAGAACCTGGTGTCTTGTGGCCTAGGCTCTTGCTTACAGCCCGTCTGCTGCACGGCTCTTCTGCATTCATCCTGTTGACTTCATATTTGGGTGCTGGTACTCTCCCGGTGCTCCCCTCTTTACTAAGTGCTCTCTCCTGGGAACTGCATGCTCACCTCATCCCTTCCAGGCTGGTGATCCCTGCCTGGCCCCACCAGAACTTGTAGGGGATATGAGTGCATGTGGCACCAGGCCCCTAGGGCAGCTGGTCATGCTGCTTCACCAGAGCTCTTCCAAGGGCAGCCAGTGGCACCTCTCACTGCTGAGGCAGCTGGTGACCGTTTCCCAAATAGGTGCTTCGTGCTGGGAGGCGTTCCAGGAGAAGCAGTGGTGAGTTCCTGTTGACAGATAAACACGGAGCTCTGAGGGCTGCTAGCAAAAAGCAGCCGGGGGTATTTAAGGAAGAGTCAACACCACTGATCTGTAAAACTATACCTTGTTCTTTTATAAGGCTTCATGTTACCAGTAATGTTAGAAACAACAATAGATTTCAGTTCAGCACTGACTCTAAACACCTCTGAACCTTTTCTGAACGTACAGTTCAACTTCTAACCTGTGTGTTTCTTAGCAATTCATGTAAAATTTCAGGTCAAGAATCTTCCTGCTCTGGAGAAAATTGCCTTTTCCGTGTTAATCTCCATCCTGTTGCTTTGTTTTGTGTTTGTTACTGCTGCCATTAAAAGATCAAGGAGCGAAGGTCTGCAGCAAAGAGTCTGCAGTGGTCCAGGTTTTGCCCAAGCGATTGTGCGCGGCGATGTGTGAGTATCTGAAGTGATTCCTTCTGGTGTGCGTGCTACCTTTGATCAATCTGTTTGCCCTGCTCAGTTAAGGCTGGCTAACTTCCAGGCATTCAAGCTCCATTGAAGTCTTGTGAATAAAACGCCAGCAGCCCTGCCTCCTTCCTACACAGCTTCACAGAGAGCTTTGTAGACAGTCCCGTTCGTCAGGAGTCTCTCCCTTTGGCTGTTTCCAGCTCAGGGGTTTCCAGGTGTTGACCGCTGCCAGCAGCTTCAGCTTTTCACGTGCCTCGTTTTGCAAGATGGGCTCCCAGGGCTTGGTAGATCTGTTGCAGCTCCAAGGGAGAGAAATCCCCTTTAAAAGGGGGTTAGATGGGGTCAGTACCCACACGTCAGGTTCAGGGCAGCACGGTGAGGACACCAAGACTCTTGGCAGCAGAGCTCTGCCCAGGAAGTAATTTTGATGCAGTTACTTGTACCCTGGGGCCTCTAACGTAACTGGTCGCACTGCAGCGTGTTCTGAGTGCTCTGAGATGCTCAGCATTTTGCACTCCTCTGCTGTCCATGGGTATTACAGGAGACCTCGCTAGTCCTGAGAACAGAAAGAGCGGAGCTGCGTGCCAAAACTGATAGGGAACCTTCCCCCAAAGACCTGTCTGAACCTGGAGAGGAAGTTTGCAGAAATGTAGGTGATTGATTTTGTTGGTAGTTGGTTCCTCTGTAACAGGGAATAATGCTTCACGGTCAGCAATCGGTCAGGGGAACAGGTCAGAGGCTGTCAGTTTCCACGTGGCAGCATCGGCAGGTGCCTTCTGCTTCTGATTCTCCTAACAATAAGTGTGCAGGCTGGCAGTTTAATTCTGAGTTAAGCTGGTTTTTAGCAGAAATGGCTTCTCTCTGCAAGACGAGAAAGCTTTGGCGATGCCTGCCTGGATTCACCGTGTGACGGGAGGACTGGGCCAGTGTCGCACAGCCTGTGGAGGCTCCACGGAGCTCCACATCGCTGCAGCCTCCTTGCACGCAGGCCTGCTGGAAGTCACCTCAGCTCCCCCTTGGAGCGCACAGCAGTACGTAGCGCACAAACGAGGCTGCGGTTCGCGTTCTCAGAGCACTGAGGGAGCACAAAGCACGTCTGAATTTCACTCAGCCAGACAGCAGTTGCGGCTGTCCCAGAAAGTTGGATGAGGAGCTCTTTCCCAGCATGTCCCCGGCTCCTCTGCTCTGAAGTGGTTGTTTATTCCTCCTGCATCCTTTTAATGCTAGAAGATGTAATCAGGAGGCAGCTGAGACCCGCTTACATAACTGGTTGTCAGGGTTTCTCTTTGGCAGCGTTACCCGTGTGCTGTTTGCATGCTGACTTTGAGGAACTTGGGGCTTTTCTGTTAACTAGCTAATTCCTGAACCCGGTGTGATTGTTGGTTGGTTTTATTCTAATGCCTAGCAATTTGGTCTGCTTTGAGGTTTTCTAAACCTCAGAATGGGCTTTGTTTCTCAGGTTTGTGTGAGGTTGGTACGGGATTGTTGGGGTCTGGGTAGGCTCCCTCCCTGAGGCTCAGTGCCCCTGTAGGAGGGGTGGCCGTGCTCCTGCCAGGGCAGCTGAGGGCTGGTGCGCAGCTCCCTCTGCCACTTGTGCTGGTCCAGGTCTCCCCACAGCCCTGCTGGTTCCAACAGGACGTTGTTCAGCCCAGTGTCTACTTTCCTGCCAGGCCTGCGCTAATCACAGTGTTCTCCCTTTCTCTTTTATGCCTGTCCGACTAATAAAGTATGCTGGAAATGAGGAAACGAGGGAGGAGCTATTGTTTTCTTTGGCACACGGTGACCATCTTAGCAAAGATGGAACCAGCCTGGAGCCAGAGATCTGTTTGCTGCTCTGCAGGAAAAGGTGCCTGAAGGACAATGGCCAGTCCTACTGCCTCCGCAGGCCTCTGCTGCAGCTGTGTGGAGCTTCTGGTGGTGTTTCTGAGCATCCCGACTGCTGGGACTGAGCGACAGAAAACACTTTTCATCTTCTGTCCCCTGTCCTGCCCCTTGCTGCCTTGCACGCCGAGCCCACAGCCTCTTGCTCGTGCCAGGCCTGATGTAAATCCTGCACTGTAGGGTGTTTGCTGCAGGGTGCCAGGTTTGTTGGTCAGAAACTTGCTCCCTGGCAGCAGCCTTTAAGCAGCCTTGGCTTGGCTCTCTTCAGGTTTGCAGTACGTTGTCAAACTGGCTGTGTCCAACCTGGCTGTGGTCTGTGCCTGCTCTGTGTCTAATGTAATGGACTAATCCTCTTACCCAGGAATCAGCTGTGATAAGGCATTGCTAGTGGCAGCTGTAGCCTCTGGTCAGAGACAACCACTTTCAGAGTGCTGAGTGATTTCTGCGTTGGAAGCACGCTTTCAACTGGGGGAGTTTCAGAAAGGCTGAAAGGTGGAAAGGTCTGCTACGTATTTATATATATATAGCTTTTTGTTACTCCCAACACGGAGAGTTGCAGCCATAAGATAGGACCTAGCAGATGGTAGAATAAAGCTGTCAGCAGTTATGGGCTCGAAGTGGAGATTTTGCAAGAAGAAATCTGGAAATTTAAATTAGGCGTGAAAAGGTTAGATTAAGCTCCTTGACTTGTGGAAAAGTGAGAACAATGAATTATTCCTTAAAAAATCGAAAGAAACATCCATTGAGAGTAAGCAAGGTTTCTTTTCTGAGATAAAGGTTTGTCAACAGTGTTTGCGTTCCCTGTATTTCAGCTTTGTCCTACGCTCCAGGAGCTAGGCAGTGAAAGCAGAGAGACTGCCCGAGAGGAGGGCAATAATTGCAGTATGTTGTGCCGGCCGAGATCAACGTGAAAAAATATCAAACCACGTCTCCTGTGGAAAGTGCAGTCATAGCTAGAGACGGTGTTTGAAGCTTTCTTACAAAATGTCTTTGGGATTTGTAGTTGAGCTGCTGCATGCATGGCTTCAAGAGTCTGAACCTGTTTCACTTGTGCTGGTTTTTGGACTCCTTCACTCTTACGGCTAGCAGAGAGGGAAAAGGAATTTGGAGAAATAACTGTTATGTTCAGGTGATGCTTTCAAAGTATTAATTGCTGGTCCAAGTCATTAACTGTCGCCAGCGTGAAACCATTATCCTTAATGTGACAAGCTCAGCTATCAGTGCACTTCAGTGGGAAATCGGATGATGAATTCCAGTGTCGGACAAGCTGCAGTACTTTTCCTTCATTTGTATTTAGGAATCCTGGTGTGTAGCTGCTTATGTTAGATTTATTTTAAAGCAAGGACTAAGTTGACCGCGTTCTTTTGTATCCTCATACTTAAAGAAGTTCACCTCTTGGCACCAGGGTGGCGGGAAAAATACGTTGCTCTAAGTGTGTTCCTACACTTATTTTAATGTAGGTTATGAATCATGAGTCCCCAAAGCAGCTAAAGGGGAGGGGGCTAAAACCTCACAACCTACAGTGTCAGCTCAGTGAATCTGTCTGCAGTTGGAACAGTTGTGCCTGTTTTACTGCTTATTTATACCTGGCTAAACAATCTGATGGCATTTCCCTGGTTCTCTTCCATGAAAAGGCAGATCGGGAGCGGCGCAGAGAAATTTCCTTACTAGATGACATTTCATCGCAATGTCCGATCGTTTGGGGCAAATAACCAAGGGAAAGGATGGGAAAAGCAAGTACTCAACTCTCAGCCTGTTTGATAAGTATAAAGGAAAGTCAATAGAAGCTATCAGAACTACAGGTAAGGAATACCTTCAGCTCCTTTTGGGGTCTTCTAAGTACTGTTGCAGAGCTAATTGAAGTTGCTGGCCCTGATGCCTAATGGGAAGGGGCTGGGTTGCAGAACTGTTTGTACTGGTGTGTGGACATGATATATCTAGGCTTTGAGGGAACTGGTGGTATTTTTTGTGCTGCTGAGCTGCTGTTATTGTAGAGTCATGGAGGAATTCTGGCAAAGCAGCTGGGAGGCTGTTGGCCTTTCAATTCAGCTTTTCATTTGGCAGAGAGGAGCCTCGTGATGTTCAACAAAGGCAAGTGCAGGGTCCTACCTCTAGGGAGAAATAACCCCATGCACCAGCACTGGTTGGGGATTGGCCTGTTGGAAAGCAGCTCTGCGGAGAAGGACCCGGGGGTCCTTGTGGACAACAAGGTGGCCGTGAGCCAGCCGTGGGCCCTTGTGGCCAGGAAGGGTGATGGCTATTTCCCCAAGCTGTGAAAGGGAGATTTCTGTTTCTGTGTTGTGAAATGAAAGAGGAGTGTCTGTGCTGGAAGCTAAAAGACTGGGTATTTTCTGTTAGCGACGATTATTTGTCTCTCCCTCCCCTCTGTTGTAGGACGCTGCCTATTATCTGTCTGCTACGCCAGACAGTTGCTTTGTGATGGTCCTGCAGGAAATGATCTTAGGCTGATTGTCAGTGTCACAAATAGCAGCAGTGGTGCTGCTTACCTAACAGTTCTCTTGGGATGCTAATTGAGGTTACTGAGCTAGCAGGGTCTAGGCACCTTATGACCTGTTCGTGTTCCTTTCTCACTAGTTATTCCTAGACATGGCTTACAGAGTCTTGGGAAAGTTGCTGCTGCCCGGCGCATGCCACCTCCTGCAAACTTGCCTAGCTTGAAGTCTGAGAACAGAGGAAACGACCCCAACATCATTATAGTACCCAAAGACGGTACAGGATGGGCAAACAAGCAGGATCAGCCAGACCAAAAGAGGTAGGTCGAATTGCTTGTTGCTAAGTTTTGTCAGGCAAGCAGCAGCAGTTGTGCGCTGCTGTGCTGTGTGTTGGACCTTGCAGAGATCAGTTCTCTGTTGTCCAAGCCAGTGCGGACTCAAAATTAGCGTGATGTTTTAGCAGTTGCTGTGTTGCCACAGTTTGTCATCTTGCCTTCTCCTTTGATCTCACCTCTGCTGTCTCTTCCCCAGTTCCAGTGCGACGGCTGCACAGCTGCAGGAGTCGCTGCCGCAGCAGGGTTTGCAGAAATCTGTCTCCAATTTACAGAAACAGACACAGTCAATCACTCAGGAGGTAGGCACAAGTGGTCTCCGTGCCACCTTGTTTCCCCTGCTCCCAGTCAGCTCGAGGGTTTCCTCTAATTGTCTCTGTTACCTTGCACAAGTAAGAATTGGTGGACTGTAATTTAAGGAACAGCTGCTGTGTAATCAGTTCTTGTACAATTGACTCTTGACTCCAAGTCACTGTGCCCCAGGAATGCTGTGCTGCGGTTACAGTGTAATTTTGTGCATTTTACCTCCGTACCTTTCAAGTGTGTGGGGAAAGTCAAGCTTCAATCTAGAAAGAATGGCTGGAATGCAGGATGGCTGGTTAGCACTTGTAAACTATATTACTCTGGGTCTAATTCAAGTGTCGCTTGGTGACAGCAGATCCAGCTCTTGCTCCCAGCCTGATGAGACTTGATAAGAAGAGATCTGGTCATGTGGGAGAAGTAGCCAGTGTCAGGACCTGAAAAAGCTACTGGCAAGTAAGAAAGCTTCCCCAGAGGGTGCAGGGACCTGGCCCCTCTGTGCTGCAGGTTTCGTGCTTCTAGTTTAAAAATAAAAATGAGAAATCCCAGCCCTTGAGGTTCAGGAAAATCAGGACAGGAGTTGAGTTTAGAGGAGGAGAAGACTGGTTAATGCATGAGAAAGCAGGATAGCCTTCAACCTGAGGAACAGCACGGAACAAATCTGGAAGATTAAGAAGGCCAGTTTGGGAAAATGCAACAGAACAAAGGGAAAGCTTTGTTAGAGGGATGAAAGGAAGAAGAATGGTTTGAGGAAATTGTGAAGTTGAGAGGAGTAGAGATAAAAGGCAGGACGGAGAAGAGTGTTTTCATTGTAGCATCATAGTGCATTGCAGTGGGGAGCGGCTGACTTCAGCCCCAACAAGAAACTGGGGAGACCTGTGGTAGCCAGTGACATCTGGGTGATCTGGAGGTCTGAACTGTAGCAAATGCCACCCAGGAAACGAGGAACAGTTCACTGATCTGTGGGCATTTTTCTTTGTCCGTTTTTTTTGTTTTGGTTTTGTTTTCAGAGTACAAATTCAGTGCCAGGTGGACCAAAGTCATGGGCACAGCTGAATGGAAAGCCAGCAGGACACGAAGGTGGTGAGTATGGTAAACAGAAAGGGGGCTGGGTGCGTGCCGGCTTCTCAGGCAGGAGATGGGGCAGACTCCATTTCTTCCTGTCCTCCCTGTCTAGACTGGTGCCTAATGGGACACAGCTGTGTTGGGTACAGTGCACTGAGGCCAGATGAGTCTTGTTTTGAATCTGTGTAGTGTGTTGGCTGGAATGATGCAACTGCATCTGTTTGGGTCTGTCGGTGCAAGAGCCAGCTTGGACAGCATGTCCCAGCACCACGCTGAACTGGAGTGGCTCATGCACTTGCCTTGGGAAGCAGTGGGAGTTCTGGGAGGTGAGGATTTTGAAGGAGAAGGGAAACGCTTGCCCCCTCACACTCATCTTTCTCAGCCCATCGTAGTGTGTGGAAAGATGCAGAAAACAGAATGGAGGAAGGGATTGGCTTAGGAGAAAAGAGCATGTCAGAGCCTGAAAGGCATTTCCGTGGCTGGTAGCATGGGGAGCCTGACTTAATGAGGTGGTCAGAAGTGAGGCTGTGATGATAACGTTCAGGAAGTCTGTACACATTGTCCTTGGGCGAAGGGTATTACAGCGTCAGTGGGTGGAAACTGCATTGGAGCTGCTACAGGATGCACTTGCTTGCACCTTGGCTGATGCCCCTCTATTAAGCCTCCCCGAGTTGCTGTGCTGCTAATTGCTTCTGCTTGACTGGGCATTCTGGAGCAGTGGTAACATAAACTGGGAGTTGAGTTGTCTTCAGATGCATCCATTTCCACACAGGAGGTGATTTCCAGTGCTAGGATTAAAACTGTGGTGAGAATAACAGCTTAGTGCCACAGTTTAATGTGAACAGACCGGGAACCCCTGGGTCATCAAGTGAAATTGCAGAGATTTGAAAGAATACGGACAGCTGCGGATTGCAGAAACAGGGGGACAAGCTTATCCTAAATGGAATGAGTCACTTAGTGAGAGGGTGTTTCTCAGAGGCTAAATGCTAAAGCAGAAACTTGTGCTTGTCAGAGGTTGGTAGCCAGTGGAAAGCCTGTCTATTGTTTTGTTAATTGGTACGTTTTTGAGGCTGTTGCTTTATGGGCCTCCTATTGCAGACATTTTGAAATACGATCCTGTAACAGTGTCCTTAAAGATTTTTGAAAACTCATTCTAGGTCACACTCTTATCAGTGTAGAGTTCTCAGTCCAAGAAAAGAGCTACATATGTGGCTAAAGAGCAGCTTAACTGGAAGGTAATTGAACCACGGGAGCATCAGGATTCTGGCTGAAAGGATTTATCAGGCCGCCCATCCCTGCATCGGTGGTCCCGTGGCATTGAGCAATTGCGTTTCCTTCCAAGCTAATCCAGCAGCTTCTAGTAATACTGACAAAGGGGGAAGTCTTTTGCTTTTGGCTCTCTTAGGTGTTGTTGCTGTTATTTCAGGATACGCCCTCCCAGAAAGATTTAATGTGGTCTGGTGAATTAAAGATGAGCCGTACCATGCCTAATTCTTCCATATAAGGGGCGGTTTGAGGGAAAGGAGGGGGAGGGCAGGGAGAACAGAAAAACCCCAAAGAACCAAACTTTTCTCAGTATAATGCTGCCTAGGGTTAGAGTGCAAATTGTTAATGACTACACATTAACAGTTGTCGTATTGTGCAGCCTTACCTACAGGGAAAAACATAATATTTACCAGGGATTGGGGTGGGGGCGTATCTCCTGAAAGACACTTAGTGTTATTAATGTTCTCAAGATTCTAGTTCAGTAGAAATCTGAACTCTTAACACATCTCAGCTATTTTGTGGCCCATTTGAGAGATGTTCTTCTTGTGTATTCTCATGTGTCCAAAATATTTGAGGATATTATATGCAGTGCTTGCAGTGTCTTCTCTGGAAATCTTCAGGAAGAAGGTCTTGTGTACTGTTCTAGAAAGTGAAAATGAGTTAATGTAGGCAGTCCTTCTTGACTCTTTAGGGCAAGGAAGTATAAAGGTGGATGAGACTGTTTTGTTAGGTCCTCTTTAACCACTGCCGATACTTCTAACGTGATCATTCTGAAGGAGGATTGGCCAAGTAACACAAAGAAATGATTCTGGAAAAAAAAGTAGTGCAAAAATGCCGACAATTTCTTTTTATTCAGCGTTACCTTGCCAACAATTTTAGGAGAATAGTTTTGTTTTCCAGTCACCATCAGATCTTTATAACAGAGAGAAAGCGAGGGTATTCTGGGGTAGCTGGTGACTCGGCAAGACAATCTGCCAATGACAGGAAATAAAGCTGGCCTGATCTGGCCAGCGATCTGCATCTTAAATGTGCTGCAGCAGGGAGGAGAGAGGGGTACAGCGTATAGCACTCGGTCCTTATCTGTGGACTTCCACCAAGTATATTGCCAGAAATCTTCACAATAGAATTCCCTAGTGGAGTGAGATCTGAGCAGTAGTAGTCTGAAAAGAAATGTCAAACGCTTGATAACAGGATATCGTTTGTAAGTAATCTTTCAGAATTTGTCTCCCTGCCTCAGTCTGAATCTTGCTACGCAGAAATAATTGGAAGCTGAGAAAGTTCGCCCTGACTTTGTTGAATGTGAGAATTTAAATGATGATCCCAAGTTAAGAGTGTGGGAGTATTTGGTAAGGACATCTGTTGTCAAGTTGATGACGATGTCTGAGGGTGTTTTGGATGTGAGCTGAGGTGCAGGTACAGTAGTAATTTGTGTTTAAATATACTGGAGGCCCAGATTCTCAGGAAATGTATTTCCAGGCTGATCTGATAAGGGAATTGAAAGATTGGCAAGGCATTCTCTAAGTCCTGTAACTATTTGTCTGACAGGTTCAAGGGCCTCAAGCCGACTGTTATCCTTCTCTCCCGAGGAATTTCCGACGCTGAAAGCAGCTGGCGAGCAGGACAAGGTTGGCAAAGAAAAGGGCGCCTTAGATCCGTCGTATGGGCCAGGACCAAGCCTCCGCCCCCAGAGTAAGTAAATGTGGCTTTCTGCCTTACCCTAGAATCCCTTAGGGTTGTGCTTTGGGCAGGGGGATGCCCTTTCACAGTAGCGTTAGATATTCCATCCCTATGTTGTTTTTTTTATACAGTTATGAGCTCACATACGTCACATTGCCTAGTAAACGACCCCAGATTCTTTGCTTGAGTTCTGTCTTCCAGACAGCCAATATGGACTGTAATCTGCTGCATTGTTTCATAAAAACTGCTGTGTGCAGGAGCAGAGAGGGTTTATGTTGTTCCGTGTCTTTTAACACAGGGATGCTGCAAAGCAGGGACCTTTCCCTTGGCTAGGAAAGAGTTTTGAGTGAGTGTGTGGTGTAATGCAGCTTCTCTTCGAGTATTTCTTCATGACCTTTAATTCTGCAGGGTGAGCGCTGTGGTGATATGTGGCAGAATTTTTGTTGAAGCTTAAGGTTATTGACAAACGAGGACACCGCTGGTGCAGTAATTACCTATTAACAGCTGATGCTTCTTGTCTCTTGGGGAAAATAAATGCATCTGGAAGTTTTTCTTAGTCCCTGATGTTTTCCTCCATTTTCTGCGTAATTAGGACTTGACCAGAATATTTTAGTTTTGAGACTTTCTGGCGAAGTGACTGTCTGCGCTTACAGATGTTAATGTAATTATTACCTCTCTTCCAGATGTCACCAGTTGGAGGGAGGGCGGTGGGAGGAACATAACCTCTGCCACATCTCTGACCGCCTCCCCTGCTGAGCTGGGCAGCAAGACCTCTACCACTGGAGACGGAGCCCCCTCCTCAGTGAGTGCCAGCGATCCAAAGGAGCCGTCCCTCCGCCCAGCTCAGCCTGTCCGTAAAGGGGCTTCGCAGTTCATGGGAAATGTCTACCAACCACCTACGTACCATGACATGCTACCTGCTTTTGTGAGTTGCCCTTCTCATACAGCTGGGTAATGTCCTTGCTTTTCATAACGCAGTATGAGGGTTGAGGAAGTCAGCTAAGATAGCATTTTTCTAGCTTCTCCTCTGAGTTGGTTCCCAGGACTTGCTCAGAGATCCTTCTCTTCATCTATTTTTAGTTTTTCCCTGTTGTGCGTTTACCTGTTCATGCTGGAATAGTGTAGCACTAACATGCTCTGAGGAGAAATGAAACAGACGCAGCCTTGCTCAGCCCAAGGAAGAGTTGCTGCTTTTCCCATACAGCTGGAAAAGTAACATGTCTGTTAGCCAGCAAGACATGAAATGTTTGTTTTCCTTTTGTGTAGTCGCAGCTACCATGCCTGTGTTGTAACCTAATCTGGGTAAGCCTTGGGGCAGTGAACAAACAGGCTGTTCTTTGCTTTATTCCAGATGTGTCCACAACAGCCACCTGAGACCCCTGCATCGCTGGACCGAGGGTCTTTCCCCCTTCCTCAAGTTCGGCTTGAGCCTCGTGTCCCTTTCAGACAATACCAGATGAATGACCAGGATGGGTAAGGCTCCTGTCACTGTCCCACTTGCGGGCCTGGTTTGGGCTGTGAATGGGACTTGGGCTGTGCAAGAATTTGGACCGAGGATGCAGTTGTGAGGTTACAGACGGCCACAGAGGAGGCCTGATTTTTACCCAAAGGATCAGTGCTTTGCTCCAACAGCAGCAGCTTCAAAAACGTTGCAAGATTCTGAGTACTGTATGTCAGGAGCAGGTAGATGTGTAAAGCTAGGGTGTGTGATCGTGGACTGGCACATTTGCAGTTCTGAGCTGTAAGCCCTAAGAACTGGGTACCAGGTTGGTAGGGAAGAGAAGCTATGTTGGGCAGAGAGGTACTTGGAGTCCTTGTATATCAGCACATGGTAGTAAAGGACTGATTCACTGTTAAAAGCTCAATTGCACGTTTCTTTGACTATTTCTAACTTTTTTTTTGCATCTCCCCACAGAAAAGAGAACAGGCTTGGCCTGTCCCGCCCAACACGTCCGATGCGGCAGGGAGAGCGAGCACCTCGGCCCACCATTATCAACGCAGAGAACCTGAAGGGGCTGGATGAACTAGACAATGATGCGGATGATGGGTGGGCAGGTAAAGTACCTCCATCCTCTAGCTTCAGTCGATGATTTAGGAGGTAAAGCATAGCGGTTTTCCTCCGTGCAACACGAAATAGCCAGAATATTCTAATGGCTCTGTTTCACTGCCACAAAGTGGATGAAGGGGGAAGGAAGAGGTGGTCTGCACAGCTGTGAAATTGCTGTTGGTGTAAATGATGACACAATGGATCCTTCTGATCCTTCCATCACACAGTACACATGGAACCGGATCTGAAGACTCCTAAAAACTGAAAACACCAAACAGCAGCAGGGTAGCAGTATGACTGCTGGGAAGAAGAGTTAGCCCCATCTTTTCAGTCGTAGCGTTCAGCATGCGGTTACGCCCAATCTAGTTTGGTGGCTGCGTCTTCATTTGCAGCTTCCCTTTCCAGCCTGCTTGCTGCACAGCTTCTGGGACCACCCCAGCTGGTCAGCAGGTTGGGTCTGTCCTAGTCGTACCACTTCCAGGATCTCTGCTGGACATTCAGTTTTCAAAGTAGCGTCTGGCTTAGTGCCAGAGAAGGCATAAGCTTTATCAGGACAAGGCAGGGCCTGTTTGTTTTCTCTCACACGTCCCTTCTCCAATTGTGCCTCAGGTATTCATGATGAAGTGGATTACTCTGAGAAACTCAAGTTTAGTGAAGATGAGGAAGAGGAAGAAGTTCTTAAAGATGGACGACAGAAGTGGTAAGAAGTGGCAGTGTTTCCACCTATGGTTGTTTCAATACAGTTAAACAGTGCCAGGATCTTTTAAAAACTTTTTTCATATGCTGATGCTTGATTTTTTTTTTTTAACCTCTCCCTCCCCTTCCCCCCGGCTTTGTTCATTCCATCTGTTGGCTTCTGAGTGGGCCTGGAGGGTGTGTGTGGGTCATGGAAATGAGTCCCTTTTGTGTCTCACCTGCACAATAATGGTGTTAATTCTTAAGTGCCTTAGGAAAATCCCATTGCTTGGGCTTGTGTTTGTTTGTTTTGGATCCTTTGTTTCTGTTACAATCAGTTGCTTTTGCCACTTGATGAGCAAGGCTGCGAGTGCTTTTTAAGGCAAGTTGCAATTGTAATAGCAAATCTGTTCCTATGACAGGAACAGCTGGGATCCCAGAAGGCAGCGACAGTTGTCCCTGAGCTCTGCAGATGGTGCAGATGTCAAACACACCTTGGAGGAAGGAAAGAACTGGGGCGATTCAGTTGGCTTGTCCCGGACAGTCAGGAAAGTGCAGGATTCACAGCAACCTCCGAGGAAGATGAATGGTTGGAGCTCTTCATCTGAATACCAGGTAGGTTGAACTCTTGTGAATGGGCTCGTTGTGCTGGGCTGGTGGATGAAACACATCGCGGTCATTGAGAGACCCATGTGATGCTTTATTGAAAACAGGATGCTGATAAATTTCTCAGTTTTTTGCTTATATCTGGCTGGAGAGAAACCCATCTGCACAGCACTGCCACTAAAGAGAGGAAATGGAAACTGGTCCAGAACAGTAGGTTTGTCAGTCAGAAAAAGGAGTAACTGAACCAGATAGCAGTAACTCCTCTGAAAAAGTGGGGATTTGTGTGCTTGAGCATAGAGAGGATGGAGGCAGACAGGAGGAGATTTTCTGAGCACGGGACGCAAAGCTCAAGGTAGAGGATATGTTCGGGTCATGCTCACTGAGGAATGTTTTTCCTTTGGCAGAAGCCCTCCCTGGGAAGTGTTCTCAGACAGCAGTCCCTCGAGGATAAAGAAGAAAAAGTGCCACTGAGACAGAAATTTGTGCACTCTGAGATCTCAGAGGCGGTTGAGCGAGCCAGGAGGCGACGGGAGGAGGAGGAGCGGCGAGCCAGGGAGGAACGTCTGGCAGCCTGTGCTGCAAAGCTGAAGCAACTTGATCAGAAGTGCAAACTGGCTCAGAAGAGCGGGGAGACCCAGAAACACACAGAGAATGAAGACCCACGACCCCCAAGCACAGAGAAAAGTGCTGTGCAAGAGAACGGCCACGCTTTCCGTAGAGGTACAGAAGCATTACTTGCCTTGTAAAAACAAGTGTTTGGTTTTTGTTTTGTTATGGTGTTGTCTTTTACCTGAATTGTGTGTGGGGTGGGAACTTGGGGAGTATTTGAGTTGCACTTAAGAGAATGGCTGCTTCACATGTGCTACAGAGTATTTTGGATTGGTGATGAATGTTCATTTTATTAAAAACAAACAAACAATCTATTAAAACAAGCACAGGCTTCTGTGATTGTCTTATGCATGCTCAGTCAGCTGTACTAGTAGAGACCTTGTTGGAATGGGCCTCTTTTGCTTCTCCTGGTTGGATGATGATCCTATTAAAGTGCTCATGGGCCATGGGTTACAAAATCAGTTTATTACAAAGTGCTGGCAGATACAAGGAGTAACAGGGGAAACAGGCTTTCTCCCACAGTGCTGAAGCAGAAGGCTGACAGCAGAGTGGGATCTTGAAATCTCTTGCTAAAACAAGATAGACAAAGCCCCTTAGAACTGTCAGGGCAAATCAGAGGTTGTATGTGAGGTGCTGTATATGACTGGAATAAAATTCAACCACACTAACAGTCAGGATGTGCCCACGCTTGTGTATGTTGTGCTGTGGTGGTGTGCACAAGCTGTGTCATGGCAGGACTCATCAAGGCTTATTTTCTTCTCTCCAGCAACCCCTGAGTTTCACGCACAGGACACCTCTGTTGGCTATCTGGAAGAGGAGACTCCTGCCCCAGCAGCAGCCACCCAAAGCAGCAGTGAGGAGGAGCTCAGAGAAGCTCCCTCCCCAGCACAGGAATTCAACAAATACCAGAAGTCTCTTCCCCCACGATTCCAAAGGCAACAGCAGCAACAGCAGCAGGTAATAAATAGGTGGGATGCTCCCTCCCCTCTTCTTTGGACCCCACATTAACAGTTGTCTGCCTCCTCCTTACCGCTGTCAGCACCAAATAACCAACTCTCTTTGGTTTGGGAGATGAGAAATGAGAATTTTCCCCAGCCTTTTTTACCGTCTTGATCACAGATGTCTACTGTGTAATGTGGCTAAAAGGGCACTATGTAGGTTACATGAATTTTGAGTGCTTTCCTGTGCTGGAGCTGTTGTGCTTACAGCTTCCAGTGGCTGGGGAGAGGTGTGGGGAGGCCAAATTTGTCACTTGTCTGGGAGAGTAGACGCTGCTGTCAGAAATGCTGACTTGTCTGGTGCTGCTGTCTCAGTGTCTCCTGATAACGTGACATCTTAGGGCTGCGGTGTGTAGCAGAGCTCTGGTTTGCAAATGTGTGCACTTACAAGAAGCCAGGGACTTTTCACCTTCCCGTGTCCAAAGTCACAAAAGCAGCACTGGCTGCTCTGGTGCTTACTGCTGGCCTGATCCAGCAAAGTGCCTTAACACCTTTGGCTGGCAGCGAACCTGGTGAGCATCTGGTCTTGTTCCCTGGCACAGGACGGAGGCTTCTGTTCTTCAGCACAGCTGCAGGGGCAGGGTGCTGAATATACAAGCCAAGGGAAAGGAGGCTGCTGAGCTGAATCCTTTTGGGGATCAGCTGCTTCTGTTTGATTTTACCCTTGCTGTGTCCTTACCCCATTGGGTATGGCAGCCATTTGCCTGCCAGGGCAAACGGTGGTCAGGGTGGCAGGTGGTTGGACTTTGCTTCTAGGCTGGATGTGAGGGGCGTAAAGCAGCACACTTTGTGCTCCACCTCCTGCCTTTGCAGAGGGAGGTTATTTTATCTGCTCTCCTTTTCTACCTAACCTTTTTTTTTGAGGCTCTTGTAGATCATCATTTTCTTTGCCCCATAAATATGCATTTGTTTCTATTTGTTTCATTTTTGTTTCACTGAAAACTCTCATGGGGCTCTGAGAGACCAGCCTGAGCTGCCTCCCTCATACATCTTGCATCTTTCCCAGCTTTATGGTACTTCATATTTCATACTTGCTTTCCAGCTCTCTCAGCTGCAGCGAGTCTCCTTAGAGCAGCAGGGTCGAGCCAAGGGGCAGAATTTTCAGGCTTGTGATAATGCAGAGTTAATTGTCGTTCTTGGTGGAATGACCACTTGAAATGTGATATAATCAACCCTGCTGCAAACCTGAGTGAAGAGCCAACGTTTGGCTTTTGCTCGGAGGCTTAGTAATTACTCTTTTGTGGCTCTTCTCCTGTGCTTATTATTGAGCAGTTGGCATTTTCATGAATCAAACGTACAGCAGCAAATATTGCTAATGTTACTCTTTAAAAGAGATGATCTGAAACTCAAAATGATCTGAAACTCAAAATAATTGGATGTCTTTAACCTGAGGTGGTATTAGCATGACAGCATTGTTACTGGAAAAACATTAAATTTTCATTTTATTGCTCTTACCATTTGTATTGTTAGTACATATAAAGCAGTTTGTATTTTGGGTGCCTTGTGTTGCTGCTTTGGTAGCAGTGGTTACATGAAAAGACCAAAATAAAAAACAGGCTGGTGGCATTAAGGTAGCGCTTTCTCCAAGATCCTGCAGTGCTAGGTAATTCAGGATCTGTGCATTAACCTGGTTTTTCTCTCTTGACATAATGACGTGTCAGGTTCAGATTTAAGGGTTTGCCTCTTGCTCTGCAGTAGGGGATTGCCTTTTTTTGCAAACAGTTACAGTGTCTGACACTGCTGTAAGCTTAGTAAGAAGAGTGCGGTGGCAAGCTTGACAGGTAAATGGGTGTATTTCATGTTAATTGGAGCTGTTTACATTTTGAAAGCTTTCTGCAGTACACAAAGCTCCCTTCGTATACAGGTTCTTCTTGGACCCCAGGCAAAAGTTAAATGTTAAATTAGCTGAGAGCTGTTAACGATGTTAAAGGAAGGTAGGCTGGCCTTGTGGGAGATGGGAAACAACCCGGCGGAGTCAGTCCATCTCGGTAGGATGTGCAGGAAATACTATACAATATTAATAGCTCTCTTAATTGAATTTAGGATGTTCTTATCTAATCTGTTTGGCTAACAAGAATAGAAGTATTATGCATGCGCACCGAACTTATAATTGCATTTTCTTCAAAGAGCAACATCTTCTGAAGTATTTAATTTCAATTTGGAAATTATGTTTGACAGGAAACTGTCCTACATTTCATGGAAGTGCTGGGAAAAATCTGAACTCCTGTCTTAAAAACAATCCTTTGCATTTAGCCATGTGCCGTGGCCCATAGTGGTGGCCTGATCTCACGTCTGCATTTACTGGGTCCTGGGTATTTAAAGAATAATAGCACTTGCTGCATTCCCAGTTGGTAATGAATTGCCCTGAACTGCGCTACCCTCCCTTCTGATTCGTTTTTGAGCCTCTAATACGTTGAATGTGTTTTGGTTGGGCTGGCCGGGTTGCAAGTGTGATTCCTGGCATTTTAAAGGTTCATGTCAAACCGCCCATCCTTCTTCCCTGCAGGAGCAGCTGTACAAGATGCATCACTGGCAGCAGCCTCAAGTCTATCCTCCCCCGTCCCATTCCCATCCCCAGCGGACATTCTACCCACCGCACCCCCAAATGCTTGGCTTTGATCCTCGCTGGATGATGATGCCCTCTTACATGGACCCTCGTATGGCCCAGAGTCGCACCCCTGTGGATTTCTACCCTTCAGCCCTTCACCCTTCAGGTAAGGTATTTCCAGTATTCCGCTTTATCGTGGCAGTTGACTTGCCCAATATCTGGAAAGTTACTGCAGCTGTTTCTCAGACCTAAGACTGGAAGTTGGTTTTCTGGACTGTAGAATGCAAGGAATGTGTTACAGTCCTAAAGCTTCTGTGAGAGCCGAGGTGCCTGATGCCCTCAGGACTGGGCTTTCAGGGGGTTTCTGGTCTGTGTGTGTTGGGAGGGAGCATTTGAGCTGTTGAGATAGTTATGGCTGTCATACCTGGCTGTGCTTCATCCATCTCCCCTCTGCCTAGACTTCTAAACCTGACTGGCTGTGATTGACCTTCTCTAGGGATGGGAAAATGAGGCACAGTGAGGACTAATGAGAAAGCAGAGGAGGTTGGGAGGGAGGACACCTGCCTGCCCATTCCCTGTGCTGGGAGATTTTCCTTAGCAGCTGTGGAGCCAGAGCAGTTGTAAAGGCAGACCTTGCCTGTTCCAGGAGAGTGTTTGGGAGTGACTGTAATCATTTGAAATCTTGATAGGCCTTCAAGAAATGTGATAAAAAAAATTTTGTAGTTCCCGAGCTATGTGCTTTTAGCACCTTTTTACCTTCTAACTGATCTTCAGAGATGTGAGTATAAACATTGGGATGTATAAATAGTTCCCTTGGCTTTGTGGCTTGTTTTCACATACCTGTTTATTTTCAAGCTAGTGATGATGTGTAGTGTGTAAGCTGGTCTCTGAAAGCCGTGTCACCTTCTGTATCATTCCAGGTACATTTCCCAGCTGTGTGTTTTCCAAACACAAGCTCCCTTCTATAGAAAGGTTTCCGTGGCTGCAGTTACCTGCAGCCCTGGAAGGAAGGGGAGTCAGGCTAGTAGTAGTAGACTGTTAATTCTTCTTGCCAGTGAGATCCTAGTGTTAATGGTGTGAACTCTGTCGTGACCAGGAATTATGAAGCCCATGATCCAGCAGGATTCCATCGGTGGGAGCAGCTGTCGGTCAGAAGATCAGAACTGTCAGGCAGGGCAGACAGAAAGGAAAGCTGCTCCCATGGACCCCATGCCGGTGTGGGGCCAGGAGAGCTACACATCTCTGCAGAGCAAAGCATACTCCCTGTCACATCAGAAACAGGCTGATAACATCACCGTGGAGGGGCTGCATGCCAGGTGAGTGCAGAATTCCCATCCTCACGCATGCTGTGGTGGGAGGCGTGCTGTGGTGGGAGGCTGTGCTGCCATTACAGGTCATCTCCTACTGAAAAGCAGGCTTAGAGCTGACCTAAAAGATGTCTCTGAGCAGGCCACGATAGTGATCTGGTAGCACCCTTATGCTGTTGAGTTCGTCTGTTGTGAAGGTGCTTATGGACTGAGGTAACTGAGTGTTTCTGTCTGATGCCAGTCCGTGCTGACCAGCCTGGAGAACTTGCAGGTTCAGTAGGAGCTATGAGTCAGAAATTCTTGTAGGTTCTAGTTTGTCTCCTATTTCTTTGATGTTTCCTGAATCCAACTGCTTGTTCTCAGATCTCCATGTATGTTGGAGACTCAGTCTTCCTTTATTTCTGAAATTTGCTGTTCATCATAGCAGCTGCTTTCTTTATCATCCATTGATTTGACAAGCCAGGCTATACAGCTTGGAGCCACAGCAGATTTGCCCAGCATTTGTGTATTTATTGGCTTGTTGTCTCCTGATGCAGAACAAAGCCTGGTTTATTTTTTTCCACCTCTTGCAGTCAGCTCGGGCCCCTGGATGCATGCTGTGCTTTGCATTAGCTGACTGTTTTGTTTGTTGTTTATCTCCTCCTCAGGAATGACAGCTCTTACTCTGCCTCTCCTGGAAGGCCAGAGAGTCTGAGCACCCAGCGAGATCTCTTTGAGGAGAGAGGGGAGGAGTACTTGAATGCTTTTGACAAGAAGGCCCAAGCAGACTTTGACAGCTGCCTGTCTACGCAGAGGCTAGGCCAAGATCTCTTGTTTCAGCACCAGGAGAACGTGCAGGAAACCTGCCCTGGCAGCCGTCACACAAACCTGAGGTGTTCGCCTCTAGAGCCTGATTTTATCCAAGCAGAGAAGAAGCCTGAATATAACGGCTGGGATATCAGCCACCATCAGAAACCCTCAGAGACCACAGCAGAAGTTGCCGAAGAAGTTCCCAGGGACGAGCAGTCATTCAGTGCTGACCCATGGAAGAAAGAAGGAGCTAATACCAAACAGCCTGCTGAGGAGACGACAGAGTGGACCCCTGAAATCCGAAACACAAGTGGTCAACAGCAGGAGCAAACTGGGAGGACGCGACGATCAGGCCCGATTAAAAAGCCAGTCCTGAAAGCCCTCAAGGTGGAGGAGAAGGAGAAAGAGATGGAGAAGGTTAAACTGGAGGGAGAGGACACCTCACGCTCACTGAAGGAGAAGGCAGCTGTTCAGAAAGTGGAAAATGAATCGGATGATTCTTCAGCCTTGCTGAACTCCACACGTTATCTGCTGGATGACAAAGGTTCTTCTCAAGCCAGCCTTGCTCGAGAGGCTGAGAAGTCGCAAGAAGAAGAGGAGGAGGAAGAAGAGGAAGAGAAACCAGAAAGATCTTGGGAGAACAAGCTGTCTAGAGAGTCCAGTGATCTCCCTCCCACAAAAAGAAACAACTGGATCTTCATTGATGAGGAGCAAGCCTTTGGTGGGAGAGGTCAAGGGCGTGGGAGAGGGAGAGGCTTCAGGGAGTTCAGTTTCAGAGGCCGCGGCACTGTTGTGAGCAGTCGGGGAGTCTACAACAACCAGCGGAGCAGCCGAGGGCGAGGGCTTCGGGAGTTCAACCAGCCAGAAGATTTCCCCAGGGGCAAGCCAAGGCGACGGATTGCAAGCGAGACCCATAGCGAAGGGTCAGAATATGAGGAGCTCCCGAAGCGTCGCCGACAGAGGGGCTCAGAAAACAGCAACGAAGGCTCCGTGCTGGACAGGGAAGATGGCGATTTGAAGAAGGGAGACTTCAAAGAGTCGTGGAGGTCCAACAAAATATATTCAGATGATCACACTAGTCTGGACCCTAAGATGAGGGCCCCGAGAGCTTTTGGGAGGTCACTGCCACCAAGACTGAGCAACTCCGGCTATGGGCGAAGGGGTTTCATGGGTAAAGAGCCCACCCAGTGGCAAGGCAGGAGCGGGGGAGCGGGGTGGCAGGAGTACAGCCACACCTCTCCGTCAGACACTTTTGGGAGCAGGCAGCAGTCTGACAGGGACTACATCCAGGATTCTTACAAACACGTGGATTCCTTCTCCAGCCGGGTTTTCGACGAGAGTCATCTGGATGACAAGAGGCACTTTTTCCAGGAGGATTACTCGGCGGATCAGGAGAACATAGAGAACAGGCCGTTCCGGAGGCGGCGTCCCCCTCGCCAGGACAAACCTCCGCGATTCAGGCGCCTCAGGCAGGAGCGGGAATCAGTCGGGCAGTGGAACCCCGAGGAGGGAGGCCCCAACCTGCTGCCCAGCCAGTGGCCTGGAAGACCCAAGCTGACCACGGCGGAGAAGAGCAGCATCTCGGGCAGGCGGTCTCCTGAGCTGTCCTACCAGAACTCCTCAGACCACGCCAACGAGGAGTGGGAGACGGCTTCTGAGAGCAGTGACTTCAGCGAGCGGCGGGAGAGGCGAGACGGAGTGTCGGAGAGCGAAGGCCAGCTTGAGGGTGGCCTTGGGAGCGGTAGCTTGGGAGAGAAGAGGGAGCTGGCCAAGAGGAGCTTCTCGAGCCAACGGCCACTCGTGGACAGGCAGAGCCGCAAGGCTGAGCCCACAGGCTACGTGGAGCAGTCTGTCAGGAGTGGTGTAGGAGCAGCCTCTCGATACGAGAGCCAGCAGAACGGGACGATGATCAAAAGCAAAAGGTACAGTTGCATCCTGATGTGCAGATAGATGCCTGTCGTCTGGTGTGCAGGTGTCAGGGCAGTGGGGAAGGGATGGGTTGTGAGGGGGGAGCTGTTGCCTGTGTTTCTTCCAGTGTAGTGCAGATGATTTCCAGCACTTCTTATCCAACCTCGTGATAAAGGTTTTTGTCAGCGTGTGTTTCACAACCAATTGATTCCTTCACAACAGTGTGGACATGATATACCTCTGAGTTCCTGCCCTTCCTTGTCTTAGTTTCCTGCCAAGACAGCTCTGCACCCTCTGGTCTGACTCTCACTAGAGGCTTGGAAGATAATCAAGGAAATCCTTGATTTTTTTGTGGCTCAATGTTGCCAGCTTCTCCCCATCCTTTTCTTCAACTTATGCCTGCTGGGAAGTGTGTGTCAATCGCAAAGAGAAGCGGGGGAGCTATTGGAGCAGTGTCACAGGAGGTCAGGAGACACTGGTTCAGAAGCACAGAGCCCTCCCATGGGGACAAGCTGGGTTATTAGCTTTGTTGGGGAGCAACCTGTTGGTTGACGCATGAGTACAGGTTCTATTTCCATCCCATTTCCCCAGTAACATCCTTCTAATGAGTTATGTGCTCAGAATTAATATCCACCTTCAGTTGAGCAAAGGCTGAGGAAGAATGAGATGTGATTAGAAACCTGGCAAGGAAAATACAGCCCATGGGGGTTTTGTTTGTTTGTTTTCTTGCTACTTCTTTTCATCTTGTGGTAACAAACCTGATTGCTTTCTCTTCTTTCCTTGTAGATCTCCAGAAGAAGGAGGGGGCCTTGGCAACACCAGTGGTGGAAGCAGCCACTCCATTTACAGCCTGGATAGGGCCTCCCATGCCAACTCAGAGAGTGCTGAAGGGCCGGGTAAAAAGCCAGAGAAGGAGCCCAAATCCACTGCGCAGAGAGCAAGCGAGAAGGGAGAGGTGTTGTCACAGTTCGAACTGAATTATGGAGGTGAGTGCCTTGTTTCTTTTATTTTTATGGGGTAATCTGTGTGTGACTTCAAGCAAGGCAAATTCAAACCAGTGTAACTTTTAAATATGAGTTTAGATTATTTTCTGTTTACTTACACAGGAAGGTTCCAGTGCACTGAAATAGAACAACATGGAAGGCTGTTGGTTTTTCAGTTTAAAACCCAAACTTCCAGCCAGATCTGACATAGAAATCAAATCTGTCTTCCATGGAATGTTTGATTGTAGTAAGCTGTTAAATTTCAAGCCCAAAATACATTACATAGTGGGAAGGAAGTTGAAAGAGCATCTAAAGTGGGCATGAGGTTCCTTTCTGCTGATAACACACCTGAAGTTTAACTTGAGCTAACACCTTCCCAAGCTCTCTGCAGTGCTGCTGGCTAAATTTGTTTGTAGTATGGATTCTATTTGGAATGCTCTCTTTAAGTGCAATTATAAAGCTTTATATGCGTACACACATGCACTATTTTTGTTATTATTTTTTCCCATATGCACTTTGTTCAGGTACCATCATTGATAATCGGGTGTCAAGCACAGCGGAAGAAAATGAAGTAGGTTCTATGGCAGGTGAAGGCTTCATTGAAGTCCTTACCAAAAAACAGCGCCGCTTGCTGGAAGAGGAACGGAGAAAGAAGGAACAGGCTGCTCAGGTAAGGAGTAGAAGGCAGAAAAAACTTAAATTGTTATGCTGTTTTAACAGAGGGACAAGGCCCCTAGAAGTGTTTGGATAAGCAGAAAAAACATGCAGTTGGCCAAAGTAGGGCTGATCTGGTATTAGGTCTGGGAAATGAATTTTGGCTCCGATGGGCAGGGGCTGTTGGACTGAAAAGGATAGTTTGAAGATTCTGATTTTTCTCATTTTCCAGCAGAATTGTTAATTGTGAGTTAAGGAGGGGTTTTGTAAAGTGAGTCTTAATTCATAGCAACTTGGCTTACTGAGCCTGTTGGTGGGATACTGGGCAGCAGTGAGCTGTGGAGGACCTCGACACCCTCTGGCTGCATCAACAGCACGTTACTGCTAGAACAGGATGTGGTAGCTTCTTTGCCAGACTTACCAGGTTTGTGTCTGGGCACCTTACCAGAAAGAAACTAACAAACTGGAAGAAGCTCTCACAGTTCTATGTTCACAATATGGTAACGGAGTTGATGTACAAGGAAAGATTTAAGACTGTAATGTGGATAGCTTAGCTAAGTAACATTTAGGAGGGAGGCATTTGTCTGCATGTACCAGGAGAAAAGAATATTTTAACGTGAAAAGAGACTTAATAAAACGTGGAGGATGAAATGCAAGTTAAAAGCATCACTGGGAAATGCTGCCTGGCAGGGGAAGCTTATGGTGGGTGGAGTGAATCTTCGAAGCAAAGCTATAAAAGCCTGGTTGCTTGGTTTTTAAAATTAGCTGAGGACAACGTGTGAATGGGCAGCAGGAATGGTCTTGAAGTTTTAGAAGGATGTGCTTCTCACTCTGCTCAAAGTTTGGCACTGTGAAAGAGCCATCTCCTTATGGTGAAATTATAACTTGATCTTGCTTCATCTGGAGCGAAGAAGAGGAGTTAAGCAGAGCAAGTCTAATGTGCTAGTAATTCTACTTTGCTTACACTAGGGAGTGTGAACACTCCCTAGCCCCCTGAAAAAAATCATACTGCTGAAGACAGCATTTTTTCACTTTCTTGTGAAACACAGTTCTGTTGCATGGGTTAGGGGCTTTTGACATTGCATTGTTTAGAAATCCAGGGATCAGACTTGCCAGGAGCAGGCTTTGTGTTAGCCCAGTTTGGCGACAGGTCTTACAGACTGTCTTCTCTCTGTCAGGCACCAGCTAAGGCCCGCGTCCTTCAGTCTCGCATTCCTCCTCGATTTGCTAAGAAGCAGAACAGCTTGTGCTTGGAGCAAAGTGATGTAACAGTGTCTGGAAACAGCCTGGGCACGGAGATCTGGGAGAGCAACAGCCCAGGTGAGTTTGTGTGTGTTTGGTTTAGAGTATTTCACAAAAGTGGGGAATCCTCAGGTGTGTGCAGAAAGGACAGGGCCTCTGTGCTTAAGAGGAGACAACTTTCTATTTTCTGAAGCTGGAGGTGGGAAGGGAGCTAGTAGATGTCTGTTCAAAACTGTACTGTTCAGCCATCCTCCTCTTGTTGACTGTGTCAGTCTCCTAATCTGGTTCCTGGGCCTTTTTGTAAGATCAAGGTCCTGCGTAGTGTTTTTCTAGGCTTGCTGGGTTGGATCTACTTCATCTGCTTTCGTATTGTGCTTTCTTCCTTTCTCATCCTCCATCACTGAATATCTAGTACCTCTCTTGTTTCTATCTCTGCTCCTTCTTTCTCCTGTTATTCTCATGTTCCCAAAGAAATCTCTCGTCCCTGTTCTCTACCTCCCTCTGTGCAGCCTGTCTACTCTGTGCTGGCATGTCTCAGCTGACTGGGGAGCAATGGCTTTTTGTGGTGGTGAAAATACCCTTTCTCGTGTCCAGAAATGAAACGTTAATCATGCAGCATGCGTGGTGTACAAGATGTGCCCACAGTTCTGTGTTAAGCAGCTGAACTCTGCCCTCCCTTTTCTTCCAGCTCTTTCCGTTCAGTCTCCTGGAAGTGATTCCTGGAGCAAGCCTGTAAATACCTTTAATGGTACTGAATCTAGCTCCGCTGAGGTAAGTGGCACCTAATGTGCCATTCAGGTATCTCGTGTATAACGTACCGAAGTAGGTGGCTTATGCTTCTCATTGCTCCATCTGTGCTTAGTGACTGTCAGCTCTGCTTGTGCGATTTTAAACTGTCTCTCTGCAGATTTGGGCTTCATGCTGCTCTAACCTAGAGGGTCAAGTGATGCTTAGTGCTACACGTGGGTATTATAAATCCGTAGAAACCTCTCTGGTAGGGGTGTATTCCAGGGTTATGCTCCTCACTGGAAGCAGTGTGTTGTCCAGGATGGTGGAATCCCATAGATAATTTTTATATGCTTCCTTCCGTGAGCAGTGTGTAGCTATAGCCTAAATGCAGGGACGGCAGAGGAAGTTCCAGAACGCTTCACCTCTGGAGACTGGAGCCCAAATCTGGTTTGGGTCACAAGTGTAATGAGTTTGGCAGTCTCTGCCTAGTTTCTGTGTGCGACACGTTTGCCTTTATTCTAAAGCCAGAGTTGGATTAATGTTTTGGTTAGCCTGGCTCAGAGTTGTGTGGAGGTGAAGCAGTAGCCAAGGGATGCTGCAGGTCAAGACCAACTCCTTGCAGTTAACTAAGAATGTGATTTGAGAAGGGGACGTGGTCTTGCTGTTTTCTGGGATTTTTTTCCTCTTTTGTGGAGCTGGGTCGGAGTCCGGGGCTTTAACACATTTCGTGCTTTGCATAGCAGGGTTTTAAAGGCAGCCAGGGGGATAGTGGCATTGACTTGAGCGCGGAGTCTCGGGAATCCTCCGCGACCTCCTCTCAGCGCAGTTCTCCATATGGCACCCTCAAACCAGAGGAGATGAATGGGGCTGGCCTGGTGGATCCAAAGCCTGACTGCCAGAAGGAGCAAGTGCAGAAGCAATCTGATAAAAAGGTAATCTGGATTTGCAGCCAAGCCAGAGCACGTAGTGAGAGATCTTGTGAAGTGGTTCTGTTGTTCTTGATAGCATTTTTAAGGCTTGAGATTGGGTTATTTGGTCTTTGTGTCTCAGCCTCTCTGCTTTCCTGTTAAGGATTCAGATCAAGGCTCAGGACAGAACAAGGAACACAAGCCTGGACCAATCGGCAACGAACGCTCCCTGAAAAACAGAAAGGGTTCGGAGGGAACGGAACGGCTGGAAGGGAATATTCCCCCTGTTAATGGGGTGGAAATTCACGTGGATTCTGTACTTCCTGTGCCACCCATTGAATTTGGAGTAAATCCTAAAGTGAGGATTGAATTTAATTTTATCTTCTTGGTGGTTTGAGCTTGTCGAGATGTGGACAGTGGTTTGAGGCAGCAGGATTATTTAGAGGAAGCTTCCAGCGTGTATGTTGTAGATTTGCCTTAGATTTCATTATTGACACAACCCAGGTGCTCAAGGTGTCTTGGCAGATGCATAATATCCTTTTGGAAATAGCGTCCCAAGGACCGGTTGGGGTGGTAACAGAGGTGATGGACAAAATCATGGCCTTCTAAAGCTTTGTGTGCCTCTGGGGGTTGTGTGCTACTGAGTGCTGAGAAGTGTCTCCACGTTCTCTTTCAGCAAGGCTTACTGGAGGACAGTCTTTAGTTTCTAGTGTCACGATTCAGCCTAAATTCATTAACCATGAGAAGCAGGTGGGTGGCCCTCGGGCCTGGATTTGAATTTTGTGTGTTCTGCTTTTTCAGGACTCTGACTTCAGCTTGCCACCTGGTTCTGCTTCTGGCACTGCAGCTAACCCTGTCACCAAATTACAGGATGCCTTGGCCAGTAATGTAAGTATTTCTTTTTTCTTTTGGCCTTGATTCATCTGAGCCTCTTCTTGGTTAGATCTCAGACACTTCCAAACAGAGCGAGCATTATTTCTCTGCAGTTGACTTCACACTTAATGCTTGGGCATCACACGTGACTAAAATCCATAATGGACTGCCCCCGAGGTACCTTGATGTAATGAGCACGGCTAGCTCGGGAGTGATACAGCGAGCAGCTCCATGATCATTCAGTGACCTGTGTAAAGCAAGAGGTTTAGCAGATCTCCGAGGTCGCCCGTCTCCTGCCCTGAAACACAGAAGAGAGCTGATAATGAAAACGATGTGGATAGTGGCATTCTTAGGCCTGGACTGCTAGCTTCCTCAGAACACATCTGCCACAGCAAGGCACAGAGCTGTGTCTTGTTAGCCAGGCACTCTGAGAGCTTTTCTGGCTTGTTCTAGCCATCTGTGTATTTCATTATTTTGTATGAAAGAGTGAGCACACTGAAAGCTGAGCTTGTGACTCAGCTACAGACAGCAATGTGAAAAACTCACAAAGCTGCTTTTGAAACGTCTTCAAGTCTGTAGGCTGTTAGATTTTGGAGGTTTGTCTTAAGGGGTCTTTCTTTTCTGAAGTGCTCTTTCAGAAACAGATTCTGTCTGAAATTCAGGTAGATTCCAAATACAGGGCGGGAGGAGCACTTCTGCAGAATGAAGTTATTGGGTCAAATGGATGTTTAAATGGAAGCTGGTGTAATTCAACATAAAGGGAGTCATTGCACACTGCCAAAGCTTAATTTAATCCATCAGCAGAGTGGATAACAGTTGAATGCAGTACTTAACTCCTGCAGTACCACTGAGGCTTGAATCCTTTGAGGTGCAGTTACAATAGCTGCAAGCTGAGGCTCTGGTGCCTCTTGAAATTCTCACGAGAGTTACAGAGTGTTCACCCTTTACCAATCTCCCCTCAGGCAGGGTTAACGCAGTCCATTCCCATTCTGCGAAGAGATCACCACCTCCAGCGGTGCATTGGCCTGAACCCGATGTCCTTCCCCACCGCAGACCTTACTCTTAAGGTAGGTGAGCTGGCAGGTGTGCTTGTTCTAGGTCTGGCTGCCTTGGCTTCTTGACCAGGTAATGAAGGTGGAGAGATCTCTCCCAGAGTGCTCTGTCAGGCACTGCTAGATCTTTAATTAGCTCCTGTGAAAGTTATGCATGTATGCTGTTCAGCATGGGAGAAAAGGGATGGGTTCCAACAGTCCTGGATGCTGAAGTCCTCACTATAAAAATTAAAAAAAGTTAAGTCCAGCAGAGCTTTCCTGTTAGTGACTGTCTCAGTAGCTGGGTAAGATAACTAACCAGTGATCCTAGACACCTGGTGGTTAAAAAAAAAACAAACATGAGAAACCACCCTACCCTGCACCCCCCGAAACAGTTCTGCAAATACCACAAGGGATTAATATTTTTGATGGATGCTTGCCCACAGGGAATGGGTATGGAGCCCCTTGACCTAAGACATGCTAGCTTTCTGTTGTGCTTAGACTGGATTGAATTTGGAGTTTACAGAAGAGCAGCTCTAGGCCTCAGTGTTCCCCTCCACACGTGAATTGTCTGCAGTTATTGCCCTTCATTTCCATAGATGGAGTCTGCCCGTAAAGCTTGGGAAAACTCTCCTAGTTTACCAGAACAGAACTCTCCAGGAGGTGCAGGCTCGGGCATCCAGCCTCCTTCCAGTGTTGGAGCTTCCAATGGTGTCAGCTACAGCTCTTTTGGTGGAGTTTCTATGCCTCCTATGCCTGTGGCGTCCGTAGCACCTTCTGCATCTATTCCAGGTATTTGCAAACTGCAGCAGTAGTATTTGCATTGTTTGGTTGGATTCTAGTAGAGAGAGCGTGGTGAGAAGAGCTTCCATGTAGATTAACAGACTGGTTGGTATTTAATGGATTCATAAGGAGAATCAGGCAAGACAGAGAAAAGGACTGTTTCTCTGCTTTGGAGAAGGTTACTTGAATATTACAGGTGTAATCTTAGCAGAAGGCTGATGTTCGTTTCTAGCAGGGGCTGTTTCTGTGATTCCTGTGATTTATCAGTAGATCTTGCCTACCCATCACTGTGTACTCATAGAATAGAAAGAAAAAGAAAACCTATGGCTGAGACATTTAACGATCCCAATATTAACATCAAGCATTGTACTCAGTTTACTATTTAAAACTTGTCTGTATGTGACAAGTTCAGAGTACATTTTGCTCCTTGTACATAACAAAAAATACCTTACAGTTTGCATAACTCTGGGAGGTGAGAAGGTGTTGCTGTCCTTGAATTACAGAGGGAAAATTTTAAACACAGTCAAGTTAGATGGTGTGTATAATTAGGGAGAGTGTCAGGAATAGAAAAAAAGAAAAGTACCTGGACTCTGATTCTTGGGTCCCAAAAGACCTCTCATGAATGCCTTTCATATTCCTCAATTCAAGAAGGGAGTGGAATATGCTGGGCAGAAGTGATAATGGGGCCATTGTAGGGAATATATTTGGAAAACAGATTGTTTCCAAGCATGGTGATTTCTTCTCTCTTCTCCCCCCCGCCAAATTCTTCCTCCTTTTTGCTTGAAAATCCCTTGGTTCAAATATGTAAACACAGGAGTGGCACACCACTTTATTCTGATGCCACCCTTTGGGTAAAAAGCGGTTTTAGATCGCTTGTGTGAAGGCCTCACACACCATCTTTGCCCTTTCCATCCCTCCTAACTGCAAAGGTAAGATGATTGTGGAGCAAGTTTCTGGCAGATAGAAGTTTGGAGCACAGGTTGCTAATTCCTGAACTGTTAGTCTTGACGGACCTGCACATCTCTGCAGCGTACCCTGCCTGTACCTTGAGTTACAGCCTGTCTTCTCTGATGTTCAGGTAACCATATTCCACCCCTGTATCTGGATGGCCATGTGTTTGCAAGTCAGCCCCGCCTGGTTCCTCAGACAATACCTCAGCAGCAAAGCTACCAACAGGTAAGGGAGAAATAAAACTGGCTAATGGCTTCTCAAGAAGCCTTTCAGGGTCATGTGTAAGAAAGAGAAGTCGTTTATCTCTCTGACAACCCAAAGGAGCTTAGGTGTGGCTCCCTTTAGCTTCCTTGAATGCTGCTTCCCAGTAGGTGTTACAGGTTAGTGAAATTAAAGGGAGGGAGTTGCTTTTGTGTACCAGTGCCTTTGTACCAATGATCCTGTATTGTGGAACAATGAGGGGCTGGGTAAAGCTTCAGCGCAGGCAATTGTCATGGCACATTGACTCACTGAGGAAACTGATGGGTTTTTAAGAGCCTGGGAGAGCTTCTGGCTGCTCTCATACCTCTCAGTCATCTTAATTTCTTCTGCAGGCCGCTGCTGCTCAACAGATTCCCATTTCCCTCCACACATCCTTGCAGGCCCAGGCTCAGCTTGGCCTGAGGGGTGGCCTGCCTGTTTCCCAGTCCCAGGAGATGTACAGCTCCATACAGCCCTTCAGGTAACTGCTTCCACTTTACATTTCCTTCTGGCCTTAACTCTTTTGTTGCTTGTGGCAAAGTAGATTGGTCAGATACTCTGTACTCATCTCCTCTTCCCCCTTTGACATCCTGTTTCTGTTTCATAGTAATAGTGCTGGAGAAAATTTGGGTGGAGACCAAGGATATCAGGGTACATAAGGGCTCTTTGTACCCTGTTTCTTTGTAAGACAATGACAAAGTAAAATTGTATTTAGTTGTAATGCCTGCCCTCTCAAAGAGGGAGGCAAATCTTAAGAAAGATGCAGAAAGAGGAGGTTTGTGGGCTGGAATACAATTTTATTAATGAGAAATTTAGAGCCTCCTGCTTACTGGATTTGTCTTATTACTTTGCTAAGAGACGGTTTGATCAGAGTTGAGTACCTGCATAAGGACATTACATAACTTTTTTATTAGATAAAAGCTGCAAGACGAGAAAAGAATGAATGTTTGATCTCTGGGGAAAAAATAGTAAGATTCAAATTAGAAATCAAATGCTAATGTAAGAAACATCAAGAGTACTTGGCCAAAAGAACTGCTTACTAGAAATGAAGAAATGAGATGTCCTCTTCAGAGTTGGGCTGGCTGTGAGAATCGTGCTGCATAAGATGAGAACAGTGATCAGAATGGTTCTTTGAGGCCTCAAAAATCTAGATGGGGAGATTTTGAAGAAAAAAAAAAAGCTAGTGCTAGAGTTGGTTGAATCTTTAATTTCTGATTTCTGATGCAACGCTGCTACAGACTTCTGGTAACTTGGATCCTCTCCTTACTACTAATCTGGAGCATATTGTGCAGAATATTAATGTATAAACTTTGGATGGGACATGCTGTCATTCTGTTGAATGTTCCTGCAACACAAGGACGTGGTTGTAAGGGCTTAAAAGTGGAAGTAAAAAAAAAAACAAACCTCTATCTAAGAGACAGCATCTTAGATCTAAGCTATCACTTGGGTAGATACTATGCTTGCAACCTAGGTTTCTGTCTTGATAGTGGTATGTGTGTATAGTCTCCAAAGGTTTTCTGCCTAGTGGCATGTTTTTCTTCCCCAGGTCTCAGGTGTATATGCACCCCAGTCTGTCTCAGCCCAGCACGATGGTCCTGACAGGAGGCACTGCTCTGAAACCTCCATATTCCGCCTTCCCAGGCATGCAACCCTTGGAGGTGGTGAAAACCCAGTCTGGGTCCCCCTATCAGCCCATGAACGGAAGCCAGGCGCTGGTTTACGAAGGCCAGATAAACCAGGCAGCTGGGATGGGAGCCTCCCAGATGATGGACTCTCAGCTTACACAGGTTAGGAGCAAGGCTTGCAAACCACTCTCTTGTGCAGGATGCCACTTGTTTCTGGGACAGGGTTGGATATTTGTGCTAAGTCATGCGTTTGCGTGGACTAAGCTCTCTGTCGAGGCAAACGATTTCCCCCAAGAGACTCTTCTGTGAGCCATCAAGCTATTGTTTCAAACATATATCACATTTATTTAACGTGATTCTTGCTGATGACTTGTCTGTCCCTGCTGAGATGCCCATTTGTTTTTTCTGACTTGAATATCTTTGGCCGTAAGATAAACATATCGTGCAGAATCAAACCTTACAGTACCTCCTGGATCGGAGGTCGTGATGTGATAGTTGTCCTAAAAGTACCACTTTCAAGAGCCAAATTCCCACCTCTTCCAGATTTAACATAGCTTCCAGAGAAATTAACGGTTTAATGAAAGTTCATCTATTTTCTCAATTCATTTGGATTCCAGGTGGTCTCAAAAATTTCTGTTGATCTGTTTGGCAGCATCTTAACAAAAATTTCACTGTGTGCCTTGGTGTAGGGTACAAAGTTTTAGTAAAGCACCATTCAGAAAAAGACATTGAATCCTTTTGTGAGCATAGCTGCTTTCATGGATAAACGTGTTCTGATTCTCTGTAGAAGTTCAGTACTTTCATTAAATTCAGCTTGCATTTCTTTTGTGCAACATGTTAAGATTTGTGGGGACCATTTATTTTTTAAGCAGGGTTTTATATGTTGTGATTGACTTAAATAGTTAATCCTAAAAGTATTAACTTTCAGCTGAGGAAAATATAAGAGAATACTGCCAAATTAAATATTTGAAGAAATGCTTTATCCATAATAACCTAGTAACCTGATCTCTCATGCTTGGATCACAGGGTAAATTCAGCCTTAGATTTTATTATTTTTGTCACAAAGTAGTGTCATAGAACCTCCCAAATCCAGCAGTTGTGAGGAATGCCAGATAAATTAGAGAGAACAGGAGGCTATTGCATCATGAGCTGCTTCGTGTAAACTAGGATTAATTGTTACCATAATCGGTTTGAAATTAATTGCAGAATATAGAGAGGTAACCATTACTTTCTCCAGAGTTCCGCTCCCCAAAATGCTTTGGCATGAAAGTAGAACGCAATTCCTGATTTGGGTACTAAAGCTGCGAACAGGATGTCTGACACTGACTGAGCTGTCTGACGCTGCTGTGGGATCAAGAGAAAAATCACCCGTGCAGAGACCGTGAGGAAGCCTGAAGAATGGGATGTAGGTTCTAGGCAAGGAGAAGAGCCCTGTGGCTGAGCACAGTTATGTTAAATCAATGCTACATTAAAAACCCAGCTGGTAGGGTGTTGGCAACACTACCAGCACATGCATTTCAGTGTGAAATTTGCTCTGCTATGTTAATGTGCATTTACTCTGTGCCAGACTGCACTGTTAGTGAGATTGCTTTTAGCGGTACTGTGCTTTCAGGATATTGGGAAGAGGGTGTGTCAAACCCAACAGTGCCATTAACTATGTGTCCTTATCACACAGTTAACAATGCCTGTGCCTGGCTCCCAGCTTCCTCTGCCCCGCTATGGCTCTGGCCAGCAGCCCCTGATTCTACCGCAGTCCATCCAGCTTCCTCAGGGGCAAAACCTGCCTGTAGGAGCTCCCCGAAGAATTCTCCCTCCTGGATCGCAGCCTTCAGTTCTTGCTACCAGCAGGGAGGTAAGGATTAACTCCTGCATGCTCATCTTGGCATTCTTTAACCCCTCTTGCACTGAAGTTTTGCTCTTTGATCTTGCTTGTTAAAGGGAAGAATAGCTTATTAAAGGGGACCCTTAAATATCAAAGCCAAGGCTTGGTGTAAAAATGAGGAGCCTCATCTAGAAAGCACAGGTCAGCAGCCTTTCAGGTTTTGCTGCTGGCCATCATTTCTGTTTCCAGGGAGCCCCATCCTGCCTTGATCCAGTTTGGAGTCTCCAGTTTTATTACATGTTTACACAGGTTTCCCCAGAGTGCTTGAGGGGTGGTGAGCTCCAGACACAGTTGGAATACTGCCCAGATATTTCACACTGTTGTGAAGCTTGTCCATTTGAGTAGGTATATTAACGTCATGTCTGGTTTGATGGATTTGTATCATAAGTTTTTCTACTCCAGGGGAGAGAAAGCACAGCAGGTAACTTCCAGGTTCAGTATTTGCTTGTGCTCCTGACTTGTTGATTTAATACAAGTGGATCGTTTCACTTTACTTCACCTGAAAAATGTTTCTTTTAATGGGCATGATGGGTAGAAGGGCAAAAACTTGGTTTATATGTTCGTATGAAGTAATATCCATTACTGCCATTACTGTGAATGCAAAGATGATGTACTCTCACTCATTTTCCTCTGTAGTCCTCCCAAATGGAAATGAAGGGGTTTCATTTTTCCGACGGTAAACAGAACATGTCCTCCGGAGGGTCTGTACCATCACCACATGCATACAGGTAAATGCTTACAGAATTCCGCCTCTGTAGTCAGAATGGGGAAGCAGTAGTGTTCCCCATTTGCAGAGATGTGGTGCCTACATCCTCACTCTGTAAGATCTACTTGGGTTTTCATGTGTAGAATGTGCTTCCTGTAGTCCAAACACTTGTATTAAGATGTATGATCATGGCTTTCAGTTTTGGGTAGAGACCAAGGTATGTCTGACTTGGTCATTTGTGCTTGTGGGAAGTGCATAAAGCTGTTTTCCATGTCTTAAAGGCAACCTGGAATTGTGCTTTTTTGTGTTAAGGTAGAAAATAGGGGGGAACATTGCTTAAATGTTTTAGTTCCAGCATGGTCTCATCTTCTCAAGATGAGAGATGCTAACGTGGAGACATTCCAAACCTTCAGGTCATTGAGAGTTTGGGGACTTGCAGTTTCTTTAGTTTTTTTAACCTCTAACCAATCCCCGTGTTGTCTTTCGGGCTGGGGAGCTCGTTGATCTGCACAGTACAGACTCATGCCCTGTCTACTGCTGCTTTCTACAGTCCTTTTTTCTTTCACACGTGAATAAGGTTCTCGTTCCATTGTAGAATTTACTCCATGAATATTGTCGACTCTTCGATTTCCAGGCCTAGCTCTGCCAGCCCAAATGGGAAGCCGTCTGGACCAGCAGTTAGTATGGGCTCGGTGCAAGGACACTATGTACAACAGGTAGCGTATGTCAGCACTCTGAGCCAACAGCGTCTGTGCTTGTAGTGTCACGCTTGGGCCTTGTCCTCCAGAGGGGTGGCAGTGTAGTAAAGCTATACGTGGAAGTTATTTTTCCTGCAGGGAGAACAAGAGTGGATGGGTGGGTGGGGACTGTACCGAGCCCGTGAGTAATGCTGTGTGATTGGAGGTCAGGAGAAATTAGAAGATTATCTGTCTTATGGTTGTTACATTTTTTTTTTCTGTTGAGTTTTTATGGGATCTTTGAGATCTTTATGCATAAGGTGTTTTAGGGAGAGCAAAGATTGACAGCAGAGAAAATACCTGAATTTTGAAGCAAATTTGGTGTCTTGCATGAATGATGGTCATGGTTGGTTTCTGTATCTGCCTACAAGTCCCTGTGCTATCTAATGCCTCCTTTCTGTGTGTCAAAAGGCAAAGCAGCGGGTGGATGAAAGTAAAGCTAATCTGGGAGCAGTAAAGCTGCAAGAAACAGCATCCACAAACCAGATGAAGCCAGTGCGCACAGGAGCGATCAAACCTCAGGCAGTAAAAGTGGAGGAAAGCAAGGCCTAGGAGCACCTCTGATGCCCAGCTGGTCCTGAGAGGCACTACAGCTAAGACTGGACCCCACTGGATCTCCTGAAAACTTCACCAGACCTACTCCCCACCCCGCACTGACTGACTACAGTGACATCATCCAAGTCCCTCTTCCAACAAAGCAGTTTGAAACAGTGGATATGACATTGACCTGCTTGCTTTAAAACAAACCAACCGTGTGACTTTTAAGTGGCTCGAGCCTTTTTGTTTTTTTTTGTTTTTTTTCCCCATGCACAGGTAGCTGTGATAGCTCACTTGGCAAAGCCCATCCTTCTCCTTCCCTACTTCTGTCTAAGCAGAGTGGCAACTGGGGGAGAGGGGTTAGTTTGAGGTTTTTCATTTTAAAGGCAGCTGAGGTTTTTACAGAGAAAAAAAGAAGCTATATCCTTGTTTATAGCAGAACTTTTATATGTTCTATCACTTTTTTCCCCCCCTTCTTTCTGCTTTCCCCATTCCTTCCAGAAAATAAGTCTGTTGAACTAAAATTATGTTCTGACAGAACCTTCCCTAGTTTTTATACATGGTTCTGTGCTATGCTTAGAATCAAGACTCTCCTAAGCTGAGTTGGTTTAAGTGTTTTTTTCCCAGATGATGTAGCCTTTCAGATTAAGTGGAAAAAAAAAAAGAAAACAACACAGGACAGTTATGGCATTCATTAATATTTCAGTATTTTTGTTTTAAGCTAGAAGCAGTGCTTGCATTAGAAATCTGTACTAAAGGTATATAGTAAGTCAGTACATTAATCTTGAAACTTGCACCACTTTAATTGTAGCTTTGGGGTGCCTTGTGCACAACAAAATGTGGCATTTTCGTTTTAAGGAAAAGCACCAAATTTTCTGTTGCAAGCTCCTCTGGATCTATTTTTTTGTTTGTTTCAGATTTTATTTTAGTGACTGCCAAACATGCAGCGAAATGTAAATCATGGATTTACAAAATGTAAAATCTTCTAAGCGAAATCTCCTCATCGCACATGGGTCAGAAGAGTTGGCTAGCACCAACGGGTTTGTTTGGACTACTTTTTGTAGTTGTGACGCTCTCTTATGCTCCCTACCTTGGCCGCTCTAATTCTTCGTGTCTCCTGAGACTTGTTCTATATTGAGCTCATCCCTTGGGGCTGCTCTCCTAAGCTTTGTTCTTCTCCCTTTTCCCTTGGTCGGTCTTTCTGTTCCTGTCACGGCCTCTTGTAAAATTTGCATAGAAACACATTAGTAAGGGAGCCCCTCTGCAAGGCAGCCTTTTTAGCACACTTGGAACCTCCTTTTTTCGTTTGGAAGCGCATGGTTACAGAGCCAGTTTGGAATCATCCTTTTGATCTCCTTCCCCAGGTGAACAGCAAACGGTTCTTTAGTTTTGATGTAATTGCATATAGCACATACACAGTGTCACAACCTTACACTTCCTCACCAGTATTTGATGGTATATGAAAGGAGGGTCCCAGTGGTGGGAGTGGGTCGGGTTTTTATTTCTTCGGTTATTTGGTTTTTGGTTTGTGTGCTGCGTGTGTGCGCATGTGTATGTAGATTTTAGGAGGGACTTGCAAGTTCCTGAAAGTGCTTGGAGTCCTTCGGCTGATGGTAGTCCTAAGTAAACTCAGCTACTTTCAGCTAACCTGGTTTGTGTTGTTTAGCTCTTTCAAAATGTCAAGTAGGCTGGTCACTCTGAAATGATGGAAAGGAAGACTTCATTTCTGCAGTAGGTGATAGCTTGCTAACTGGTTGTGCTGTCAGCATCTGCTAGGTGGCAGCAAGTCATTTGTTGGTGGTTCCAAAGAAGATATTTTGAACAAAGAATGTATTTGGGAAGGGATCTGAAAGGTGTTCTTGTTTCTTTTCTTGTTGCTTTTTTTCCCCCTTTCTGGGAAAGATCCTTCATAACTTTCTAGGGATGCATTTGAAGTTTTAAGCTAGGTATAAATAAGAGTTTTATACAGTAGCTTTAAAAAGAGCTTAGAAACCTAAACTAACATAGAAATAGTATGTTCCCTCTCCACAGGTGTCCCCATTGACTGTGGCAGAGAACCCGAAGGGAAAGGGATAGGATGGTACTTTTAAGGAAAAGTAAGAGCTCTTTTTTTTCCCCTCATGTTTTATGGATTTTTAACTTCAGAGCAGTGTGTGCCAGAGTACCTCCCTAGAGTACAGGGTTTGAGATTAAGCGACAAATATTTCCTTAGCTTTCAAACATCTCCCAGACCTGCTTCCTCATCTGCTAGTCCTGCTCCCAACATTTTCCAAAGATTGCTCCACTAGTAAGTCATCCCACCCCCCTTTTTTATTTTCTTCCTTAAAATATCATGAACAACAGAATTGTCTTATATTCTTTTTTTATTATCCTCCTGCCCAGCTGGCCCTAGCTAATATCAGCTCAGAATCTAACTGTAATGGCTAAAGAGACTTATCCAGGCTCCCTTCTTCTCATCTCTTTCCTACCCTAAACGCACTACTTAAGCTTTACAAAGACACTAACCTCTTTCCTCCCACCTATATGACTTTAAAATGGTCAAATGTGTCGGAGAAATTGGGTTATTGCTAGATGCAAGATATTGCAGTCCCTCTGGTGTAAATGCCATCAGAACTACAATACTTCCTGTTGAAAAAGGTCACCTTTCTTTCTAACTTCCCTCATCCTTCCCCCAACAGAATAAAACACTAGAATTTATTTATACGTATTTGATGTTGTAGGTCTAGGTGAAAAAGTAATTGTTTCACTGCTCTATTTATATATTATGTCTGAATTATTCTGTGCAGGAAAGGCCAAGAAATGCATGTGAGCTTCATTCCATTCCTCTCCTTTGCGTGACTGTCAGCTGCAGTTGGCAAGACGCTCTTTCACTTAACAGAGTTTTGTGTGTTGGAAAGCAGTTTTAGAGCCCAAATTTCTAAGGTGCAATATCCTTCTCTGGCATGTATTTTTGTTTAAAGCTAGCTTGAGGTTACTGCATTTTGCAGTGCTCTCGAGTCGCAAGGAAGGTCTCTGATCCTCAAGGTGCAGAAATGCCAGGGGTGCTGGTACATTGATTAAAAGGTCAACTTGGGGAAGAGGCAAATGGAGATGTATTGAATGTTGAGATGGTTTATAGGGGGATACTTCTGCTTGCCGTCTATATTGCTGAAGGGTAGGGTCCTGATGATTTATTCCTTTGCGAGTTGCTTTTGCTTTTACTGGAAACCTGGTACTAAATCGCAGGCTCCTTCTGCTGGAAAGGTGCAGTGTGCAGTGGGAGGGAGAGGTGGGATCCATATTTTCAGCAAAAATGGGTGAGGCACAAATATTCAGAGACTGACTTTGCTGCTTTTTGTGCAGATGAAGGTCTGAAACACGTGCGTAACCAGCTCTATATGCAGTGATTCATGGCCTAGCAGCTGCATTCAGTGCTGCTTTCCTCTCCAGCTCAGCCTGCTTTTGGCTCTCGAGAAAAAAAAAAAGAGGTTAGGGGGAAAAAGGCAAATGACAGGTGGAAGCAGCACAGTCACCAGTGAAACAGGTATTATTGATCTCTCATAATTCACTCCTGGCTCTGCCAGGTGACAGCTCTACAGTCAGTAGTCAGTCCCTCTGAATGTGTTTGCAGCCCATTGAACTCCACATGTGTTCGTGCTCATGCAGAGAGGCACTCCATTTAACAGTTTCCTTGCAAGAATGCTGCAAAGCTACAAGCTGCCCTGTGGTTCCTGTGTATTTATAGATATATATTAAAAAATGAGCTTAGCATTTTTGCTATGTCTCACCTTCTGGCAGGCTACTATATTCACTTTGAAGCGAGCACCACTGCATGCGAAGGTCTTGTTCTGTTGCATTTTGTTAACCTTCTGTTTTGCTTCTGACTAGTTAAGCACAGGTTAATTCCTCGTAGCGTGGGTTATTTTCGATGTACAGCAGCCTAGTTTCCTTACAAGAAAGATGCAGTTGTAAGAATTACAGCAGGCATCGGGATACATGGTTGTGGCCCGTCAGTAGGAAACGCGAATTTTGCTGAAGCAGACTGCTGACTGTGATGCAACAGCAGCAGTCCACCTACGTTTATTTTTTTTATTGTTGTTTTGATCCAAAGACCACCACATTTTCCTAGTGGCCGTGGGCACCCTCTTGTGTTTAACGGGTCCCTGCTGGCTCAAGAGGTCTGCGGCCGCCCCCGTGACCCTGGAATCACAGCAGCAGCAGCGAGGCGCTCACCCTTTAGCATGTCTCAAGGCATCGTCCTTAGCTGGAATCCTTCCTCTGGTTCTGTATAAATTGCATTTGTTGTTTCTCAAGGGGATATTGTACTCCTTACAGCTTTTAACCTCATGACCTGTATAGTAAATCTTTTTTGGCCTTTCCTCTCTTTGTCTTTTCATGTAGACCAGATATTTGAAAGGGCAGACGATGGATAATTGTGTAACGTGCAACCTGTTTATATTTTTTGGAAACTTTTACTTGGACCGGAACTCGAATCACGGCATCACCAGGCCAGTTGCGGCACACTCTTTATTGCCCTTTTTCCTCGTTTCAGTACCTATTGTTTCTCCTTTCAAATATGTGATTGTATTAGCTCTTTCCATATGAAAGAATTCTCCTTATTTAAATAAAAAAATTTAAAAAAATAAAGCAGGTTATGCTTTTCTCAAATTCTTAAGGCCTTCCTCTCGTTCTTTTAGTTAAAGGTTTTAAAGCAAATGGGCTTAGTTTTAAGATTTTAAAGAAAATTACGTAGCCCTGCAAGGACCCAGCGACCTGTCCCGGCGTGCGTGTGTACCCTGCCAGGACCCAGCGCACAGCCGCCATGACAGTGCAGTCCCGTCCCCGTCGGCAGGCGTTGCCATGGCAACGCGCCCGGCCGCTTTTCTGCTGCGTCTGACGTCACATCCGGCGTCGCGGCGCCGCCTCCTAGGTGCGGAGGAGGGGGCCGGGGAGGGGGTTGTTATCTCCTTGGGCCCGGCTCCCGGTGCCGCCGACGCCTCCCCTGGGGGCGGGGGGCCGGGCTGCTGCCGTCCCCACAGCTCCGTAAGGCTCCGGGGGGCTGGGGGCGAGGCCTGTCGGGATCAGTGGCCCCGCTCCCCAGGGCTCGAGGCCGGGTCCGTTGGTTCTATAGAGCCCAATGGCTGCCTGTGGGGTCAGGGGGTGCCGTTCACTCAAGGGGGGGACGAGGCCTGGGGCCTGCTGCCCCCCTCAGTCACAAGGCAGCACGTCTCACAGGGCTCCAGGAGGTGCAGGGACCCGGTGGGGGTGGTGGTGTGTTCCTGCGGGGAGCAGGGGACTGGCCCGGAGTGAGGGCATCCCCATCAGGGGATCTCTGGGGGGGGTGCCTTTGTCCAGGGGTAGGTAGGGGGAGAGCCTGGCTTGGCAGGGGGCTTCTGGGGTGATGCAGAGCTGACCAGTGCTTGTGTTTTGTAGGCAGCAAGGGACGAGGACAGTGGCACCACATCTAGTGGTGGCAACATGCTCGCATCCTGCTTTGTTGGTCCCCCACCAAAGCCACGCAGAAGGATTCATTCCAGTAACTGGCGGTGACAGTGAGGTGAGGAGGTGCAGCACTGATTCCTGACAGTTCCTGACGGCATTCCACGTTTCCAGCAGTTCTGGAAGCCTAACAGTTGTCTCCTGCGCTCTGCAGCGCTCCCCCGCTAGGCTGTGCTGCAGTCCTACATCACCCTCGCAGGTAGCCCGCTTTTTTCGCTAGAGGATGTTTGTGGGTTCTGCTCCCCGCCCGCCAAGCAAATACACTCCGTTTGTAAGGAAGTAACCATTTTTTTTCCGTTTTGAAGTTACCTGAGCAGTCTGGTGTCTGAGCATATGGCTTGCCTATCAGTAACATCAGTGGGGCTTGGAGCTTTGCTTAGCACAAACAGCAGCAAAATACAGGTTTGAGTTAAAAGCACAAACGGCAGCAAAATATAGTTTTGAGTTAAACTCTTGTGTTTCTGCAGAAGCACTGTAGGAATATGCAAAATTTCCAGCTTACTGTTGATGACAAAAAAACTATATGATTGTAGAAGTTGGGCAGGTGAGAAGTTAGGTGTGTGGGCAGACAGTAGTTTAGTAACTTCATTTTCAAAGTTACTACTGTAGATATAGCAGAAAACACATAGATGTGGAAAAAAAGACCTTCAGAAGATCAGTTACCATGAGCTGCTAGTAGCAGAATCGTGCGTGCTTGTTGTCAACCAGCTTTTGAGCGAAATGGTGACTGCTGTGCTTCTCTGTCCTTGAAGGTTTGGACAGACCTTTGACAGGATGTTGGGATTTCTGAAGAACCCAGTTGTGGTTACTGCGGAGATAAATGTGAACCTCGTGGCACTGACTGTGATGGGATTAATAAGCCGGCTTTGGGGGCTTTCCTATCCCCGTGCTGTGGTGTGAGTAAAATAGTCTGCTTCCTACTTGACCAACACAACTTCTTTAGGTATTTGTGAGTAAGAATGCAGGAGTGGCAGAGCAGAGCTGGCCTGATGTCAGTCTCCGTGTGTAAAGTGATAATGTCTCCCTAATAGAAACCCCTGTGGGGAAGGTAAGGGGGCCAAAGCTATGGTGCTTCCTTGTATTCTTTGCCTTCTGCCAGTGGATCGGTGTTTCTCCCCCTAGTCTCTCTGTAGCCAGGAGGATACTTCTAGTTGGACTTAATGTGTTTCTGTCTCTTATGTTTCAGTTTTGATGAAGTTTATTACGGCCAATTCGTTTCCCTCTACATGAAGAGAATCTTCTTTGTCGATGACAGCGGCCCACCTTTTGGCCATATGCTGCTAGCTTTGGGAGGTAGGGTGCCTCCTGAAACTGAGAACTGCCTGCTGCTCAGGAAGAGAGAAGCGCTGCGTAGAAATGAGTTATCAGATCCTCTCGCTGGGGAAAAAGCACAGGGCAGCTGAGGGATCCTGATGTAGAGAGAATTAGGATTTCCCTGACTTAGTATTGTCACTGGGCTGTTTTATGAGCAGTGGGGAAGTGATGGAGCCGTGTATCCGTTACCTCATTGTTATCCAGTCCTGTGGATAAAGAGGAAAGTAAGATGAGAATTGCTAGTGACCAGAAAGAGTAGACAACAAGCAGAGTTTCAGGCCTGAGTTCCTTTCTGTAGGTGAGATACGCACAACATGGAAGTGTCTGTATGGGAAGGAGGGATTAAATACACATGTCACGTTGTCAGTGAGAATTTGTTGTTCCCAATTTATATTCTTCATGCCTCTGCACGTTATCAAGCACTGCTGCAGGCAAATCAGTACAAAAGAGGATCCTTTAGGAAAGAGGGCTTTCATGCCTGGAGAAGCTGTGTATTTGAGAGATGGTTCCAGAACCAGTTTAGCACCCATTTTTATACTTGTTTTCACACTGGAAATTCTGAATTGTTGCTTATGCTGTAGGTTACTTAGGAGGATTTGATGGAAACTTCTTATGGAACAGGATTGGAGCTGGTAAGAACATATCTTCATTGTCTCATACTTTGGGGAAAAAGGAGTATTTCAGAGGCTGACAGATTTCTAACATTTTATGTGACACCTTCAGTTTCTCTTAAAGAAGTGTTATGCTGGTCTCTAACAGAAGTTTAAGACATTATGATTCCATAGCACAAACTTTTAAAATCAGTTAATATAGTTTAAGCTGTACAAGCCTGTCAATAACGTATGATAAGTAGAAATTAAATTCAACTTGTTGAATGTAGTTATAGTCATAAGGAGTTCTGTACTGATCAGGCTTCTCTGCACTCAATGTCTTCCAAATCCGTGTGTGTAACTGCTCTGTCTTATTTCAGAATATAGCATGAATGTTCCTGTTTGGTCCTTGCGATTCCTGCCGGCGCTGGCTGGTGCTCTCTGTATCCCTTTAGCATACCAGATCTTGGTAGAACTGCAGTTCTCCCACTGTGCCGCGCTTGGAGGTGCTCTTCTGATTCTCTTAGGTAAGTTTGTTGTTCCCTGGAAGCCCGTTCCTCGTACAGGGGGAGGACAATCCTGACCTGTATCAGTCTCTGCTGTGCCTCTCTCATCCTTAGAGCTCTGTGGCAGGCTGCCGTTCTGGGCTGAGATTTATACATAATACTTTTAGTTCCCTTCATTATTGAGCAAATAAAATTAACAGCCTCACAGAAAGGCACACTTCTTGCATCCAAGGAGTCCTGTACTCTGATCGTTAGAGGTTTTCAGGACGAGTTACAACATACTGGTTTATAACAGCAGGATCACCCCGCTTATAGGTGGAGCTCATCAAATTTCTTCATCTCCAAATTGCTGGTGGCCTTTGCACCATGATTTGACACTGTTCTGCTGGGTATCTTGGTTGTTTTTTTTTTTTCTCTGAGGTTCTGCTGGAAGATGCCTGAAAGGGAAAGAGCCTTTCATCAACTCTCTAGTGCTCTGGAGGAACTAGGAGAGACTTCTAGCTCACTGCTGCTCTGGTTCTGGTTTGGGGAATCCTGCACAAAGCAGTTCCTTGCAGCTCCCTTTCTTAAAGTTTTGTCATCATGCCTGCTTGGGTCACTGCCTCGACTCTTGCTGCCATGAGAAGCACGTGTCTGGATCTCCTAGCATTGATTTTCTTTGCCTTTGTAGGCAAGCACAGCAGCTTTATCTGCCTCTTGACAGACTCTGCTACTTGTCCATCTCTTTGTCCTTGGAGGCAGTTATTGGCCATGTACTTTGTTCCTGCTGGCAGGTTTTTGTTCTTCTTTTAACCCAACACCTCCCTGTTACAGCCAGTAGGATTGCATACGAATTGGCTGTCCTTGAAGGGGCAGGTCCTTCTGTTGCATAACGATGTTATTGTCTGACGTGGCACTTGCCTACAGATAAGTTTCTCTAATTTTATCTGTCTCTTTTCCAACAGAGAACTCTTTGATCACTCAGTCAAGGTTCATGCTCCTGGAATCCATATTGATTTTTTTTATCCTACTTGCGGTTTTGTCCTACCTGAAGTTCTACAATCTGCAGAGGCACAGGTAAAGCTGGATTGTGTCCCATCATTTTGGGTATTTCTGTGGTGACTCTTTGTCACAGACTGTGACAGTTTTAACTGGTAGCAAGGTTGTCATTTTATAATAAAAATAACATCCCCTGGGAGCGCTCCTTTGCCCACCCAGATTTTACATTGTAAAGTTTTCTTCTATCCACGTTTATCACAAACACTGAGGATAATAGGTTATTTTTGTTCCTTCGTTACCAATTACAGGCACTGAATCTAGAGATCTTTGTCTTTTCTCGTGATTTCACACATTCTCTGATCCTTGCAGAGGTTAAACTGAAGTAATCTTTAGTGAAATAAAATCATCTGTAAACTGAGGCCAGCAAGTGACTTAATGTGTTTCTTTTATTTTTATTATCAGAAGGCAGGTAGTGTTCAGTGCTGCTTTTCAAAACACAGGGAGGTACATTTAAGAACGTCCCGTAGGCCAGGGCTGAGAGGCTGTGGCTTGGGAGGTTTGGAATGAGACACCTCTGAGTAGAGTAAGGAATAGAGGAGCTTTTTTCAAGTCAAATTACCTAAATTCAGGATCCTAAGAATGTGCCCAGATAGCACCTTGACATTGTTTTCTTTGTCCTTTTATCTAAGTTCCTTCTCTGCAAGTTGGTGGGCTTGGCTTCTGTTGACTGGAGTGGCTTGTTCTTGTGCGGTTGGGTAAGTGACGGCATGTCTGTGCTGCTGGCTTTCCTGCCTCCCATCTGAGGTACTGGTGGGGCTTCAGATTTTTCTTGGTGCTTTTCTGAGTGGACCTCTTTGTGACTTTTTATGAATTAGACTGTTTCCATGGAGGATGTCAAATTACAGTGAGCAATACTGGGTATAAGAAAGTCCAGGGAAGAGCAAAACATGTTTCTCGTAGATAGCTTTATGCTTTAAGTTAGCATCAACATTTCACCTCTCCTTCATCGTTGCCCAAAGCTTCGGTAAGTCAGAATTTATAGACTCTGTGCTTTGTGATCTGCCACCTTGTTACCAAGAGGTTTCTCTGTCACTGCAGTTATTTAATCAACAAATCTTGTGCTGAAGCCTTAAAGCTTATTTATGTTGTTGTACCACACTTGTCATGAATCTAAGCCCTCAGACTTAAATGCATCCGGTTCAAGAGAAAGTCAGAATGTTTACATCATGCATTAATACTAGTAAGTTTATGTAGTTTTGAACCCTATTCAGTTTATATGTGCTCTCTTTTCAGAGTGAAATATATGGGCCTGTTTACCTATCTGCTGCTCTTGGCCATCGCAGGACTCCACTTCTGGCACATGTTAGGAAACCAGAACTTGTCAAATGTAGGTGGTGCAACATGCCAAATATATTGTGTGCAACTTTTCAGAACAGGAGCCGGTGGGATGCCTTGTGAGCCCTCAGATAACGATGCTGTCTGTAGCAAACGTTCTTTGTCATGGCCTGCAAACTCTCGTGCCATAAAACAGTTCTCCGGATCAGTTGCTGGGGAAGATGGAGTTAAGTTTAAGAAAAACATATACATAGGACTGGCTTTTCTGCTCTTGTCTTGGTGATCTGTCACTCAAAACCTGTAGTGGTTCACAGACCTCCTGCTGGCTCCAGTTCAAATTCTCAACTGAAGTAATCCAGCTGTCCTCAGAGCTACAGCTGAGTGAGGGTGGTTGGGGAGACTTAAAAAAGGCAAACAAAACAAACGAAATGAACGGGCATTTTTAGGATTTTTATTAGGTGGAGAATGAAACTAGTGAGTTCTCTGTGTTCTTCTAGGTTTCCTTACTGTGCCATTTTCTAGCTAGGGGACTGGCCCTCATCATCATCCCCGTGGCAATGTACCTGTCCTTCTTCTATGTTCACCTGACTTTGCTGTACCGCTCTGGGCCTCATGACCAGATTATGACAAGTGCTTTCCAAGCCAGCTTAGAGGTAAATGAACTGTGGTCATGAAACTGATTTATTAGGGGAGAAGAAAGGGAGGGCTGTCTTTTGTTCACAGTTAGAAGAAAGGTCTGCGTTCTCGTTCCTGTGATCCTGCACATTTGTTCATTTTATGTCATTTTACTGCTGCTCTAGTTCTTGCTTTAAGTTGAAGAAATGAGGAGTGAAATCCTAACTGCAGATGAAAGGCTTTTCCCAGTGAACCAAGAACATTATGTTCAGTCTTCTGCTGCAGATTTGTCCTTTCCTACAGGAAACTCCGCAGAAGTAGATGCAGTGCTGAACTCTTAAGTGATGACTTTATAAACTAAAGGAGGATTGTGTGATTTTCAGTAGAAGAGTATTTAGTCTGTCTCTTGAAATAGCATAGCTTTAGCATAGCTTTTCCTAAGACCCTGTAGGGCTTACAGGCTTTGATGTGTTTACTTTCTGGTGAGTATGGTGCTGCAAGATTTGATTTCTGTAGATAAAACCAGATGAGAAGGCATTATGCTAAGATACAACTATGTTAAAGTGAAAACTGACTCTTAGTAGAATTTAAACAGCCTCTGGGTTGTTTCTGCTTCTTTCCACTGACCCTTTCATTATGCTTCTCAGGGTGGGCTGGCTCGAATCACTCAGGGTCAGCCCTTAGAGGTGGCCTATGGCTCTCAGATCACTCTGCGGAACGTGTTGGGCAAGCCCATGCAGTGTTGGCTCCATTCTCACACAAATACTTACCCCATCAGGTGAGAAATCTGTCTGGTTCTGTACAGTTAGGGTGAAAGTATGGTTCTTCATCTGACAGTGCAGGTATCTCAGTTTGGGTCCTGCAAATGTCTTCCTTAAACCTTCAGAGAACACTGCAAATGTTCTCTGTGCTGTATAGGAATGGAGCCAGTGATCTGGTGCTGGTTTGTGTTGCAGTGACCGTTGAGCACAGAAATGTACTGTTACATGTGGTTTTTTAACTTCTGTAAAGGTACGAGAATGGCCGAGGTAGTTCCCATCAACAGCAGGTGACCTGCTATCCCTTCAAGGATGTGAACAACTGGTGGATTGTCAAAGATCCTGGAATGTGAGTATGCAAAATATTTAAATGCCAAGCTGCTGTAAGCTTAGCTTCAATACACTTCCAAAACCTAAACCGAGCACAGGTTGGACTGGATGTTAGTATTCTCTGCGTATGGATTTAGAGGCCACTTGTGATCATGAGCAAGTAATTTCAGCTGCAGAGTTGGTAAGGGTGGCTGTTTGCAGTCCTTCTCAATATGTTAAAAGCATTATTGAGGACTCAGAAATTCTGTCTGAACTCCAGCTGCCAGAACATGGGCTGTGCTGTGCGCAAGGGGAACTTTAAAGAGTCATGAGGCTGATGGAACTCTTTAGGTGCTTTGCATGAAAGTGAAGTTCGGCTTTTTGAAGTGTGGGAGCCATGGCATTAGAGTGTTTTGATGAATTTCATCAAACTTGAATGGGTCTCAGAAGACAAGAGAAATCACTTTTGCAGACAGAGTATTTCTTTGTATCTAAAGTGTGAGCTGTAGAGTCTGCCACATCAGGAGAGATTCCAAGTGGGTGTCTGTGCCTGAGAGGGCTTGGTTTGTGCTAAAGTGTTTTGGCATTGTAACTGTCAGCGAGGAGCAGGACTCTTTGTTCTTGTGGTTCTGCCAGTAAAAGCCCTTGTGTGATATCGTTTTATACTGATCAAAAAGTTGCTTTTGTAGGTTTCTTATGTTGCTCTGGGAACTGTATAAACAGTCCTACCAAAGGCCTGCGTGCTGTTATAAATCATATCCACAGTGGGGAACTTTGTCCATAGTGCAAACCTTTCAAGTGGGGACTCCACCAGACTCCTTGTGAGATCCACAGAAACCCAGTAGCTTCTTACCTTCAAACTCAGGACTCCCATGAACCCTGGAGGATGTGAAGTTCTATAGAACAACAAAGTGTAGGCAGCAGTTAGGTGAACTGCAGTGTCTCCCCTTGCCAAAACATGCATTCGCCCTGTCCAGAAGCAAGATGAGAGCTTGGTCTCTGTGATGGAAATGTTAGTCATTGATCTCTCTGGTGATCCTGCCAAAAGTGCCATTGGCTGTAGTGAGAACACCTGCCAGACCTCACTGAAGCACTTAACTCATTTCACCGAGGCCACCAAACAGCTGTTGGGTGGGAATAATCTGAAGTTGCTCCTGACTGACCTAGATTCAGACCACTGACATAATGACTGGGGTGTCGGTGTCCCATCACTGATCCCCTGAGTTATTCTGCCCTTCACTTGCCTTTGCCACGATGAGCTTTCTTTCCATTCTGGTACAATCTACAAATTGTCTGGATTTCCCATCTGGCTGCCCGAATGTCAGTCCCTATCTGCAGCATCTTGACCTAACGGTTTGTTCATGACAAGGTTGTATTATTTAGAAAGAAGAATGTGACCACTTCCTCTTGTGTGTCACTCCACCAGGCAGCAGCTGGTGGTGAGTAACCCACCGCGTCCTGTCCGGCACGGACACATCGTGCAGCTGGTCCACGGCATCACGACTCGGTACCTCAACACGTGAGTCCTTCCCTCATCTTTTGCTCTGCCAAGACTTCTGGCTTGTTCTGCTTTGTTGTGTCTCAGAATAACTGCTCAGGGGTGAAGTGCAGTGCCCCTGGCATATGTTATACACGTTGTTACTTGTGGATTCTGAAAATGGTGGGGCTAGGAAGGACCTCACATGGTTAGCTACGCAAGCCATCCCTGGGCCCCAGAGAAACGATGCCCTGTGCTTATTTATTTTGTTTGCAGTTGATTTGACAGTTGGATTTATACCTAGTCACACACAGTGCAGTGCCTGCCAGCTGCTTCTGGTCTTCTGTACTGGTGGCCTTTAGAGGGGCTAATGGGGGATTCAGCGTCATTGACAATTTGTGATAATTCTCATATTTCTAAATACATAGTGCCTTTGGTGAGTCTTCGTCCCTCCTCCTTCACAGTATTTTGGCAGTATTTTGGGTGACTGTTAACACAAAATCATCTCATGGCTCCACTGACTTTGGTGCCATACACCTGCATGTAGGGTGCGCTCTGAAAGTCAGGAGGATGTGTTGGCGAATTCATGGTGCTGTGGCTCGTTGCCACCAATTCTTGGCTGTTTTGCAGGCGCTGCAGCACAAAATGGTGCCCTGACTGCTGCCCAGAGGGAGTCAGCCTGTACTTGAATATCATGCGCACCAGGAAGGGGAAGGGGGGCATCCTGAGCTTGGGCTTTTGCTATGTCCCTTCCAAACCTAGTTTGTTCATTTTTGGAAACCCAAGTGAACAGCATCTCTGTTTGTCACAATCGGTGCTTGTTCTTCGGCCCAGGATGGCAGTTGTCTGCATTGGCTTCCTCTGTGCCTGCTGCTGGCAGCTCTCGGTAGCAGGGAGTGTTCTTCAGCATAAACAGTGCAGTCTGTATGAATGGCTTACTTGGGTTATTTGCTCTGTTACTGAATCTGCTCTAAGGCAATCCAGTACCTTTATGTTTTTTTTTTTTTTTTTAAGATTTGGAAAATAGTACTGAAGGATCTGTGAATGCTGTTTTTTGTCTTACAGGCATGATGTTGCTGCCCCTCTCAGCCCCCACTCCCAAGAAGTTTCCTGCTATATTGATTATAACGTCTCCATGCCAGCACAGAACCTCTGGAGAGTGGTGAGTAGTAAAAGGGAAGGGAGGAGCTCATCGTTTTCCAACAGAAACAGCTGAGACAAAATACTAATCAGAAGTCATCTCACTGTCGTAGGAAATTGTAAATCGGGAGTCTGACACAGATGTGTGGAAGACAATTCTGTCAGAAGTGAGGTTTGTTCATGTGAACACCTCTGCAGTGCTAAAGGTAAGTGGATTTATATTTATTTGCCTATAGCTTTTCCTCCATGCAACTCATAATGTCATAAACTACTAATCTCACTGCTCCAAAATGCCTAAACCACATAAAATCAATAACAAAACAAATAAATAAAGGAAAAAATAAACTTGCTCATTATGGTAAAAGGGCAGCATTTGTTTCAGGTGATTGTACTCATGGCTTCATTCTTTCACAGCATGCAGAGCTGTCCTGCTTCTGAGAAGGTTGTGACCATTGTACACAACCGAGCCGTAGATACGGCCTCAGAAATTGATGCTGAGTCTGTGAAGTACGTGACAGCAGATGGAACAGTGAAGGATCTCTTCTCAAAGCTTGCCAGAATCACTGACTTTACGGCTGTAGCATTTGTTCAAAGGGTATCGCATGGTGACTCTTCACATATTTTCTAGCTGTGATCAGCTGCTCAGTCAGGGCCTAGGAACTTCCAGCCTGAGGTTCCGATTGGCAGGTCTGTAAGTTTAAAATCGTCTTTCTCTTTCAGCTCAGTGGAGCATCTTTACCTGAGTGGGGATACCGGCAGCTGGAGGTGGTTGGAGAGAAGCTGTCCAAAGGCTACCACCAGAGCATGGTGTGGAATGTGGAAGAGCACAGATATGGGAAAAGTATGTCTCAGCCATGCTCTCTAAACTAACTTCTGTGTCTGAAGGAGGGGCTTCCTGCAGTGGGGCATTGGTGGAAGGGCTCAGTCTGGTGGAATTACTTTGGGGACAGAGCGGGGATGTTCTCAGGATCACTGACATGGGGACATCCACACTCAGACACAGTAGTGGGTCTGGACAGCTGTTCAGTGGGCTTTGATTCTAACACAACGTCAGAATCTTTACAAGTCTCCTCAGATAGCTGCCATAAATGTAGGACTGAAGTCCTGGAGCATGAGGAACTAAGGGTGTTCCCCTTTCTAGGTTTCTAGCTGTTACATTATTATTTCTGAGACAGGGTGTTTTCTTCCAGGCCAAGAGCAAAAAGAGAGGGAAGTGGAACTCCACTCTCCCACACAGATGGACATAAGTAAAAACCTCAGCTTCATGGCAAAGTTCACAGAATTACAGGTGAATGTCTTCCTATTCCCTTCACCCCTTCTGTTTCAGGAACCAAAGCATTTCTGCAGACTCTGAGCCTGAGAATTCCTTGGTTCTTCCTTGCTGACAGAGTAGTTTGGCTTCCTCACTGAAAAAAAAAAAATGCACTTGGGCATTAGATGACAGCACAACTGTCATCTACTGCTAGAATTGTGTAAAAAAAGAGAGGAGGAGAAGTTAGCATGCTAAGTTCTCTGAAGCTGAACTGCAGCATTGTGTTGTGTGCAGTCAGTAGTCTCGATGCCCCTTACTAACATTTCAGAAATTCACTAAGAAAAGATCATTATATAAGAACAAATAAAAGAGTTTTACGGATAAACATCCAGTAAGAAATATGAAAAATATTTCTCCAACCTCAGGTTAAGAACTTACCATCTTACATCTGCAGATGTTCATCTATGCCTGCTGTCATCGTTCTAATTCCAAAAGCCTTCTGTTTACTTTTTGCTAGTGGAAGATACTCACACTGAAAAATGAAGACACGGAACACAAGTACAGCTCCTCTGCTCTTGACTGGATTACAATGGATACAAATATTGCCTACTGGCTACACCCGACCTCTGGTGTAAGTACAGGTGGGAGTAAATGTGAACCTGGTGAAGGAAGCAGACTTCAGTGCTGATATGTATTCAAGTATGAGTGAGAGCAGGGTTGCAATTCCAGCCAAGGAGGTGGTTCAGGATGGACACCTTCAAGAACTTTTAATATTTCAAAGCAAACATTCTTTTCCTGAGAGGTGGTAATGTGTTGTTTGTTTGTCTTGTGATACAAGTATGACCATGCTTTATTTTAATTAAATCATGTCATCTTGCACTTCTTTTAAAAAGGAAAACTGCACTTTAATAGTTTCCATTACTAATTCAATGTAGAAGACAAGTTCGTCTCCAATAGTATATTTTAACTGCTGTATATCACAAAAGAGTCTTAAAGCAGCAAAGTTTATCTGCTTGCTTCATTCCAGGCAAGATCAGACTACTAGCCAGGCACATGCTGAAGTTTAATTTAGCATGTATGTGTAGATAATACTGGAACTTACTTCAAGAACTGCAGCATGTTCCTTCTTCTGGCTTAGACCATCTTCTGTCCAACAGGCCCAGATCCATCTCCTTGGGAATGTTCTCACCTGGGCTTCAGCTAACGTTGCTGCTGTGATCTATGTGTGTCTGTCCCTGTGGTACTTGGTACGACGAAGGAGAAAAATTTATGACATTCCTGAAGGTCTGACTCCATTGGGGGTGGCTCTTGGTCTATTAAACTTTAACAGACCCCAAACCACATTTTTTTTCAACTATGTGCTTGGCAATTACCCTTTCCTGCCCTTTAACTCTGACATTTTTATTTGGGACACACAAAAGTATAAAGCATCTCCTTTTTTTCCCCAACAGCCGGCATAGTATTTGAGTCATTCCCTGGACGTAAAAGAGCTCCAGGCATCAGATTTGGATTCTACTGAGATCTTTTGTGCCAGATATAAAAATAATAGATAGATACTGGTTCTATGGGGAGGGATTTATTTTAGCTGTGGTATTTCTGACAGAGGAGGTCTCCATGTGGCCAGGCAGTTTTATGCTGACCTTTCTGGTGGTATATCCTGTTGATATGCTGTGATTCTGCTTCATGTTGGCAGTAACTTGTCTTGATGGGTACGTCATAAAGGCATGGAAAAAGAATTGTAACCATTCCCCTCAGCTTAAGTGTGGTAAAGTTAAAGGTCATATTAGCACAAACTATTTTAAAAAAGGCCACAAGTAAACACTGTAAATGGATGGCCTTTTAGAACCTTTAATTTCCAGGGCCTGTGCTTTAAGATGATACAAGTCAGAGATGTTCTCCTCTCTCCCATAGATGCATGGCAGCTGTGGGTATCAGCTGGGTTGATCTGTGTTGGAGGCTGGGCTGTGAATTACCTGCCCTTCTTCCTGATGGAGAAGACACTTTTCCTGTACCACTACTTGCCTGCCCTCACGTTCCAGATTCTGCTGATTCCCATTGTATTACAGCATCTCAGCGATTATTTCTGCAGGTATTTTATTTTTACAGATGTAAAAATAGACAAGTGATGTGTTTTTTTTCCCAGGGTTAGCACTTTGGCAAGCTGCTGCAGGAAAGCAGTGGGGTTTTGTGTTTTTCTTTGTGTGTGTGTGTGTGTGTTTTCCTCCTCCCCCCCCCACCAGCACTGACATTTTCCTTTAGAAATAATAAACAATATTTACATCTACCTTTTGGATGGCACATTCAGCTAGCACTGATGTAACGTGACCGCTCTTTCCTTCTCTCATCCCAGATGGCTGCTTCCCAAGGCCATGTTCAGAGCACTGATCGTAGCCTGGTTCTCGTCAGTGTACCTTGTCTACTGCACATTCAGCCCTGTGACCTACGGGGAGCCCTCACTGTCTGTTGCTGAACTCAAGGACTTGCGCTGGAAGGACAGCTGGAACATCCTTATCCGAAAACAGTAACACTCACCGGCTTGTTACAGGCAAAAGGAAACACACTTTTTATGCAAAGCCAGGAATTTGTTGTTAGTATTGCAGGGTCTATTTAAGGCTGATCAGATAATTGCTAGTAATCTGCATCTAATTAGGGAAAAAAAAAAAAAGCTGTTACAGATAGTTAAAGTACCTCCCCCCCCCGGGTCTGAAGGGTGTGGATTTCAGTCAACTACAAGTTATCGGTATCCCAGATGCTTTGCTGGGAAAAGTACATTGTAAGGGTTTTCCTCTTTTCTGGGAGTACGGTGATGGTTTCTTGTGCTGTGTTGCACTTGGGGCCATTTTGTGTTTTCCAGCACCTATACACTTTGGTCTGCAATTCCTTGTTGCAACAGAAGTCCCTATGAACAACCACGCCTCACCGTATTGGCTATTTTTCTATTCGCTTTGTTACTCCTGGGTTTTGCCAGCTCCAAAATTCACATTTTTTTAAACTATCAGTAATATGTGCTACAGTCTTCAGCATCATACCATGCCTGTATTCCGTGCCCCCACTTTCAGTGCCTTTGCACTCATCTGCATGACACATTTCGCTATACTAAGAACTAAACTAGGCTTATAAATAGGTCATTTTGCACAGAACGTGTTAATTTTCTCTATGTATAATCATGTGGCATAACCGGCATTTTTATACTGTTAAGCAAAAGTAAGATAAATTGGGCATTAGAAAATTGCTGTTAAAGCTAAACAAGCTAAACCAAGGTTCCAGGGCAAGCCACAAAGTCAGATAAAGCCAAATGCATCCGGAGGCCTTGCAGCCCTTTTCTTTATGCCTATGGCCTGCTATTAGCAGCAGCAGCAGCAACGTGTTAGTTCTGAGCTACAGGGTTACACCTCAGATCTCAGAGGGAGAACTCTGAGCAAGGTAAACTGATCATGCAGGAGACCTGCTCTAACGTGCACACGCGTTAAGGGAGAAACGGTGCAGGTACCTCAGCCCATGCCCTAACTTACAGCAGCAGGGGAATTCATAAAGTAGCAGAAGGTGCAAATTAAGGACTGAGGGAGTTTTTTATGAGGGACAGGTGATAGCACTGTGCATTCACTGAGAGACACGGTACTGTTGCCACAGTTGTGGGGTTTGGATTTTTTATTTTGGCTGCAGCAGCAGGCTCTTGCACTCGAGATCAAAGCTGACCAAGAACGTCAGTCCTAGACAGACCAGGGTGCTTTTTACTGTAGCATTCCCTACTGCCATAACAACTGCTGTTCAAGGCTGCCTTGATCTTCTCCCCCTGAAGAAGTTATGATCAAACACTTGTCATTTGAAGTAAGATTTAGTGACTACTTAAAGCTGCACTAATAGCCAGTGCTTCAGTGCAGCACCTCATGCTCTAACTCACTCTGACCCAAACAGCACCCAGCAGCTGTTAGGAAATAGCCTTGAGCATTACATTTTTATAATGCTAAGTGTGGTGCTCACTAGATAACCAACCTTTCCTGACATCCAGCGTTGATAACACAGGGACGTGCTGACTGCAGTTCTCATTTTTTTTCTCTAAAGCTTCAGCCAGTACAGAACTACAATAATTGAGTCACTGTGAGAAAGAACTGTTGAGTCTAAGAGCATCTCCAGAAGTGTTCCCTTGCAGTACAATTTCTGCTGATGGAGTAGCTGTAGCACAATAACACTTTTTATATAAAATGGTCATTTCTGTTCACTGTTTATTCATTTCTTTATTAGCCAAAGTAACACATCCACAAACAATACAGCCAGACTCCAGTTTAGAAAAAACTATAATCAAATATGAAAAAATTCCTTTTCCTAACATTTTCCCCTCAACCCATTCTTAAAATTACTCTAAGTAGAGATTCGAGAAGGATACAAGAAGGACATTTTCAATGGCCCAACTTCATTTCAGATTTTTTTTTCAGAAACTTTATATTGCTGCAGTATCACGTATTTGGGGGTAAACTGCAGCAACTTGGCCGTCAGTGCTTACACTACCAGCTTCTTGTCTGGTTTATGTTGATGGTGGTGGTGTTTTTGTTGGATTGTTTTGTTAGAAAACCAGAACATTCGTGAGTTTAGTCACTGTGACTGTATACAACAGTAGAAACATGTCCAGCCAGCTGTTTGTGCCATCAGAAGGAAGGTCCTGCAATTCACAGCTTTCCCCCTTGCCAATTTTACCACCCAGCTCTGGAAGCGGACGGATTCCGCCCAGCAGAATCTGCAACCAGCAGTACAGAAACGCCCTAAACGACACTAATACTGACAAGGTCAGGTTTCTGTTTCCATGAGCAACTCAATCCAGTTGGAGCTCATACATTCACTGACATTCAAGGGTACAAAAATTGAAACCTCTGCATACGGTGCAGCAAGGTTCAGGAGCTTATCCTGAAGGTATCACTTAGGAATGAGAATCACACCACTACTCGGGCCTGGCCTCTCCACGAGCTATAAGTCCCCATTTGTCCCAGACTCTCTCTGTTTTATCCTGGGGGAGGGATTACCCTACAGGTGAGTTCCTGCCCCCAAAAGCCACTACAGGTTACAAAGGAGGTTGGCCAGCAGGAGAGCAGTGCCAGAACTCAAGGTCCCAAGCAAGGCAGAGAAGAGCGAGGATTGCACCTGCTTGTTTGAATTAAGACGGTGTGATCTAGTCTGGGAAAAGGAGACTGTTTAGGCAGCTAATCTTCCTGCTAGGAAACAGCAGCACCAGGGAATGGGGTTGGGGGATCTTGCTAAATACCTGGAAGCATTCACCTTTCAGGTGAGGCTTCAGCAACAGATTCCATTTTGAAAATTAAAAAGTCAAAAGGCAGGCAGCACTGCCTTTAGCCAGTTCGTTGAGTAACAGACTCATTGAGTATCAGACATCTCAGGGAGACGGGGGAGGGATTTTTGAGGGGAGAGGGGCAGTAGTCCAACTCCTTCCTCTTCTCTCCGCAAGAAGTTTCACACCAGCAGCCCCCCTGCGGCTATGATAATTTAAAGGGCACTTCACCAACCGCTTTGTTGAAGTCTTTCTTTCCCAAAGTTGTCTTCAGTGCTGGTGTGGACCAGAGGCAAATCCTTCGGGTTAGTGCGGACGGCTGCTGGACTCCAGGTGGGACCGCTTGCCAGCTGCCAGCACGTTGCTGCTCTCTGCTTGCTCAGGGAACGGGCGCTTGTAGGTCCGACCGTGGCCGTTCATTGCCCCTCGCTGCCACTTGCAGATGTCTCCGTTTAAGATGTCTTGAATGTGCTGCACTATGAGGTTTATAGCAACTGCAGAGAGGAATGGGAAACACAAGACACACGTAGGCTTTCTTGGCTGAACTATCTAGAAAATGTGGAGCATCCAGCCCCGTCCAACTGAAGTTTTAACAACCAGCCCTTAAATGAAGGTATGCCGACCCTCTGCAGCGAGGGCAGACCTCAGCAAGGACCAGCAATTCCAACATCAGCTTTAGAACGGGTGTCCTGTTTTGCATCTCCAATTCCTTATCACTTGTTCCAGCCCTCTATAGCCTGAGCAGCTGATAATCCAGGTCAGGCTCTGAGCAGCTTTCTCCTCACCAGCAAAACACTGCACGCTTAAAAGCATGCAAACAAGGCAGGGGTGTGCCACGTGCTCTCCCCAGCCCGTCTCCCCAGAGAAATCAGGCAGAGAACTGAACTCCCTCTTACCCATGTTGTCAACTCCTCGGGGGATGATCACATCTGCATACTTCTTTGTCTGCAAAACAGCAAGGGTGATGGAGACCATTAATGGAGAAAGGCAGGTTTATTCTAAGAAGCAATTGCTAAAACCAGAAATTGAGTGCAAAGACGGAGGTTTTATGCTCTGGTGTTGTGAGTTAAAGCTCTGTGTCACAGTAATTTAGAAGTTATGCTGGGTATCACACAGCGGACATAAGGCTGGGGCTTGCTCTGACTGTCCCTTTGTAGTTAATCGCCAGGCAGAAGCAGTAGGCCAAGTGTGGAGGGTACTTGCTTTTACACTTCAAAAGAGTATGCTGTCACATCGAGGCTCAAGTCTGTAAAGAGTTGGATCTAATCAGCATTTCACAAGCCATTGCTAAATCTCTGCTGAGAGCCAAGGTACCCAGTGCACGTGTGAAATTCCTTCCTGCCTCTGATGACATTTCATTGATTTTTACCATCCACATGGCCCCTGCTTTTCATTTTTTTTCCTACTTATAAAAAGGCTGGTAAATTCAGCATGCCTAATGAGTACTTTTACATATCCCAGCATTGCCTTGATCCAACCTGAGCTACTTTTCCATCATATTTTATCCACATACAGGACTTTGTCCTCAAAGGGTTTTTACAAATTAATTTGATTACGTGAGGACCTAAATTGGTTTCCAGCAGACTCTCAACAGGGAACAGTGGAAAAAAATCTGAGGCGGACCATTACAGAGTTACAGAATCTGCCTGTATGCAAGACCAATCTCTTTCTTCCTGCTTAAGAATAAATGCAGAGAGGGAGTTTTCCCAGTCAAAAGAACTTATGCTACAATAGTCATTGTGGCAAGCAGTGAGAAAAGGTGCATAGCTGCTGGAGATTTCCGTGGTGCTTACAAGGAGAAGGGACACAGCCTTAAACAGGCAGCTTGCAATGACTATAGATGAGGCAGAGGGCAGAATATTGGAGTCACTCATGAAATACAAACACCAAAAGCTGTTGCCAATGCTACTGCATCTACAGTTCAGCTAACCCCCAGGTGATCCCGTTCCTTCTCTCCCCAGAAATCACAAATCAAGTCAGCGAGACATTTAGTACCGGTAAACAGAACTCCTCAAAGGCAGGTTTGACGAACGTCGTGTACTGGGTGAGGATCTGCTCAAGGTCCCTCCCGCGTTTCATATCTCGCAGAACTAGAACAGGAAAATAAATAAATAAATAAACATGAGTTTTGCCACACGCACACTGAGGGATGAGGAACACCAGCAGAAGCAGGCCGATACTGCCTCCGACAGCAGTGCAGTACCTCTGCGGGACAGCCTGACGTCGGAATCTGTGTCAACAAAGAGCCGGAGATGGAACATGTCCCGAATGTCTTGGTTGTAGAAAACCAGGATCCCCTCAAAGAGAACAACGTCAGCAGGATAAACCACAGTCGTCTCCGCCAGCCTGCCGTGAAAAAAATACCCAGAGCACGCTGTTACATGGGGGCTGCAGCACATGGAGAATTCTGTCCTAGCTGTGCCTGGTGTTACCAACATGCAAGCCAGAGACTGCACAAAACGGGAACCTACCTAGAATGGGTCACGAAGTCATAGGTGGGTACCTCGACTGTCTTCCCCTCAACAATATTTTTCAGGGTTGTGTGCATCAAATCATTATCAAAAGCATCTGCAAGAGGAAGGTTTAAAAGAGGAAGAAGTTCAGAGGCTGCTATATCAAGTGCTCTGCTCAGACTTCCTAGACCTGAAGGAAAAGCACGTTGTCCAGTATTACACCAGGAAAAAAGGAACTCACCGCTTATTCTTTCCTACCAGCTGCAGTCCGACACCCCCCACCCAAATTACAGTTGTTATATTTGGTTACAGAAATGAGGAAGAGAGAATTTGCTGTTCTCAAGAAACAATATAATGAACTTAAAAATCCTAATGTGAAGTTGTTAATTCTGTAGCTTTACCATACCACTTGGTAACTGCATCATTTTTACAGCTCTAGTAGCCTGATAGTTGAAAGTAGTTTAGAAAACCTCAGACACTTGTAATACTTTTCAAGAGCATTATCCACCTGTTGAACCTACAGCAGGCACTAGACTTCAGCCAAGGGCATCGTTTCATTTGCAATTAGCAGTGTGCCCCTGAGCAAAGAACGCAGTTGTTTATGTGGACAAGAAATACCAAGAAAGAATTTGGGAGTCGGTGTGGTTTATTACAGAGCCTTTCAACAGCTGCAAGTGAGGCAAGAGCATCACACAGGCCTGGATGCTCTCCACCTCCCCTACATCACTCCGTGCATAGGTGCGGTTAAAGGCAGTAACCACCTGCAGCAACTCCCAAGGTCTCACAAAACCGGCAGCTACACCCCAAATACAAACGAGCGTTTCGGTGAAGGAAACGCGTTTCTGTCCCGTCCCAGCCTCCAGCACTCCTCGCTGACCACAGGCCCTTTAAGCATCAGCTGGCCTCCAGCCAACCCAACCACGTCTCAGCTCCGCTTGGGAAAACCGAGGCTGGGAGGCAGGGAGGAGGCTGCGCAGGTGCAGTTATAACAAAACACCGACCCCGCAACAACCCCGACCGATCCCGTAACACCCCCGACCGCCCCGTAAGAACCCCGACCCCATAAGGGAGCTCGTGGAACCCCCCCAGACCCACCGGGGGTCTCTGCACAGACCCAGGCCAATCCCCGCCGTCAGCCCAGCGGCCTCCCCGTGCCACACAGGGGCCGCGGCCGCCCGGTGCCGCGCAGCCCGCTGAGACCCCCCCAGGCCCCGCTCCCTTACCGGGATGGTCGAAGTTGTACTGGCCCTTGAGCGCCTTGGCCTTCTGCTCGGCGCTGAGCGCCTTGTAGAAGCGGTCCTGGCTGAGGATCACCACCTGCCGCTGCCGCTGGTCCACCTCGTTCTGCCCCAGCAGCTCCATGATCTTCTCGCACACTGTGGACTGAGGGAGGCGGCTGAGCCCCGCGGAGCCCCCCGCCCCCAAACCCGAAGGGGCACCGGGACGGGGCTGGGGGACCTCCCTCCGCCCCTAACCCGCCGCCCCCCGCCCGGTGCCGCCCCTCACCTTGCCGCTGGCGGTGCCGCCGCTGACGCCGATGAGGAACGGCTTCGGGTGCGGCCGCTCCGGCTCCGCGATGCCGCCGCCGGGCCCAGGGCCGGGGCCGCCACCGGCGGACGCCATGGCGGGGGGGGAATGGGGCGCGGGGCACGCCGGGAAATGTAGTCCGCGGGGGGGCGGGGCGGGGCGGGAGGCGCGGAGGGGGGGGCACGGGGGGGGAGCAGCGCGTGCCCGCGAGCTGCGCGTGCACGCCATGGGCGCGGACGCGGCCCCCGTGAGGGGCGGGCGGGGGGCGCGGGGAGCGACCCCTCGGGATGGGGGGCGCGGTCCCGGTCCCGGCCCCGGCCCCGGCCCCGGCCCCTGCCCTGTGCCCGCTCCCGGCCCGGTCAATGATTAACGCCGGCGGGGCCCCATCGCGGGGCGGGCCCCGGCTGCCGCCAGGTGCGGGCCCGGGGGCAGCGGGGCTCGGGGCCGGGGCCGCCCGCGGTGCCCCTGAGCGCCCCCCGCATGGAAGCCGAGGCCGGGGCCGGGCCCCCCCCGGGAGCGGAGCGGGGCCCGCGGGCCATGGAGGGGGAGCCGCCGCCCTACTCGCCGCCCGACCCCCGCAGCGCCCACCTGCTCTGCCCGCCCTTCGCGCCCGCCTTCGCCCCGCAGCCTTCCGGCGCCTTCCAGCCCGGCCTCGGGCCGTGCCCGCAGCCCGGAGCTCCCCTGTCCTTCATCCCCGTAAGTAGCCGGGCCCCGGCACTCACCCCCGGGGGGGTCCGACCCAGGCGGGAGGCCCCCCCCCCGACGCCCCCGTTTTGCCTTCCAGTTAGAGCCGCGGCCCAGCCCCGCGCCGCCCGCCGCCAGCCAGCGGCCGCCCAGGGACTACCTGGTGGAGTCGGTGCTGGTGACCGTCTTCTGCTGCCTGCTCACCGGCGTCGTCGCGCTCGTCTACTCCCACGAGGTAAGGGTGGCGTGGGATGGATCACCCCGAACCCAGCCGCTGTCCCCACAGGGCCCCGCTGACCTCTCGCTTCCTTCCCCATGCGCCAGACCCGCGCCGCGCTGAGCCGCGGGGACGTGGCCCTGGCCAAGGTGGCATCCAGGAAGGCCCAGTCGCTGGTGCTCTTCAGCCTGCTCTTCGGCCTCTTCGCCTCCTTCAGCTGGGTCGTCTACGTCCTGGTGGTCCTCTACCTATGACAGGGCCCCGAGCCCCGGTGGCACGCAGCGTGCTGGGGGGCTCCTTGCAGCCTGGGGGCCTCTGGGTGGATGAAGTGGCCCCGGCCCCTGTGTGGCATTGCCAGAGCTGCTGCGGGAGGAGGGTGACGACCGGAAGGAAGGTGACAACCGGGTGCCATCAGGAATCGTCCTGCCGAAGCAGCACCAGCACTCGCTGGCTGCCCAGAAGCCACAGCCCAGGCAGGACGGACGCGGACCAAGGCGATGCTGGCGCCGAGCCCTGCCTGAGCTGGCAAGGAGCTGTGCTGGCCCCGCTGCACCGCACGCAGGATCGGCCTCTGCAGCAGGTATTTAGTCCTACGGCTGGGACTGTCCTTTGGAGGAACAAAACACCCGGTAGCAGAGCTCAGGGACACAGCAGGAAGCGCACGCTGAATGCTTGGCAGGGGGAGCACCTCGCTGAATTGGGGCTGGAAATGGAGTAAACGGCCAAGAAGTTAGCAAAAGGCCAAAGCATGCGACTGCTCCTTGCAGGCAGCTGCTGCTGTGGGCGTCCAAGTGCACCCTTCCCCTCCCCGTAATTAATAATGTGAGAAAATATAAAAAATACGTATTTTAGCTTTTATGATCATTCTGCACACGTAACTATGCTGTGTCACCACCTTCTTGCTGCTTCCAGTTTTAAATAAAATACAGGTACGGCCAGAGCTTGTTTTCCATGCGCACCACAGCCCCTTACTGACCACGTCCACAAAATGCAGTGCAAATTCTTCTGTGACCACCCATCCTGGGATTTCCCCCAAAAGCAGCCAGGCTGCTGGGAGCCGTTCAGAGCAGGAGCCCCCAGCCCACCACCGTTCCTGGGCCGGGAGCAAGCGCAGCAGCTCCCGAGCTGCTCATAATCACAAAACCAGCTGGAAAATTTGGGGTTGCAGCGTGACGCTGCTGGGGACGGGGACCCCAAAACCAGGCCGGGGGCACGGAGCCTGCAGCCCCTGCAGGTGCAGCTGGGACCTGGCCCCTGCGAGGAGCAGGCATTGTGTGCTCGGTGTCTGGGTATCCTCCTCCCAAGCTGGTGGATGCCGATTATTTCCAGAGGAATTTTGAACTCCATCCAGGCCTGAAATAGCGCGGGAGCGTGTGTGGCCGCCCAGGCAGCCGCGGGGGTTATTTATAGCCGTGGGCAGGCAGCGTGAGGCCGCTGTGCTGGCGGGGCTGTGCCACGCGCTGTGGGGAAAGGACACCCCTCGTCCTGACAGCGGGCACCTCGGTGCCCTGAGGGTGACGGGAACAGACATCCCCCTGAGCTGTGCCAGGGATGGGCTTTTTTTTGGGTGAGAGCAGCTCGCTGGGAGGTAAGGGACTGATTTACAGGGGAAACTTAAAAGCAGAAGGGGCAAACCCAGAGGGGGACGTGAGAAAACATGAGGCCACACCAGCGCAAGAGGCGGATTTGATTGTCACTTTAATCCACAGACTGCTGCATGCACTGTAAACAGGATCATTAGGCAGGTTTGTTACTGGTGTTTATTCGTCTTTAATATAAAAGTTACAGGTTTGAAATGTCTGCGGGAAGATGCCACCATCGGGACCGGGTTAGCGGTAACTACATAATACAGCCTAACAGCCGGGGACGGTGGCAGAGGCTCGGGGGCAGTGCGGGGCGCTGGGCACCGCTTCTCCCCCTCCCTGCCCAGCGAGGAGACCGAGACCCCCGCTGCCCCCCGAGGGAGGCGAGGGGCTCGCAGCTGCACCAGACGTGGCCGCGCTCAGAGCTTTTCGCCCCACGAGGAGCCGTGGCCGGGCACATCTCGTGCCTCCCGTCCCCACGCCGTGAGCCCAGCCCCTGCTGCCGGGGGCTGGCTGCGAGCGGGGGGCTCTCGGCTCCGCACACAGGGCGAGAACTGAGAGCAGCTCACACGCAGCAAGGGGAAGGGGAGCGGCCGCAGGATGGGGCCGTGGACCAGCTGCACCCGACGGCTGCCCCCGAGCCTCCTCGGCAGCAGGGGCGCTGAGCCCACGCCACGCTGCGCCTCCCCACCCAGCCCGGCACGCGGGGAACTGAACCGATGGGGTGTGTTTTAGTGCTATCACCACACACGATACTCCTAGGAACAGCCTATGCTACAGCACACAGCGGTGGTAGTGACGTGTTCAGAGCCAGCAGAGCCCTGTGCCAGCCAGAGATCGGATTTTGCCTTTTCACAGTCTCATCAGGTTGTTTTGTTTAAAATCTTATTTACAAAGCAAAACCAAAGTACTGCTTCCTGCTTCAAAGGCTGCGAAGCCTTCAGGGGTTGCAAAGCCGTGACCAGACGTAGCACGCAGCTCCAAGGCTGGCAGTGCCATAAAATAAAATAAAAAGCTTTTGAAGTGTTCTGACTCAGGTGTCGTGTTTGGCACAGCGAGAGCCCTGCTCCTCCTGCTCTGGGGACTGCGAGGGCACAAAGGGGGGGCCTGGGGGAAGGAAAACCGCTGGAGAATTTTGCTCTGCTCACACCCAGACTGCAAAGCCGATGCGGACGCACAAACTGGCCGTGTGCTTCAACGCGCCGCGTCTTGCTCTTGCCAACGCTCCCACGGGGCTGCTGATGCGGATGCAGGTGTCTCAATTTGGGTCCCACCACGGGTGTTTCAGAAGCCACTGAGGCAGCTTGGGTGGTGCAAGGCGAGGCGCTGAGGGCCCCCTGCCTGCACCTTCAGGGAAGCGATGGAGCTGGACGCAGTCCTGTGGCTGGGGTAACGCCGCCGTCGCTCCCTGCTGCAGGCTGGCAGCTGGAGCCAGCATGTCCAGGGAGCCGGCAAGGCTTTGCGATCTGTAGAAGGAAGTGCTCGCACCTCTGATTCACTCAGAACAAACAGAGGCTTGGCAAACATTGACCTGCTATTGAGAAACAAATCAAGGATGCTCTGCAAAACATCCTGTACGAGCTGCTGCTCTAAAACTGCAGGATTTTGTCAGACGAACTCTTAAAAACCTGTGACCACGTGACATGGGTCTGAAAAAGGCCTTGCAAAGCTGATAAAATCTACAGCATATGCTCAAAACCACGACCCACGCTGTAAACAACTGCATGAGGACAGAAAGGAGGGAGGGGAACGGGCCCACTGGGGCTGCACTGGCAAGGACACCCTGGGAGAGGGGACAAGAGGGGACAGGAGGGGACAGGAGGGGCTGAATAAGGCACACCGGACAGACAGACAGACAGACAGACAGGTCACGCTGGGCAGGCAGGGCTAACCCCTCTCCTGTGCAGGGTTGGGGACAGGGCCTGGCTGGGGATGCTTCCAGAGCGCGGGTCGCGGAGCACAGCACCGGGGGAACCCCAAAAAAAGGTTTGGCAACAACAAGAGGAGAGGAGAGGAGAGGAGCGAGGCGGTGGGGCTGGTGGGCTCGGCTCCTTCCCTGCTGGCTGTCACCACCCCAGAGGTGACCCCGGCTCCTCTGCCCGCTGCCTGCCTCCGGCCCCACAGCTGGCCCTGAGCCTCTTTCCTTCCTTCCCGTACTTGAACGCCGTTGTCACCGGGTGGGAGTTTTATACCTAATGTTTTGCACTTTTTCTTTCTTTTTCCTATAAACCCATGGGTTTTCGGACATGCATCAAAAAAAAATTCCTCAATGGTTTCTAAATACTAATATTTACAGTTGTATACTACAGAATTTGCTGTGCAAAAGCTAGTACCATCACTAAAAGATCCAGGTCCACAGACGGGTGAACCGCAGTACCTCGGGAAGTCTCTGGTTCAGGGTTCGGAGGGATTACAGTTGCTTAAATAATGAGATCTAAGAGGAGGAGGGGGGGTACGATGACTGGAGACGGCGGGTCCCTGCCCACGTTTTCAGTGCCTCTTCTGTATCTACAACCGGTGCCTTCCTCCCAGAAAGGAGGCGAGAGAGATCTGGGGGTAAACCGAAGACCCCTGTAAACAAAAGCAAGCTCTCCGAAAGCAGAGCTCCCCTGGCAGACAGCGGAGGCTCCTCCATCCTCGTCTCCTAGGGATAAACACGTTGCGAGGTGGCGTCACGGGCAAGACTCAAAAACCTCGCCTTCCACAGCTGCTTGCGCTGCCGTGAGCAGCCCGTGGGCGCCGAGCTCTTGCCGATTCCTCCACGGCTGAAACCAAAAGCCCAGGTATCTCCGAACACCACCTGTAACACGCTTTGCCTGGGACCCTCCTTCCACGAAGCTCTCTCCTCGGGGTTAAAGCTGCTGGATGGCACAGAGGGACGGGAGGAGAAGGAAGGCGAGAGCAGCGAGCGCTGGCTGATCTCTGCCCTCAGCGGCCCGACACTCGCACGCCCAGTGATTGCTGCCAGCCGGGAGGGAGGGTGCATCACCCAGTAACAGGTACAAATACTGAACTCCAGTCTCATAGCTGCCCTCTGCGCATCTGCCGAGCAATTCTCCTCGCTCGCACGGCCCCCCTCCTCCTAGGTTTTCTCCTCTCTGTCCGTTTTCCGCCTCGTGATGTTCCGAGGTTTGATTTTGAGGGACAGTTCCCACAGGGCCTCTTCCGCCAGGTGGTCGCTGAAGTCGTTGAAGAAGGACACGATGTCGTCGTTCCTTTTGATGTCGTAATGTCTGCAGGACACGGAGAAAGGCCGCAGTTAGCCACGGGGCTGCCGGGGACCTACCCCAGGCTGGAGCCACCCCCACTCCGCTCTAGCACAGACCCAGCACTGCGGTGGCAGGGGTGTGACACAGAGAAAGAAAAAACCATCTTGCTTGCTTCTGAAGTGGGGAAAAAAGACCCTACCACTGAAACCGGCAGTTGGATCTGCTGTGAGAGGTTGTTTAGGAAAACCCTTCATAACCCGGAGAAGAAGCAGCCACGGCAGAGCCTGGAGCAAAAACTTGTGTGAAAAGGGAGAGCAGGAACTAGGCTGCTACGCTGGGTCTCAAGGGAAAAATGCCACCACGCCTCTGTAGCCGTGTCTAACCCAGGGAGGGAAGGAGCCCATGACCAGAGCCCTGTCATTGCCACCCTCCCTACATCTCTATCACGGTGCCTCCACCACAACCACCCCCAGCAGTGCCCCCGGGCGGCTCCGCTCCCCCCGCTGCACTTACACTTGCTGGAAGCACCTCATGCTGTCCAGGATGTTAAACTGCTGCCAGCGCTTGGAGAAGTTTACTTTGCTGTCAATGTAATCTGGGTTTCCCAGATGAACAAAGGTCAGGTCCTGCAGAATCAGGCCTCTGGAAGAGAGAAAGGGGCAGCGGGCCAGGGATTAGGCAAACAAGTAGAGGTGTTTGTCACACACGGGCAGGGGAGCCGGCCAAAGGCAGCCCCACATCTAACGACCTCCTCCTGCTGCCACCGGCAGCGTTGCAATTCTAAACTGGAGGGAAAAGTCTTCCCAGCAGCAGACGTGAAGGTATTCAGGTGCCAAGCACCTTTCATCACATGCAGAGCTGAGAGCAAGAGGGTCTGTGCTCCCTCCTCCCTCTGCCTCCCTCTCCTCTGCATCCTTCCGAGGGTCCCCAGCCAGTTCAGAAGCCACATGTCTGCACATCTCCCTACGGGACTTCTATGGTGGAAGAAAAGAAAGCAAGACCAGAATTTTTACTGGCATAAACACAGCAAATCTGAGATCTGGGGGCCCTTACGGAGAACGGGACGGGCTTCGAGCCTGAACTAGAAACAGGACGAAGCAGCCTGTGTTTGACAAGGAAGCTTCCTAATTTACCAGCTCTTAAGTCATCAGAAGCAGAGCTGTTGCAGAGGAGCGAGGAGCAGCTTGAAGCTGTGGGATCCATTTCTCCTCATGGGAAAATTTATTAAATGGTGCAAAAGCCCCAAAGAACTATAGTTAAAAGGTGTCAGCTAAAGATCCAGCCACTCGGTCTTTCCTTTGCCACAGTCAAATCACCTTTAAAAAGAAAGCTGAGACACGGAGTGAAGCATCTGAAACAGCACAGGCGGCCTGAGCTTTGATTGATGGTTACAAAAGGGAATGAGACGTCTGGTGGTGACTGGCTGGAGAAACCCAGCCATCCTGTACCAGGAATGCAGTGTCACGGGGCGGAGGAGGAGCCGTGCCAAGGGCTGTCACCCCGCTCTTCCCTGCTAGGGGACACGTTGCTCAGAGTGGGCACAGGGGTCTGATGTGGCACGCTGAGGGGTTATTTTACATGTAGGAGCGCTGAGCTGAGCAGAAGCTGCTGAGAAATTGTTGAAGGAACCACTTGAGCGTGCAGAAGAGCAGAGGAAAGGAACGACCAACTCACAGGTAAGGTATGCAGGGAGGCTCCACATCAGCCAGAGCTGCTCGGTAGGCCCGGAAGGACGAGGAGCTGTCGATCAGCGTGCAGTACTCAGCCAGGCCCTAGCAGAACACAAAGCCCCCGGTCACTGCCACAAACCCATCTTTGTAACCTCTCTCCCAGGGCATTAGGGCCGTCCTGCAAACACCTCGGGTGGATCTGCTCAGCCTGCCCCTTGCTGTAGACACGCAGAACTTTGTTGCCTTCACCAAGCCTTCCATTTGCAGGGAGGAAGCAGGCGGCTGCTGTCACAGCCTGTGACAGTGAGGCCACTTGGGCAGCTGTCAGAAAGCCCAGCAGCACCACAGGCTGCCAGCACTGTGGCATTATTTCCACTGGAGAGCATTCATCCACTGTCCCTCCACCCTGGGATGTCTCTGAGCTCTTAAAACCCACCCAGCTGTTTCATACTGCGACCACAGTTAGCTTTTTTCCCCCTAAAGAAGAGAGCCCGTGCTGCTCCTCACCTCTGAGGTTTGTTTCTGCCACTCCAGCCTTCGGATGGGTGCAGAATCCAGTGCAGAAAGAATTGCCAGATAGGAATTAAAATTATTCAGCTTTCGTAAGTGCTGTGAAGAGGGAGAACATACCAGTTACTCCAGAAATCTGGAAAGCCTTAGAGCATCAAACAGCTCTACCAACTGTCATGTCCCACTCTCCTGCTCCTTTAACGAACAGCGTGTGCGATGCATAGCAAGAAACAAGCTGGTACCTTCATAATCTTTATAAATTTAAGGAGCAGCCTCTCTCGGTCTTGGGCTTTCTCTTGTAGCATTATTATTGAACGGACCCTGGAAAAAACAGACAGAAAATACCAGAAAGATAAAGCCATTATCAGCAGATCTCAGATTTCTTTCTGTTTCATTTACAAAACCAGTACCTAATAAGGATGGACCAACAATATTTAAAAGTTCGTGGTATCTCCAACTTAAATGGAGCACTCTAATTCACAACAAAGACAGAAAAATTCCAAGGATAAGAATAATGACCCTTCACAGAGTGCATTCATTTGCGATGTTTGTTTGAAGAGCTCAATTCTGACAATAACTCCTCCAGGTTACAGTGCCTTCCAAAACCCTAATGATTTTGTTTCTCTTGTGCTCTGGGGTCTCCGAGAGCCTGACATCTAGTTCCTGGCCAAAAACATGTACGTGATACCAATTAACGGAACCCAACTCTGCAAGGATTGTCTTGAACCCTAGGACATTGGAGGTCAAGCACAATTTGTGCCGTGGTTGCCCTGAGCTCCTTACCAGTAGGACATGTTATTAAAGTGCTCTGTGAACTGTGTCAGGTTGGGGCTCTTCTCTTCATTTTGCTCTTTTGCCCAAAGCAAAACTTCTGGTATCTGCCAAGGAAGAACGAGAGAGGGGTGGGAGAATACCACACATTAGCACGGGATTTCTGCCTTAAGATTCCCAGTCACAGCTTCTGCTCACAGCCTTTTGCTGACACGAGTTCAGCTGTCTCCTACAGCGCAACAGGTGTGCTGGGAATAGCAGAGATTGCAGAGATTGTTTGTGTTCAGATCCCTCCCTCTGCCCTCACCCCATCCTCATCTCCGTACCTCAATTTTATAGAAGAGTTCAGCGTCTAGCAGGGTCAGCTGCTCAGCTATCTCGTGACTGTGGAAATCATGCAGGGTCCCCGGCCTGTAGGAAAGAAGGATGAAAAGTAAAGGACAAGAAAATGTGACCTGATTTCTCCCCTTTCTCATATTTTGGACTGAGAAAAGCATTGTGCCCACAACGAAGGGACACCCGGTCTCTCAGAAGGACCAAAATATGGTTACGTGCAGGCTTCCTCACCTGGCTGCTACCCCACGGGCTGCAAGAGGTTTGGTGGAATTGGCAAATCTCAGCATTTTCTTCTGATCTACTTTATCGAGGATATTTTTGCGTAACACTCTGGCAAGGCTCAGCTCCCCGTTGCAGACCAGCCGGAACACCAGGTCCATCAGCAGCTTGAGAATTTCCTCTGTCAGCTCCACCAAGCTGAAAGACGGAAAACCAACGGGAGGCATCAGTGCTACGGCTCCGAGCTAGAGAATTTCTATCTGTGCAGTCTCCTTGTTCCTTCCCACAAGCAGAACTGAGTGATTCAAATTCCTCTCCTTCCCAGCTCTTCCTTTTGTGGAGATTCCCCTTTCAAGGCTTATTTTAAAATCCTTGACCCAGACAGGACATACCCAGCAAGAGGGTTCCCTGTGTATACTATGGGTATCTCGCTGGTTGGAGTAAGGGATTTCAGCTGTTATCATATATGGGGTTTAAAACACCCACATATATATATTTTTAGCTGGTAGGCTTATGTATGGTTACTGACCATTCACCTCCCACCCCAAAATGAAGAAGGCAACTCACCACAGCTCATCCACCACTCTCACCAGCACGAAGAAGGTGTTCTTACTGACTCGCTTCTTGAACGTGTCTGGGAAGTGGCAAAACTTCTCATATGTGGGTTGCAAATTAAAGAATCAACTTCTTGTAGTCAGAGCAGCATCAGCACAATGAACAGCCGCCTTGAGGAACACCAGAACAGACACTGAAATTGGTGTTCAGCTTCTGGGAAATAAGGGGCACCAATCTGGCTCTAATTAGCACGGTATTAATCTGCCCCCAGCCGCAGGTAGCAGGGATGTGAGGAGGTGCTTAGGCCTCGCAGGATTGATGCTCGTGGAGCAGGTGTACCCACAGCCTCTAATCTCTAAGGTGGAATTTAATGAGCAGCACTGCCACGCTGTCACCTCCCCCAGTGGTCTGAGGCATCTGGTCTCACGGCAGCTCTCAGATGTCACCTCTGCCTCCCTCATCGCCCGATTCGGGGCAAGGGGAAGAGCAGCGAGGGAGACAGCACAGGTTGAAAAAGCTTCCACCAGGTGCACAAAGGCAGAGAGAAACAGGGTGCCGGTAAGTCAAATATCAAGAAGGGCCTGCAGGAGTGACCCAGCCACTATTTTCACTGACACCAGCTCTCCAACGAGATTTTGCTGCCTCCTTGGCAGCACGGATCCCAGCAGGAGCTAGGGGAGCAGCAGCTCCGCTGCAGATGGCAGTGATGAGCTGTGGCTTAGGACAGGGTGACGTCAGGTTCCCTTTGACCTGGGTGTACAGGAGCAAAGCCCACGAGGTCTTTGCACTGCCTGAACCAGGCCACCGAGCCATGCAGCTGATGGCAAAGGGAGCTGCAAGGACAGAGCCAAGCAGAAGGGACCAGAGGCAGGGTGCTCAGCAAGAAGCCTTCCCCATGCCCTGCCAGAAACACAAACACACTGCCACGTACGAGCCCTGGCCTCCTCAGCACTTACAAGCTCAGCCCAGAGCTGGGATGCTAAGAGGACGTTATCTTCTGTGCTGTATTTCTTGTAGTAAGAGGGAAAACGTGTCTTGGCAGCGTTAACCTACACCTGCCCCACTGCCTGTCTGGGCGGCAGAACACGATCCCCATTCTACAAACAAGATGTCCCAAACAAAAGACCTCTTCCCCAGTTCTGTGTGGAAAATCTGAACTGCTCCTCTTCCCCACCAGGGCCCCCTGGTGATTACGCTCAGATCCAGTGCCCCACTCCTCGTGGACGTGCCCTGCAGCATCTCCCACCTGCAGGCTGCAGATACGGAGGGGGTTCAGGGCAAGCACATTACTGACCGCGTCCTCCAAACTTGTCACCAACTCCCTCCGTGATGCTCATGCTGCTCAGCTCTGGTCCCTGGGGCAAACTGCCTTTCACGCTAAAGGATATCTGTACTGCAGCTTCTTGATGAGCTCTTCAGGGGTAATAAATGTCCTGTACGTAGTCAGAAAGGCTTCACAGTACAGCACCAGATCTACGGAGAGAGACAAGGAAGCCTCAGTCAAAACTGCTTTCAGAAAAGTACGCTTCGTGTAAGGTTGAATCCAGTCTTCCATAAAGAGGACATGGACGCGGGCACATTTTGACCAGAATTCACTTCACAGAAAAGCTGTGCTGTTGTTTCTTACCAGCAGATGGACCCTACGGCACAAGAGCAGAAGTGACGCTGCCCCGTTCCCCCTGGGCTGCAGCGCTCCCCATTTCCTTTCTAGCTCGTGTGACCACCAAAGGGGCTGGTGGAAAACACCTGTCTGTGGGACAGGAACTTTGAGTAACAGGGGAAATGAAAATGTGCTGACAATGCCGGGGATACTTGAAAGAGAAGATGTGATGATGAGAGGTGGGTGCCCTTATGGCTCAGGCAGCAGAGAGCCCTGCTGATGAACGTGGCCACTCTTCCCTCATGATCAGGATGTTTTTTGGATCTGTTTTGATACGTTACGTGTTTCAATACAATGATATGGTGCTGCAGACCCCTGCCCTTGCTGTGTTCTGGGAAACAGGCCCCAGGATAGTGTAAATATAAATTATTTGCAGCCAGAAAGAGTATGTTGCACTGCAAAAACTGCCCATGACCTGCCATGACACAGACACCAACGTGGTGCACGCTGCTGGCTTCCGTTTATTGATCTGCCACAGTGGGGACTGCAGGCCCCAGAACCACAAAGCTTTGGCTGCTGACACAGAGGATGGCATCCGAAAAAGCAGGAACGGCAAACGGGAAAGATTTCAGGCCAGGACTGCAGCACACTCACAGCCTAGGCAAGGCTCGGCCACCAGTGGTCAAACTGGAAGTTTCCTCGCCCCAGTATAAAACCTCTCGGCGCTGCAGTCAGCATCTGCAGCGGGATGGCACGCTGCCCTTGCCTGGCCCGCTGCAACTGCTGGCAGAGGCTCGTTAGCACCGACGGGAGGAAAAGCTCCTGCCGTGCCTGCTCGGGCCTGGCCCTACACGCAGAGCTGGCTGCAGGCAGGACGAGGAGCGCCCCACGCCCTGTGCCGTAACACCAGCCCTTTGTGCGGGGAGGGTGGGAAACTGCAGGGATCGGTGCGAGAGCCGTGCCTCTCCTCTACCTGCGGTGTTTCTCTTGGCAGGAGCCTTGCGGAGAGGCTTCTTCCTCCTGCTCCTAAATCAGAGAGCGCTGCTGGCTAACGACAATCAGACGTCAGCTCTAAAGCTGGAGGCTGGGTGGTCACGTCGGGGTGAGCCCAAAGCCGTGTCCAGCTGTAATCCTGCGCTCGCGGCAAGCGCACGCGGCTGCGAGCACTTAACTGACCGTGGATTTTGCTCGTAAAGATCCCAAGTTCTCCTTTTATCCCTTATTCCAGTTAGCTCTCTTAGAGGAGTCAGACGGACAAGAAGCATCGTGCAGCAGGGCGTGGAGTTACGTTTATTCTGGGTTCCCATCTGCCCAAAAGGCGATGTGAGGTAATACAGCTGGTCTGCTCTGGCACTCGGAGCTGCCAAGAAATTCATCTTTAAAGGAAAGCCTCTTAACTATACCCCTCTGTGCCGTTTGGCTGATTGATTTACAAGCCCTGAATTCTTCTCATTGTAAGCTTAATTCATTAACCCTCTCAGTCACCCAAACACTGGGTTAGCATAGCACAAATTCCTCCGTGCTCCATTCAGATCAGCGGCTTGGCAGAGTGTGGCAGGCTAAGCTCTGTGACTATTCTGAGACATGCACCGTGCAGATCCCCCTCCGCCCATCCGCTCTCCCTGGCCGTGCTGCTGTGTATTTAAAATCCTGCTCTGGTTTTCCCCAGTCTTGAGAGGTTCTCCAGAGCTTTCACCTCGCTGCTTGCAGCCTCCTGCGAGCTCCCCACTCGTGAGCTGATGCTCTAACACCCCCCCTTTATCAAGTGTCTGTCTTTAAGATGGAAATTCTTCCAATATGATGCTTGTTCTGGAGAATAGCAAGAGTAAATCAGAGATTCCCTATTCCAGTTTCAGCTTTTCCACAAGGGGTATTTCCACCGTCTCATTTCGACATACATTTTTTTCCATATAAGCACCTAAGCACAGTGCAATGAACTGCCTGCTTTTCTCTCATATGTTCCTATCTGTGGTCCTTTGTGCCTGGATTTGATGCCTGACGTAAACACGGACATATATCTGCCAGGGGAAGGGTTTTCTTGCTAGCTGAATGGTGCCGGTAAGTAATTGAAAACACCTTATGCTACAGTAAAAAAGCTGCCATTTAAAAATGCACATGAAAGATATTTCCCCTTTGACTATCAAACCTCTAAAATATGAGAGCTGAGTGGTTCAGTGGGTTAGTGCATTCTGCCTTGCATCCCAGGAGATGACGAGATCAATTCTGGTTAAGGCCATCAGCACAAATGCATTTGGCAGGTTCAGAATCACTCTCTGGAAATGCTGCAAGGGCTGTCTTTGTCACAGCGCTCGGAAAGGAGCTGCTTCGTGTGGGCGGTGACTGGGTTGGGAGAGAGAGAGGGGTTTTAAGAAATATATAGCTAGGGGTTGCCACCCCCTGCTTCCCTCCCCCCACAACTCACTTGAAGCACTAAGAATTCCCCCGAGTGGATCTGGGTGGCCACCAGCACGCAGAGCTGCACTAGGAAATGAGGCAGCAGGAAAATGAGGGGTGTCAGCAGCACCTGGATAGCTTGCCCGATGCCCACGGCACTGCTTTAGTCCCAGACCAAATGGCCCTTCTCTCTCACTTTGATGCAGCACTGTCACCGACTCCACCGCTGCGCCTCGACTCCCAGATCTGGGTAAGGCTCTGAGGAGTTAACACCAGCCTGCTGTTAGATGGAACGAGCAGGCGCTTATCCAGCTTACCTCTGTGCCACCAAAGCTAAGCACGACACCCCCCTGTAACTCGGGGGATCACCACTGCAGTCCTCCCCAGCCCGGCCCAGCTGTGGCAGTCACATCACAACTGCTCACACTACAGGGACTTGGAAGACCAGCAGCAGGAGCCCAGACCAGGCCGAACTCCTCGGCTTTGCTTTGGTGCATCCACTGTACCTTTCCTGTCGGTCTCTGTCGCATGCACTAACAAAATATCTCCAGATCCACCACGGACGTCTGGCCCGTCGTCTCCCTGCAATGAGAGCAGAAAGGCGTTACGCGTGGTCCAAGCTCCCTTCGGCCTGGTTCACCACCTCGGGGGTTCAAACTTTGTGCTGACTGGCGGAGCACACAATGTTCCTGGCACCGCTCGCAGCACAAGCTGGGGCACGGTCTTAAAGTGCTGGGCTAATCCTGGAATTTTAGGAAAACTTCTGGTGTCCCAGATGAGGATCTGGGCTATCCGTGCTCGGAGTCTCTGACTCTGTAAAGCCAGGCTGGGAAGCGCGGTGAAAGCTGAACCTTCTGCCCACAGAAGAATGAACCGAAAAGTCCCAGCCTCCCAAACGCTCCCAAAAGACCACTAAGGGAGCAGTAGCTCTCTGTGAACTGTCTCAAAGTGCAGGATCACGGACCACAGCTGCTGTGGGGTGAGAGGCTGTGCGTTCAACTCACATGTTCCTGGAACATCAAAACCTAGCAAGTTCATTCCCTGATCTGGAACTGTTTGGCTGGAGGTCACCTGAAGCGATCCGATGAGCAGGAGCAGAGGACTGCTAACACTTGACCCCTGCCTTCGCACTTTCTGACGACATCTTTCTTTTAGCTACTGCTGTTCATGACTGAAAATATGCAAAACTGATCTGTCACTCGGCCAGGGCTTCCCACACTGCAGGAAACGGCGCCCAGGAGCAGATCTATATTGTTTTCAACGCGTAGACCATAAAGAAAAAAGTTAAGGGCTGACACAAATCTGTTACTCCCAAACGTTCAGAAATCACAGGTTATAAAAAAAAAAAAAAAGAAGTTAATGGAGATATTCCTGCAGGGAAAACTGGAGTCATGCTTGGCTTTCTTTATAACGGTCTGTCATTTTAATATGCAAAACACTGAAAAAATAACATGGATTTACAGTCATGGAGCAGCTGTGTCTAAAACGTGAATTTTTCAGGTGACCCTCTGGCGAGATTCAGGAACTACTACTTAAAGAATGACTAATGGCTTCTCACTTTCTCCCCTGCATCTTGGCTCACCAGAGACGACTCCTAAAGTGCAGGTAAATGATAAATTCTTTCTATTTTTCAAGCTAGCCCCCTGACAGTCTGAAAGGTTCAAAATCTTGCATATTCCGTCAAGCTGCATGTCAGAAGCAGCTTGGTTCAAAAGCACAGTGAGCAAAGCTGCCTGGGAGTGCACCCAAGGCTAGAAACAAAGCTGTTTCTCCAGCACAGAATGCTGCTTTGGCTGCTCTTGCATGTCAGTAATATCATGTCCTGCTCAGGAAATCTGCTAAACATGCCTCCAGACCAAAAGGGCAGTGCCACAAACCTGCACCTGGATTACTTGTGCTTCATTTTGGACTGGAACAGGCTGACGACGTGGGAAGGAGCAGGCTGGGGAAAGGGCACAGGACAAACTGGTTCTTAGAGAGCATCTCACACTTTCACAACAGTCTGCACAGACAAAGCTGCACACCACTTGTGCTGCAACCTAGTTTTTCCTATCAAATAAAAGCCGATACCTTGCTTGTAAACACAAACAGCCAGATCTCCCCAGGATATAAACCAAGGAGTATGGAAGCACACCCTGCAGGAACCTACCTCTTGCTTCAGCGTTAACCTAGCCATAATTTCACTGTGGTCAATAAGGGAGAGCTCATCTACTTCTTCCTCCAACTGTGACGATTCCAAAGCATCCGGTGACTGCTGCTGCCTGTAAAAACCACAGGCAACAACCATCAGTGCCATCGCCAACCAAGACAAGAGGTGTCTGGGTCCAACCCAAGCTCTCAGTGCACAGACCCTCGTTAACAGCAGTAAGCACAGAGAAAGCCTGGAGGTAAATCTTTTGCAAACAAGACCAAACGTCTAGCTTTAATTCTCTTGCTTTGCTCACCTCTTGAAAAGCAGAAAGACGAACCTTTAGGACCTGACCGCTCGCATGCCTGGATTTCTGGCAGAAAGGATTTTACTGTGCCTTGCATGAATGCACACTTCCACGTCTCCTTAATTCACATTTTTAGTGCACAGAAACCTAAGCCCTTCCCCAGACGTATGTTCCTCTACCTTTTAGTCAGCTCACAGCCCATTGTGCTGCTACAAGGGGAAATGGCAGGCTCTCATTCTGCAGGAAGCTTTAGCACTCTGACCCTTTTTTGGTGTACATTCACAACCCTGGTACTCCTACCCCAAAGGCAGGTGTTCTAGCACTTGGACACGTGCTCTCTCTGCTTGGATTCCTAAAGAAAGGAAAAAAGTGCCTGTCCTGAACAGTTTTCCCCAGGCACTGGTCAGAATCCAGCACACCAGTCTGTGCTCTCCCCAGACACCGGGCTTCGCAGAGCACTGCTGCATTGTCTCCTTCACTGCAGGGATTAAAACCCTCAAACCAACTGCAAGAAAATGGGGGAGGGAAGTTGACTATCACACACAAAACAATGCTGTTCTCTATTTTTGCTTTAGAAATGCAATTGAAGAGCAATCTCAAGCAGCAGGGAAGCACTCACTCCACTCCTACCGCAGCCCATCTGTTACAGCCTGCACCTCTTCATTTACATAGACAAATGATAGCTAAGAGCATTAGAAGGGATATAAAGCCTCCTGCTCTGGGGCCTCAGCCAGCCTCTAACTAGCAGCTTTAGGAAGAAATTCCCTTCTGGAAGACGATTTCCCAGCAGCAATGCAGACTTTTTTTGCACGTTTCCCTGGAAGCAGGAGGGAGCAGCCAGCGTCTATGACAGGACTGCCAATTAGATGGACTTGCGATGCCGACCACAGGCTGCATTAACCCCTACAGGCTCGCTGAGTTAAGTACTGATACCTTGCCTGGATCCTGATGCCTTGCCTCCCCTTTCAGTAGGATCCTACCGCTCACCCATTGTAGGATTTAAAAAAAAGGCTTAAAATCTGGAGGATTTTGAGATGGTCGAGGGCAGAAGAGGCAGCCACAAGGAGTGTTTGCCAGAGGGTGGACAGAAAGGATGATGTTCCATACTCCTCCAGGGAAGCGTGTGTGCTGTGGGATGCGGGCTTACCTCTCAGCACCATCTTTGCCTTCCTTCCCCATGGCACTGCTGTTTGAACCCGGGTCTTTGGAGTGGCCGTCTTTGACGGAGGGAGATTCCTGCAAACAGAACAAGTTTTTCATTATTGCCTGGGGTCCTACACCACAACGAGGCTTCCATTTACAGCCTTACTGCCTCTAAATGGCCCTTTACTGTAAATTCCTACAGAGAGGTTAAAGATTGATGCAAGTTAATGCCAAATGCCAGGAAAACACAGAAGTTAATTAGACAGGAAATTTGGGACCATCTCTGGAGACTAGTGTAATTAGTATTGTTTGCTTTTAACATTGTGAAATGATGCTGAAAGTTACAACACAAGTCAGCTGTTGTCTTGGATTTTAACCCTCTCACCACATTTTTTTTCAGCCTTTGCAGTTGAAGACACTTGTCTTTTCCTTCAATCGGAAGGGGCACAGCCAGCTCCAGGCTCCCGTTTCAGTTCCCCTCTCAGTTACAGCCCCCCCAAACCAGACGGTGTGGGGGTGAATGCAGCCTGCCCTTCCTGCTGCCCTCGTGCCCATCAGAAGAGCTTCCACAACGACCAAACGTTCCCACTTCACAATTCACGGCTGGGAAACGAGGCTAACGCAAAAAGCAGAGCCACCCAAACCCAGCCTGGGAGAGCAGGTAGATAGCTCAGAGCAAATAAAGACGCAGCGTTTAAAATTAGCCATTTAACGAGGAAAATAGCCATGAATGGCAAATGGGAACATTGATCTAACGGTGCTGGAGTTCAGTTATTTAACGCCACGCCGAGTGGAACCTGGAGATTCAACCTGCTGAACAGACAGGACTGAAACCACCTGCACTCAGATCCAGCCTGGAAAATGCACCAGCGAGGTTAAGATGTGTCAGCGGCTGCAGATTTTTCCCGGACGGTGTTTGTAAAGCCCTTTGTTTCAGAACCAACTAGCGACTGCCCGAAGGGCCGGGGCTGCCTCGCTGCATCTGCTAAGGGAAGTGATGGGAGCGCTATCTCTTCGGCCATTTAACGCCAGCACAGATAAAGGTCTCGGAGACATCCTGCAGGAGAAGTGCCTTCCTAGGCGAGGGCAGGCACGGGACCAGCACAGACCTCTGCCGCCGCTCGCGGTGACACAACAGGAAGATGGCACCTCCCTGCCGTGGAGCACACCCTGCCTCCTCTAGGAAATTCCTAAGATAGGAGGCGTGAGTAAAGGAAGAAACAGCTCTAAATCAGTCCATCACTTCGTACCCAGATGGGGAAGTAAAAGATAAAAAAAAAAAAAAAGAGGAGTAGAAGTCTTTATTTATTGACATAGGAAAGCCAAAGCGGTTACAGGAGTGAGCTTGGACACAGGACCGTGCTGGTCAGAGCGCAGCTTTCTGAAGGGGAACCTCAAGCAAGCAGCTCCAAGCAAACAGCGAAGCGCAGGTGAGAGAGGGAGGAAGGAGAAGCCACCCCTCCATCCTGCCAGGGCTCTCCCAACCTCGACAGCCTGCTCTGCACCCGAACCAGGAGGCCATCAAAGCCGGCAAGCCAGGAGAGGGCAAGCAAAGGGACCGCCACAGCAAGAGGACAGGGCACCCCGGGATGCGCGGGGCCGGTACCAAGCGCGAGCTCAGCATGCACCAGGCAGCCCCTTCCCGGTGCGTGGCCCTCTCCAGGTTACTTACTCCCGCAGGGTGAGGGACCTCCCCGTTGCTCTGGCCAGAGGAATACAGATTGACGTATTCACCCTCACCAGCCTCCTCGCTGGCGTTTTCGCTCTAAGGGAGACAGGACGAAAGGAGATAGGTGACGGTGCCCCTTGCCAGCTGGTAGCGAGCGCCCGTGCCCAAGCCTGGGAGGAGCAGTGCCCTGCGGCCGCTGCCACCTAGCCAGAAGCCCTGCCTTTGGCTCGGCTGCACCTGCCTGGAGCCTGGTGTTTGCTGGATCTCAAGGAGTATCCAGAGGGCCCCGAGCTGCAGCAGGCACTGCGTGGCAAGAGGGGACCGCGCAGGTGCCAAGCGCACGCGAGGACTGAAGGCTGCGGCTGCTGAGCGGTCAGAGCCCGGAGCACACGCACCCGCCCTGCTGACACCAGGCCTGCCGCTACGTGCGGAGCAGCCCCACGGACCCAAACGTGTCCTCAAGCTGCTTCACAGCACAGGCTACTGCCATCACGCCAGGCTGAGCCAAGCTCAAGGGCTTACTGGGCTGTGACAGGGACCCAAAGCAAGGAAGATGCAACAGCGAGGTCAGGTCCAAAGGGTGAAAAAACAATCAGTGTCTGTGCAGCCTGTGTCCCTCTTCCAAGCCTTGTGAAGAGGCACCACCACCGTGCGCACTGCTCAGGCTCTAATCCCATCACCTCTGGGTTTTGCAGCGAAGAGGAGAGATGCTGCCTTGTAAAGGAGGTGCTCAAAGAAGTAACCTGCCTGCTGGTCTGCAAAACCAGCCTGGGACTTGGGACTCATGGCAGCCTCTGTCAGCGAGGGAACAGCTTTAGTCCCACGTCACCGACAGCGATGCCTTGCACCGACTCGCGCTGCCACCACGTGCACAGCCGGTGCTGCTGGAAGAGCAGGAGCCTGGAGGAAGCAGCAGGGTTAGGCACAGGAGAGCATGAGCTGAACCAGACCCACAGCTCCAGGGGCTCCCCAGTGGGAAGGGAGCAGGAGGGCGAGCACCAATTCCTGCCACAGCAGCAGCTGCAGGATGCAACCACTGCTGGGAGCCTGTGTGCAGGAACAACCAACCTCACAACAGCCCTTTACCTTCCTCTGGTTCGTATCACAATTGCAGGAAGCTAGAGCAACTCCTCTTCCTTTCCCCTTCACCAGCATTTGACATTTTATGTTCCCAACATAGGCATTAACATTTTCTCAGACCCATGAGGTTCATTTTTTTGGTAGCAATCTTTGTATGAAATTACCCCTCTGCATTCACACACGAGTTTGGAAACCAGCCTAGATCACACCGAGCTTAAGCATGTATTAATACAAGCGACATTTCTTTAAAACAAAACCAAACCCCAGGCTTGCATTATCATCTCTTTGGATAGTCTCACCGAAGCCGTCTGGAGAGAATCAGTGAAAGAGGTTTCAGAAGGAAGGCAGGCAGGAGCATTCCCGTTAAAGCTGCTCTCCTGCGAAGAGGAGTTTGGCACATCCCCAGCGCTGGGAGACTGGCTGGCCGTGGCTGGCACCGCTAGGTCAGAGCTCTGAGACGGATGGACGGGGGGGAAAGGCGGGGTGGAGCAGGACGAGGAGGTAGAAGACAGGAAAGGAGGTATGGAGACTTGGTTGTGAGGCACGAAGTCCTGGGAGTAGGACCTAAACACAGACTTGTACTACAGGACGCGGAGATGGACGACACAAACAAGGAAGATGGGAAAAGGAAGGAGACAGACAAAAGAAAAAGTCATTAGATCAGCAGCAGCTCAGCAGTGACAGCACAAGGCAATCCCAACAACGGCACCCCTCGCTCGGAAGGCAATCCCAAGCAGAGGGGGCGTTATTTCATCACCCCCCCATTCCAGCAGGAACTGCTGCCTGGGACGTCAGGCAGCTTTTTTCACGGCAAGGAGAGTCCTGACACCCCCAGCAGCCGGGCAGGGAAGGCGGGCAGTGGTGTCTGCAGGGCCCCAGCCTCTGCTGGGCAGGGGGGAGAGCCTGGGTTTCAGCACCCAGTGACAACGTGCACCTGGAAGGCGCTCGGGTGGCTGAAAGGATGTGAAGGCATACAGAAACCGGGACTGGGAGCACACTGGAAGCGTCTCAACAGAGAGGAGGGCTCTGGGGATTGTTGCTTTTCTGGGATTTTCCACAGGATCCAAATTTAAGATGCCGTTTGCTCCAGCCCTGTAATTTAACAGCTCCTGTGTCAAGTCTGTTCCAGAACGCGCAGCTCCCAGTGAGAAGTGACTGGATCCCGTCTTCAGAGCTACTGGAGGATAAGGAAGATTACAACAGTAGATGTTTTTACTCCTTTCCATCTGAGAAACATTGGGAGCAAAACCAATAATTGCCCTCAGGAGCAATGAATTCTTTATCAAACCAATCCTTTAATGCAGTGGCTCTAAAAGTCAGTTGAAGAGATGAAAAGAGATCATCTACATAAAGCTTTATTTCACTACCTCTCCTAATCGTCAGATTACCGTTCAGATAATATTAAGCAGGGTGCAGTGGGAGTACATTGTGCCAAGAAAAACACGAGCAACCCTCTGTCTTTTCACATCTGGTGCTAGTAAGATTTACCACCAGGGCATCTCCAAAACAAGAGGAGAGCAAAGCTGACACCCACCAGAGAGAGAAGGGAAAAAAAAAAGAAAGAAAAAAAAAAAGACAACAATGCTAAACCTGCTGGAGAGGAGCTTCAGGAAGCATCACGTCATCCAAAAACACCATGCTGAAATGAAGCTGTGGTGCCTCAGGCTTGGAGCTCAGGCAAAGAAGTTTTTCCACTACAAGCTGGAAAGGAAACAAAGGTCAACGGCCAGACTTTACCTTCCAGCACCCCAATCCTCCAGCGGCTGCCCTCCGCCATGCCTCGAGTCCGGCCTTGCTCTGGGTGCCGTCTGGGGGCCCCCAACGAACGGCAGGCCATAACACAGGAGCAGAGGGAGATGCTTTGGAAAGAGAGCTTAAAAGACTACTGAAGAATAATCAAAATGCAAATCCCTAGCACATGCCCGTGGCTGAAAGGAGCCTGGCTCTAGGACAGGCTCCTCTCCCTTCCTGCCCGTCCCTTCACGGGTGAGCAGCCCCGGCTCCAGGGACACCGTCCGCTCGTGGCGCTGCCTCGTAACAATGCCAAGTCTAATCTCCGTATTTACTTTCTGCCCGGATAAATGCTCTACATTTATTCATTTTCACTTGCATGGCACAAACCGCTAAATCCCTCCTAAGACTCCAGGCTCATGACATCACCTTGGCTCAGCAGATCCATTATGCCTGCCCCGTCCCCCCCTATTCCATGATCTCACCACCGCTAACGCGCCAGCTAATGCCCCGAGTCCCGGGCCAGACCCCATAGAAAGAATTGGAGCAGAGCAAACAGAACACGGACCTCCCACCAAACACTTGCAATGGTGCTCGAGAAGATGACCAAGCTGCTGCCCCAGGGGTGAGATGAAACACTGCCAGAAGGGAAAAGATTTGCTCCACCAGGGGCTGCGTCCCAGTGCTGGGCATCCTGCACCCTGCCGGGCACCCCGCTGCCCTTCACTTTGTAGCTGACGGACATCTTCCACCAAGGCCCCCCCAGAAGTTACCGTCTCTGACCTGCTGAACGTGGAGAAAAAGCCAGGGTTTTGCAGGGAAGCAGCAGAGCTCGTTCAGACCGCGAGCATGGGGAAATCCTGGCCTCGACCGCGTCGCCTGGGGACAGTCGGGCGCCCTGCGAAGGGCTCACGCTGTGCCAGGGCAGTGGTGGGGTTAGTTCGGGCCAAACAGGGGCTGGAGGCTCGGCAGCTGGTGGGCTGCGTGGTGTGCAGCCTGCAGGCTCGGCTGGCAGCCTGGGGAGATGAATTGCTGCCGCCAGGGAAGGAAAATCTGCACAGCTTCTGACTTGCAAGGTTTCGGAGACATTAATGCCAATTTGAAGGCAATTTAGGCCTAAATATAGCACAACTTCGCATCAATTTTATACTCTGAACGTGGATACGTTACTACTGACGATCTGTACACATTCATCTCTCCCTGGCCTCGCCAGTGCGCCTTTCCAAACAATATCCTGGCACGAGGTGCATAGAAAGTGCCAGCTTAAGGGCCAGGTAGCCATAAATCGCATTCATCTTCATGATGGGATCCGTGATCAATCACTTCACGGCGCAGACACGCTCTCAGCTTGCCGTTAACAAAGGGAACAGCCCGGGGAGGCTTTTGGTGAGCTGGCATTCATTAACCAGGCTGCTCTCAGCTCCCGGTCCCGTACAGCTGCAGCTGGGAGCAGACAGCCAGGAAGAGCCCTCCTTCCTCCCCGGCAAGCAGCTCGGGAATTCCAGCTATGCAGCCATGCTGGGACAAGAGCCAAGAATGCAGCATACTTTGAAAGTGGAAAAACACCCTGCGGTGGAGATGATGTCCATATGGCACCCATTCCTGCTGCGCCCCCGGCCAGCCCGGCCCTGCCCAGCCGGCAGCTGCAGCAGGAATTGCTGTGATGGCTTCCGCAGGGTTTGGGCGGTGTACGGCTCCGGGAAGCCGTCATCCTGTAAAATCCGCGCTTATTTTGGGAGGGGAGAGTCCATTCAAGACAACTGTCATAAGCAAATTAGTCCTCCCCTGGCCCCACAAAATCACAGGCGGCGGTTTATCTTGGAAACTAACCAGTGCTGGTTTTCTGATTCTGCTTCTTAGAGGTTTTTTTTGTGGGGTCAGTAAGGCCTCGGTGATGGCTGTACTGACATCACCTCCTGCTCCACGGCTTTGCTTTAGGTGAAATAATTTGAAATAAATTTTGGGAAGATAGAAAGCAACCAGAACTGATGTTTTTCTCTTTCCAAATGCAGACCGTGCTGCCAGGCTCCTAGCAAGGGACCAGAGGCCAGTCTCTCACTGCGAGGGATTCTGACAGCAAATGGCCAGCACAGGGAGAAGAGAGAGCAAAGAGAGATCCCTCTCCCCTTCCCAGTCAAGTATATTTATAAAATCTATCCGTCACTTGGGAAGCATTCCCCCCAAGCATGCTCTCAGTGAGCAGCAATCTCCTGAGCACAGCGGGAAGCCGACTTGCCCAGACCTGACAGTTTACACACACCGACACCAGCGCGGCACACGGGTCTGCCAGGGATGACATCTTTCAACATCCCCAAGTTGCTGCCTTGGATTTTTGGTTTTAGTGCGGCTTTCCCTCATTAACAGGGGCGTCACAGGATGTCCCAAAGGTCAATGACATTGGGGACGTTTATTTGGATTAGATGGCAGGAGATGAACTCTCTAACAGAAAACTTCTTATTTCGAGAGTGATGCTTCTCGACACCCCCTAGGTACGGCTGACCGAGTAACAGGGAGGAAGGGTGGTTATGGCAGTCACCGACTGCGAGCAACAGCAAGCTCCATCCTAAATTCAGAGCTGAACTCAATTAAATGGCTGTCAGAGCATCTGCAGCATCAGCAGCCCTGGGTCTTTACCTTTTAAGCAAAGCCTTCTCCGTCGCCCTACCAACTTCTGCCAAATTAATCTGCAATCCTGCCAGACACTCCCAGATCGGATAGAGCATCAGAATTCCAAAACACGAAGCTATCAAAGGAAAGGATCAATCTTTGAGATCTCCTCTGCTAAGGCTATTAAGAGAGAAACGCGGGCAGCGCGCCAGAACTGGATGCCCGAAGTCTAACAGCAGAGAACTGTGTTTGCAAAACCCTGGGCGTTGCACAAACCCTAAGAATATAATTACACAGACAACTATTGGAAAACACTTCCTATCTCATGACACAATGCTGGACTTCCAGGTACTTTTGCTAATGAGGAAGGAAATGCTCCTACAATGAATGGCTGGAAACACAGGCTGCCAACAGACCGGCTTCAAGCACTGCCCCAGGAAAGGCAGGAACCCCTCGTGCCTGAATGTTTCTCGGCGAAGCCTCTGACCCGGCTGCACGGCTGACCTGGCTATTTTTAAATAGTGGTTAGCACAGCAGATGGACAGACGGGGCTTTCGGTTCCCTTGGGAAAGGGTCTCCCGGCTTCTGCATCAAAAGCACACCATCCAAACTCTCCTCAAGGGAGAATTTCCTAAGGGAGGGCTTCTTGTACAACCTTGCAGTGAAAATGGCTGGAGGGGATGAAAACATTTGCAAGGCTTACTAACCATGCTATCATGAAACTCTTGAAACTACCAGGAGAGCTTAATCTGATCACAAATGCAGCATCAGCTCCTGCATGGCTTGTAAACAATACCACCGTATCTAGCAGACATCTTCCACGGAGGTGAAGATGAGACTCCTAGAGCCAGCCACACAAAAATGTGGCGTGTGGCCTGTGAAATCAGCAGGCTGTTTAGAGAGACCCGTACAGGGACAGTGCAGATAAATGTAAGTGATGGGAGGAAATGCTTTTCTGAAGCAGGATTCGGCGATGCTGGCATACAACAGCACTATTAATACCGCCATGCAGGCTTGCTGCGGGCAGTGGAAATGAACATAAATGCAAAAGGAACATGAAGCAGGAAAGGCAAAACAATACTTAGCACTCAACAGCTGCTTAAATGGACGCAAATCTTGTTTCCCCTTTCCCTCCGCTCCAAACTAAGGAGCCAAATCCTGCTTAGGACGGAAAGGAACTGCCACACCGTGATCTCACGGTCCTGGTTTCATCGTGGCTCCCACCATCAGAGCACCAGATGGATCCAAAACCCTCAGTCTCTGCCAAGGACCGGAGCTGCAGTCCGGGCTGCAGACTGGAACTGAGCTACACAAATAGGAGCAAGGTGGGGGAAACGTGCAAAGCACATGTCGGAATTGCGTGCGCCTCTCAACGCGTATCTGACCCTCCTTTTCCTGAACATACATTAACACGCACACAAGAAAGAGAAACAGTTGCTGTGAATTTTCTGCGCGTTTTCTCAATTTGCAAAAGAACTGTGGGAACAAGTGAAAACAGAAGCGTTGAGCGAGGGGTTTCATAAGGAAATCACTTATGCTTTCTGTTGGAAGCAGGCGGCCAATTTGCTTCCTTGGCAGTTACTGGAAATGTTCCTTAATTAAAAAAAAAACAACACAAGACAGAACAGCGTTGTGAGAAAGGTGAGACCATAGTGGAGGATACAGCCCAATTTCCACTAGTGGTATTTGCAAGACTCAGAGAAACAACTGCATCCCTTGTTTCAACAAAGAGCTTCCTAGCTGAAAGTGAATGCAAGTCTCTCTGCGGTCTTTGGTGGAAAATATGTAGACAGATAGCAGCGAATCTTGTATCCTCAATGATTTCTTCTCTCCGTGCAGAGTTCCCCCACTGCCAGGAAGTCGTGAGATTTGATTCCTGCCATTTGGAAACCTGCTCACCCGTTTCCAGTCAACAGCACAATGAGATGTCCCACACAGGAGGGAGGGAGGGAGGAGATCTGCTGGGGAAAGCCTTCTGCAAACCAAGGTTAGGATAGGAAGGAGGATGCATTCTTATTGCATACCTCCTTCCCCACTGTCTAGCAACGGAGAGTTGCTTTCAAAAGAGAGGGGAATCCCTAAAATGACTCTTGACATTACGATCCAGTCGTCCCAGCAATGCGAGATTTAGCGGCGTAACAGCGGGGACGATGATGCTGTGTTTCCTTACAGCATCAGCCCACGCTACAAACATGACCCTTGCTGGCACAGAGGCCAGACACGAATCAGACTCGGTGAAAAACAGACCCAACTTGCCAAACCTATGAGGTTTGATCCAGTTGCTTAAGATCTGCTTCTGTCCAGTAAAAGCTATTACTTCTGACACAATTTCCTGAGAAGAAGGGAAAAGCGCGATTAGTGGGTTCACAGAGCGCTGGTGGCTTCTGGACTGCAGCAGCGTCTGCAGCTCTGAGGGGAAAGAAAAAAGAGGCTGGATTCTGGAAAAGAAATTCACAAATTACAAATTAAGAGAGTACAGATGGTCTCAACTCCTTTTTTTCTTTTTCTTCCTTACTTCAAAGCACCGTCTGAAAAGAACGGTACAGGGCTAGGTGTTCTCCTGGGACTGATGCCTGCTGTCCACCCCAGGCCAGCCTCATGGGAAGAACAAAGCACGGGGCGCTTTCTGACACTCGGCTGTGCTTGGAAATCTGCAGAGCACTGCTCACGTTGTGTTAATGCACAGCCATTCGGTTTATTAGCTCCGACTTCCTGGTATTGACCTAAGGAGGATTTTTGTTCATGTACAGAAGGGATAAGATTAACGCAGGAGACGTATCATGTCGAGAGATTTGATGATCTCCACTGATGATTTGGGTAGGTAGGAGGCCAACCCCTCAGTTGGCTGGTGCACGGAAGGTGTGCTCTTCCTCGCATTAACTCCCCTGCTGGGACCAGGGGATTGCTAATGCTTAGCTCTTAACAGGTTTATTGCTCACCACAGTGCTCATCGGAGTGAAAGAGCGGAAAAAACGAAGATGTGAGAATGACAGCAGAGCAGAGCAACGCACACGAAGTGCTCCTGGTGCAGCTTGGAGCATCCCCCATGTGAAAGGCGGCTTTGCCAGGCAATGCTCAGGAGCAGACAGCAAGAAGGGCTCCGGTCCTTTCGGTGCTGGAATGCAGGGTGTCACCCTGGGAGCGGTCCAGACCTTGACAGCTGTTTCACTTCTCTGTCTCATTAGGGACAGGGAAAATGGGATAAACCACGGCTGTGGTATTACATGGGTCAGCTCTGAAACGTGTAAGGACATTGGTATTTTGCAGCTCAAAGAGTCACTGTCAAAGGTGAAAATCTCATTTTTGCCTGTGAAAAAATAAACCAGCTAGAGTCATGAGCAATCACGAGATTACCATAAATTAAAGGCATTAATGGAAAAGTCACCACTTTTAATTCAGTTATGGCCTTTGTGCATTTGACAGTGCATTGCTCAACTGTTCTCATTGTTCCTCGTGTTTTGCTTATTCTCTCTTTACCAAATCCTTGCAAAAATGAAGTCCAAAGCAAGATTAGAGCAGGTCAAAATAATTAAGTATGCAGTAACCATTCAAATGCAACCAGGACACTTTTAAAAGTGAACGCGCCCACATATTTTTAGGATGTTATGGCATCATATTTCTAGGCTCTCAATTAAAACACAAATAGTGAAGTGCTTTTACCTGGTCTTACAGTTCTGTTATCTTTGGAAGGACCGCTATCAAACAGAAAGCTGTACAATTCAGAACTTTTGCATCATTTCAATTTTTAAATCTGTTTTTCAGGGACTCATGCAAGCAGTAACCTTACCACACCTCAGCCTTTTCAGCTATGCAGCAAAACGATGATACTGCTCTCTCTCCTACAAGTGGAAGCTGAAAGCTTTAATTCATGGCTTGTGAAGTAACTACTTGAATACTTTCTTCTTCAGACCCAGCTAATAACATCACTGCCCTTCATTTTTAGACAACGAGTGGGGGTTGAAATGCAAAGGCGGCAGTGACAGAGCGTGAGGATACAGCTTTCAAATATTTAGCATTAAACTCATTGAAACACTCCTCAATTTTCTTAACTCTTGCCTGATAGTTTCTCCAGAATAAATCTAATTTACCAAATATCCAAGCTAATGTTAAAAAATATTCTTTTTCAGTTTCATCAGGCAGGCTATCAGCACATAACCACACAGTCCGACGTGCAAGCGCTCCTCACGCCACTGAGCTGTTGGAATCCCATGGTTCGATTTAATTTCATTACATTAACACTTTGTTATTGCTACCATTTAATTTAGGCAGCTGATCACCGATTTAAGCGGTACTTTAAGATTGTTATTTCAATTTAAATCATTTTCAGCTCCTCCTGTGGTTCTTTCTTTAGACCGGAGCTGTAGGAGAAGAAACCCTGCTCATTCGTCAGCAAACCACACGAGCTGACTGAGATTGTTTGGGATCGGGGGGACGTGAAGGGAAGCGGAGAAGCAAATACGAGATGAAAGATGTGGGAGAGGCCATCTTCTAGAAAAAAAAAAAAATCAGGAGCTGCAGCCACTGTTCCATGCATCTGCCTAAATCCGTGTACGTCAGGGATGGCGGCTCGTTATTTCTCCAAAGGCCAGGTTCACACAGCAGCATTTAATCGACTCATCCACATCGCTGACGTTATGCGGCAGAACAAAAAGACTTGGCGGTTTCAGCGTGCAGCCTGGGGAACATGTAGGTCACGGGAGTGTGCCTTCGCACACAGGCCTGATCTCCTCCGCCAGTCCCTCTCCACAGATGTCAATCCAGATGTGGATGTAACGTCATGAAAGCTGCATCTGCCCCGCATTTCATTTAATCAGATTTACACACCGTTTTTATCACCCGGCTGCTTACTCCTCAGTTCCAAAGCCCCCAAAGAACTTGTCTCTTTACCCAGAACATCAGCACAGCTTGGCACACGAGCATTTAATCAGTGGCACAAATACACACACGTTACAGAAGTGCAGAAAGCAACTCACCGAGTGCACAGGAAAGGAGCTGTGCCGGTTGAGAAAGGAGTTAGAGACTGACATAGTGAGGCCCTGAGTGGCACCGGTGTCCTCGGGGGTGAAGGGCACTTTAGTTTGCTGGACACAGTAGGAGACAGAAGGGAAAGAAGAGGCAGCATAGGAGGCCTGCTGAAGAGGGGGAAGAAAGCGAGAGACAGAAGAAACAAAGAAAGCATAGAAAAAGCTATGAATAAAGGGTAAGAAATGCTAACTGTAAAACAATGCATATAACTTTTTTTTGGTTTGCTAGCTAAGCAAACAGCTGTTCATACAGCTCATCAGTGCCGGACACACCGATACACCCTTCTTGAGCTCAGGAGGCGTGACAAAAATCACAGTTCGAATCGTCTTTGTTTCACAAATCCCTTCAAAATAAACGCCCACCTCCCCCTCCCAGTTCACCCCGGGGGAGCTGCTGGAAGGCAGGCAAGCCGCTCCACGCCGCCCTTTTTCCCCCATAACACCGGGGACAGACGCCCAAAGGAGCAGGTATGGGCAGGAGCTGCTGCCCAGCAGGGACCTGGCTCTTCCTTCTGGCTGTTAAGCAGCCATCTCTTGCAGACTGCTAGTTTTTTTTCTGGCAATCTGTGGACTGGAAACTCGGGACTCTCCAGTGGTCTATGGACCTTCAAGAGTGCTGTGGGGATACTGGATAAAAACAGTGCCCGCTGAGTTTTCAGTCCAACCCAGATTATACATTGTTTGCACAAGAGGGAGATATTACGCAGTAAATAATAAATACTGTTAAGAATTTTACCTGAATTCACTGCAGTAAGGGGCTGAGGGAGGCTAAGCTGTACCTGGGCTTTCTCAGCCCTGACTTGTCGAATATAACACACAAAAATTTCATATGCAAGATATGAAACTTGCAAGAAAGGACTTCCTAATTATTATTTTAGAGAGAAGTCCATCCAGCAAACCTCCCCTGCTGGTGGAGCAGCTGATGGCCACATGATTTGCTGTTTCAGGATCTCCCTGGGCAGCAGGACCAGAGGAACAATAGAGCCCGATGGCTTTTGCAGTGATTGCTGAGTGAGCCATGGTCTGCTCGCACCGCTCTTCCTAATTGAGAGACCAAGGTAGGGGCAGAAGGCTGCATTTTAAGAAACCTCTGCTTCAGGGGAACTGCAAACGTCACCTTGATGATGTCAAGCCTGCAAGACTACAAGAATGCCTGGAAGGCAAAACAGTGACATTTTGGCTGCCCAGGTAATGATTAAAGGGCAGCAAAAATATGCTTTGCTTCAGCTGACTAACTCAAAAACGGAGCTGAATTTCCCTTCCGCACAATAATGGCCATGGTACTCAACAATTCTCAGGACCTAGCTTGAAATCTGTGCTTTGCTACGTACCCTACATGACCATGCACAGACTGTGTCATCATTAGGAACTGTCACTGGGCATGGTCACCTCTAAGAGGAGGCAGGGCAAGGGACTACAAGTGATTGTGCAAGGATCTCTCTGACAAGGGGACCACAGCCCCTGGAGAAGTGCCTGATCCTTCAGAGAGGAGTCCTGAAGAGTCTTCTGGATCCCTAAAAATTGGATGGGTCAGGGCATTTAAGATCTCAACCCCACAAAATAACGCGCAATACTCAGTTTACTTAACATTTGGCCAGGAATGTTCATTTTTTAGGACTCCTGTCTGTGTCAAAGAAATGTGGTTACGCGAATTCCCGTGCTAGGACTCTATGTAGCTTTTCCCACTTCATTAAAAAGTAGCTCTCTGGGACAGTCAAACTTTAGCACAGATAACAGCAGCGCATATTGCAACAGTTGCCCTCATGATGGTAAGAGCATGGCTCTGCTCCAGCATCTCCTCCTGTTTTATTAAAGCCATGGCCAACGTCAGTCAGATAGCATCGACAAAAAAGATGCATTCAAGAACATTTTAGCTGTTCTTTAAAAAAGGGAATATAAAGAATAATATAAACAAACGCCCTAGGGTTGGAGGTAAAAAAATGAGAAGAGAAAAAAAAAAGATCTTTAAAAAGAAATAGGACAAAATCTGTTTTATTTCAGCCACTGAGGCTGGAAATAAAGCTGCTGCTACCATCGCTGGGGCCAGGACTTCACCCCCCATGTGGAAAATGGGGCTCACCGTAGTGTTCAACTCCATGCACGTACACTTGTGGGTGTGCCTTTATGTGCCAGTAGGCTGAAATGGCCAAAAATCACTGTGAAATTCCGTTCTTCAGAAGGCAATTAACATTCTCATTAAATGCAAATGAATGAAACAATTTCACCAAACAAGCCAAACCAAAGCAAACCAAAAAAGCCCCATCGGGGGCACAAAAGCAGGGGTGCCGCTGGCTCTTACAGCCGAAGAAGTGCACAAAACAGGTAAAATCCTGAATCTCACAAGGGGGCTGATGTGGGGAAAACATGCACGAGTTAAATAATGGCTGTACCGAAGTTCTGTGGCTCTGGCAGGGACTGAGCCATAAAAGCAGTGATTATGTTTAAACGGTTATTATTAGTGGCATCCTTGACAACAAATTCAAAACAACATTGGGAACAACAGTGCAGCAATCTCTCGAAAATTGTGTTGCCCAGCGTGTCAAAATCTTCAAAGCACTCGTCATTACAAAGCCTCCAGTCTGGCACAGATTCAGCCGTGCCATGTGGAAGACTAACATTTCATTTTCAGGGCATTTCAGGACTTTTCAGAGCCGATGCAGAATAGTCTGAACGCGGGGTTAGAAAGGAGCACAGGAGCTCAAAGTAGATGATGCAAAATGCCTAAAAACGTGTTAACGAGATGGCAAGGAACACGAGGTGGATGACACCCATGAGACATCCATCCTCCCACAACCGCAGCCTGTCAGAAGGAGGAGCAGCAAACCCAGAGCTGCTCCCACGAGGCTGCTGCGCCCCGCTGGGGAGGGCACCACGGATGTCACTCACCAGCTGCCGCTGCTTCGGTGGGAGAGCGGGTGGAGGTGCCAGGTCTTGAGAGGGTTCTAAGCTGATGAAGGAGTCGTTGATGCCATAGACTTCCCTGAGGTGCTTGTTCTTCTGCTGGTAGATGTGCTCGTTCTGTGGGGTCTGGTAGAACATGGATGGCTGCGGCTCCGAGTAGTCTTCCACAAACTGCATGTAGGCCAGCACTGCAACACAAAAAGGTCACGCTCACTGCTTCTGGTCTGCGTGCTGCAGCCTACCCTGCCCCAGGCAGGCACGGCGCCCGCCCTCGGAATAAATAGGAGCGATGCCACGCTGCTCTTGCAGCTGGGCTTTGCTTCAGGGCAGCAGCAAGGCACCTGCGGTACCTCGCGCAGCAGGTTGCTGTTCACCTTGGAGGAAAGAATCTGTGAGCTTCCCATCCTGCAGGCCAGCACACACTGAAACTCGTCGCAGGCCACAAACAAATTTGGCACCGGTTTTGCTTAAACCAGTGATGCCTCCGAAGAGCTAGCTGAGGAGTTCAACTCACCAGCTCTCAGACCTTCCTCGTGTAACCTGGGGCAATCTGGGGAATATTCCTCAACAGCTGATGCCCCAGGTCACCAGAAGAAAGAGAATGACCTTGGTCGGCTTTTAGGAGATACAAATCACCTTGCACAGATGCAATCTTGACAGCAAAGCGGTAATAATTCCTGTGCCTACAGTAAGTTTCCTATCTGTAGTTAGCTTGATTTCTAGAATGAGAGGGCTTGCAGTGCTTCCCCTTCCTAGCAGCTGATCAAAATTATTGGAAAACACCTGCCTGGAAGACTGGGCATACCTATCCCTCAGCTGCTCACTGCTGGCACAAGAGCCTAACCTTTTAGAAGTGCCCCTGACCTCGTCTTCCTCCTCCATGAGCTCAAATCCAACATCCTTCACTCCTGTCCGAATCTGCAACTGAATCCAGCTGATTCTACAGCACTTCTGAGATGGAAGTTTTAAATGGGAGCAAATCTCATTTATGGCACATTTGCATCTGTAAAATATCCTTCAAAAATCTATGAAAAAGCAAAGGTCTGCCCGCGTAGCTCTGCCAAAAGCTTAGCTACTGCTGCAATATTTTAGTGTGGAAGAGGGAGAAAGACACCCAGGAGGAACAGGAAGACTACTACAAAACCCCAGAAGTATTATGTACGTAATAAATGGAAATTAAATAAATAACTTGAATCTACATACCTGCAAACTGGAGCAACAGTTGTAGTTAAGTGTCACAAAAAGAACTAACTGGGGCCTTCTTGCGAATACGCTGCCAAGCACAGCACACTCTGCGATCATTCACCCCCCACCCCGATTAAGATTAACATGCACTTGTCAGTTTCTGTGACTTTGGTCATTAGGAGGCGATTACTCAGCCTCTGCTGGCACTTGAGTTGCAGAGCTGAAATGCACGGATGGCTTCAGTGAGAGCTATAAAGGCAGCGATCCCACAGCAGCCTCTGCACATCACGAAGCTGGTTCCCATGCTAGCTCCAAGGCAAACCCTCCCGTTCACCTGTAAATGGGCAGACACAGGCCAGCCTGCTTCAAACAGGATGCAGCCGTGCGAATGTGCTGGCAGGAAGGAGTCGCTTCGCTCCTGTCTTTTGCACCTTTTTTTCGGATTTCCTCCAGTATTTTAGATTTTGCTTAGAAATGGAGCTAACGCAGCTGCCCCTTCCCACCGAATGCTATCCCTCCTCCAGAAAGTAGAATAAAGACCAAAAAAACAGAGTGCAGGAAAGCTCAGCTGGTACATTTCAATCCCAACCGGCAACACCTGCTGTCCCTGCCCTGTGACCCCACACAGGGCTGCCAGAGGACAACCTGTCCGTGTCCCCCAGCTCTGCCAGCTCCTGCAGAGCTCTGCCAAGGCTGCTGCGATTCTGACCTTGGGCACCCCTGCCATGTGCGCCTTGCTCCTCTTCCTCCCCTGGCCACCCTCCTGGCTTCCCAGCAGTGCACCAAGAGGTAAGTCACCATCCTGGCTTGCATCCTTTAAAACCTTCCTCTTATAATGGAGTCTTGGTACAGAAAATAGAGAATTACTCAAATAATGTTTTTGAATACCTGCAATTCACTTGACTTGGGTATTCCCATTAATACCTGCACCCCAAAATGCCTTGGTATCGTACAACCATTTTGCAGGGTAAGTTCTGAGATATTTCTATAGCAGCAAAAGTGAGCTAAGGATCAAGACTCCTTGGAGAAGGGTGGAGGACAAGAGCTCCAGGGAAAAGGCCACTTTTTGAGAGCTCATCAACCAATTAGGACAAAAGCCAAGAACTTGGGCTTGGCAGTCCTGGTACAATGCAGCTGAAATTGCTAAATTGAGACCAAGCCTTCGTGCAGAGTTACCTACAAAAACAGTGCTACACTTAGTGCTCAGATCTGAAGACAGCCCTCGGGATCAATGGCTGAGCTCCTGGGCTCAGAAGTCTGTTTGGCAGTACGGACTTGGGAAGTGTTGGTGAAAAGGGTAACACATTAGATACTTGCGTAAAATTGAATTACTGTAATTCAAGGTAGGAAGCCTGAATGCTGCTGAGAGCCTTAACTCAATCTGTAAGGGAATAATGAAGAGCTCTTTTATCTCGGCTCTTTATTAGGCTAATGCATCCCATTGCCAGGGCAGCTCCCGCGCCCTGCTTGTTACTACTCGTCTGAAGCAGGCGAGCATGTCTCTGCTTCTGCTTTGTCTTCATCTCTGTTTTTAGCTGAAGCAAAAAACAGTTGGGATGGTGAAATACAAACCTGGCTCAGAAGCAGGGACTGCAGAGCGTAAATTAAAATAGGCATCGTTAAAATCCTGCCCGTCTTCAGCAGGATACTAAGGCACCAGAACCACTCCCGAGGCTGCTGTTTGCGAAGGGTCTTCTCTCTCCCCTCCCCTCCCTGGTGTGGTTTTTAACAAGGCAGAAATTTAAAAAGCAGATGGGAAATTACATCACCGGCTCAGATGGGGCCGCACACCCTGCAGCGGCTCTGTGAAGAGGGAGGGGATGGGGGCTGCAACCTCACCCGCGAGCAGCCGGGTGGAGTGACACAGTCTAAAAGCAGCACCGGGGAGAGAAGGAAGGAGTGAGACAGAGGGAACCTCTCCCACCACAGCACCGTGCCCAGCTTATGTCAGTTCTGAACCAAGGCAGAAAATATTTGAAAGGGGAGAAAGAAAAAAAAAATCAACAGCAACTGACTGTGGCTACTGCGGCTAGGAACACCTTCCCTGCAATGTGCTTGCAGTGCCTCCGCTGTTGTCTCTGAAGGAGCTAAAGCTGCTCAGGGATCCGTGGCGTACCCCAGCTCTGCCCGCGTGGTAAAAACTCACAGGTACTGCTCACGTTGTGCCAGGCGGCCGCTTGCTGGGGGAGCTCTGCCACCGGCAGGAGCAGCTTCTGGTCCAGGAAGCAGAGAGGAAATAGGCAGCAAACCATTTGGTGTCGTGAAAACACCCTTGGACCTGCAGTTCCTGGGGTCTGCCAAGAATTTCTAGAAGATGATGAGCAATAAGGTGTATGTGCGATGTAGATAAGGCACATCTGACGAAGAGAACCCACTGAAGGTTCTGGTGCTGCGTCAGCAGGCTGCCTTCCAGCCAGCCCCGCACAGCAGTGACAGATCCACGTGCACGGGCAAGAGCCAAAATAATGGAAATTCTTAAGCTACACCGCACGTCAACTCGGTGCAGAAGTCAAGGTCAAAGAAGCCAGCCTTTGCTGTCACCTCTGGGAGGAGAGCTGTTTTTCAGAGCTCCCATTACACGCTGGCTCAGCCCAGAATGCCCTCAGCACGGCTCCTGCAGTTCAGTACCAGCTGCTTGCGGGGCACCAGGCTGCATTTTGTTCCCACTGACAGGGAAGGAAACATGAATAAGTGCCTCGCCACCAGTCTGCAAGCTGCCTGGGGGGAGGATCTTGCTATTTCTGACTCCAGGCTCTTCATGGCAGAAGCTGTTCCCTGTCTGTGTCTTGTACAGCAGGAGCAGAAGGCTGGAGTCATTTGCCCTTAGCACAGTAGCATGTGCTCGTACAGCACAGTAAAAGCACAACTCATGCCAGCCCAAAAGGCTTACCACTCCCCTCTTTAAATTATAGAGAAGTCAGCTCTTGGAGGTCCCTCTGAGCACAGCTCCCAGCAGTGAACTCAAGCTGGATTTGCTGTTTATTATTAATAGACCGGCAAAGGCTCTGTCTGCTGCAACATTTCCTGCCAGCCACCAAAGGATGACCCACAACAAAGGGACTAAAACCAAGTCGCATTTGTGACAGCTCTAGATCTTTTATAAATTCATGCATCACTTCAGGATTCCAGGAGTTCGTTGGGGCTGTGGAAGCAGCACCGCCTCATCTGTGCGATTCCACAACAATATCTACATAAATCAGCCGGTAGGCCCCCACTCCTGGGTGCCACCATACGGCCTGAGTAATGTTTCATTGCCCTTTTTATGTTGAAAATAAAAGTAAAACTAACGACCACAGATCTGTGGTGTGATATGCTGCAGAGGAAAGGCAATCTAAAGCAAGTTCCCAGTGTCACATGAACGCAGCTAAAAACCTGCGGCAGTCAGGTATTACCCAAGCACCACTACGAGCTCTGCACCAAGGAGGCTTTATCAGGCCAGCGGAGCTGTCAACACGTTAGATAACAGCTTCTACTTTTCCTAACAATGCAATCTGATCAATCCCCCAGCTCTGATAGTGCCGGAAGACAGTCAGCTCTGTTCTAACATCAAAGAAAATTCAGTACGAGGCCTTGCTGTTGAGGTTAAAAGCCTGCACGGGCAACAATGGAGAAGAGAGCTTTTAAAATTGTTTTTAAGTAACCCCCGACATCTTATATGATAAGAGAAAACAAAGACATGGGGCTTAAAGAGAAAAGTAAACAGCCCAGGTCTCTCTTTCAACTGTCAAACTGCCTCTTATCCACGGCCCATCCCGGCGCCTCTCCCCACAAAAGCCGTCTACGTGTACAGAGGCGCGTGGCCCTGCATCCCTCCCTGCCTGATGGAAAACCATCCCAGCCCGGCCCTCGTTATTCATATGCAGAGCCCACACGGCCTGGCCCTACAGCGAGGAGGTTCTGTACCCATCCCCTTGCAGCTGATGCTGCATGCAAGAATTTAGAGCAGCAGGAACCGTAACGAACAGCCCTGGCTGTGCACCGTGCCAGCATTTATTTCCTTTCTGTCGTTTGCAAAGCAGCATCTCAGCTCCTTTTTAGTTGCTTTCAGTGTCTTTTAACTGTTTGCTTACCAGATAGGGGCAGAAGAGCTTTTCTGTGTATGGGGACCCAACTACAACCAGACTGCTACAACCTGACCCTCGCTTTCAGGTGGGTCAGGCCTCATGCTCTGATTAAAGTCCCAGGTTTGTACATGGAGCGGTCATTTAGGCATCCCGGAGATGATTCAAGCCAATGCACTTCTTTTTTTCTTTTAAAAAAGTGCCTGTCACAGTAAGCTACACAGGAATGGTCAAAACACGGACCCTGTAGCACAGCACTTCCACCTTATTCCCAGTGAAAACTGGGAGATTAACTGCAGAAATGAGTCAGGAGGCCAGAGCAGCACTTCTGAATCAGCTCTTCACTCGGGCTGCAAGCCATCCAACTTAACGCTGCTGATCCAGAAGCTGCACTGCCCACCTTCTCATGCAAGGTACAACTGCACAGCTAGCCAGTGACTAGTCAAATAACATCCACTGGATCTCACTGTATAGTCCACCGCCTTCCTTGTCAGATTAGTCTGGCTGCTTTTCTGGCAAGAGGCTTCACGTTTTTGTGGCCACGAACATTGACAAAATTAGAATAAGGTCACGAGCTTGAGCTGCAGTTGGCACTGGTGTGCCAGGAGCCTGGCTGGGGATGGCAAGTCTTTGCATTTAGAGGCTGCTGGTTTTAATGATGGGGGAAATTCTTGGGCGTCCAAAGGAAATGAGATCCTGTAGCAGAAGAGCAATGTTGGACACAAGGTTAACAGGGTTGTCTTGCACAGCTATGTGGGTGACTATGTTCCTATTGCCAAATAACTGCACTGGCAGTGCTCTGTTTTGGACAGAAAAGCCGCCCTTTCTGAGCTCTTGGAGAGTACCCAATTCTTTTCTGCACTGGGAAAACATTCGTAAAATGGGGGAAGAGGGGAAGGAATGGACATAAAAAGGGAAGAGAAACCAGGATGATTTGGAAGACAAGAATGTCTCAGAGCTTCACACATGCAAACGCAGAAGTAATGAAGATGCTGCATGTTGCCACCTCCCCTGGGCCTGGACCCTTTTAGGCTCCAACAGTCACTCCTTGTCCACCAAAGGAGCGGCACTTCCCCGCCATGCCTGTGACACTGACCATAAACGATTTTGACACTTATCCCCATGTGAGCAAGAGCCTGGGGTCACCATTGCTTAGAGGTCATCAGAAGTATGGCAACTGCAAGAAAAGGGAAAGGTAAAAGCAATACCCAAACACAAGAACGTGCTTACTGTGTTTGTTTTTCTTCTCCGGCAGAGGTGGTGGCTTCTCTGGGTCACTGTTAGAAAAGTCAGCCATTAATTCAACCGGTGCTGAAGAGTTTCCTTGCTGGAAGGGCAAAACAGCAGCAAGTGGTGTGAAGGGTACTGATGCGACAGACCCTGCGTTCTGCATGTCATCCTCTGAGATGTTATCATATTGTGAAGGGTGTCTTTCATACGAGATCCTGCAGCCTGAGTTATCTGAAGTCTGAGAGGCTGCGCTCCTCCTCTTCTTTTCTGGTAAAGCTGGAGGAGTCTCTGTTGGCTGCGCAGCTCCCGAGAGGCTGCAAAATTCCAGCGGAGGAGAGCTGCCCTGTGGGAGCTGGAAAGTATGTCCATGGAAAGGGGAACCAGACTCGCCCAGGGACTCTGGCAAGGGGCTGAGGATACTTGGCATCGGCTGAGATATTTGATCAGCATTCGAGAGGTCCTGCTGCAGGAATTCATAGTCCGGGTCATAGTGATCGGATTGATCTGGTTAAACAGGGAGGAAAGGAGAATCGTCCATTAGTTTCTCTCTTACTGTTCAGCCTATCCCATTCCATCAGTTAATTAAGCTGTTCACTTAATCAGAGTGCACTGTTCACTTAATCTTGCAACGGGAACCATCTTGCTACACCTTCAGTAAAATTCAGACTTAATAAAACTGCTATCTCTATTTCTTTACACTAGCAAACAAACAACATGAATTCAATAGCAGACATTACTGTATTTCATATTTACATTTTTGTTTTATTGCCTAGTAGTCTACCAGGGCTGCTACTTCCTACTGATGTCTGCAGGCAAGGTTGAAATCAACCAAACATTCCACTTGAGAGCTGAATTGAGTTTGAACACAATCATCTATAGCTAGGGAACACATTCCCCTGGGCTTTTTCCTATCCAACGGGATGTTATTCTGCACGGAACCGCCTGCAGTAACTACAAGATGACAGTTACATGCACAACCTATTTACTGCATCACAGCTATGACAGCTCCAGAACGGGAGTGATGGGGGCTCCTTCGGCAGCCCTGGCCACGTCCCTGCTTACCTAATGTTTCACAGCTTGTGTTGCGAGAGCACTGACCGCTATCGCGGTCCAGAGAAGAGAGCTGCTCGTCAGACTTGCTGAGTTTGCCAATGCTGCTGCACGGTGAGAGGCGAGGAGATTCCCCCCCATAGGAGTGGCTTCCACCTGACAACCTCCTCTGGGCATAGCAGTCAACATCAAAATCCTGAGGCAGAAAAAAAACCAAAAAACAACCCAAACCAACAAATCGTCAGCATTCTCGGCAGCTTGCTAGTTAAAGGACCAACCCAAGGAACTTACACCTGACAGCTGTGGCAAGAAAACCAGGAAGGGAGATCAGTGCTGTTAGCCCTCCCTAGTGAGACACCAGAACCCCAGAAAATCTCCAAGTTGGTAAAGGGCACGGGGCAGAGCAAGCCCACGTAGGGAGCTCTGCGTGCATTTGCTCGCAGGGCGTGCTGTGATTCACAAAGGACGTCACCAGCTGCTGAGGTGAGTGAGCTCCTCACCGCCATACACATCTGACCACTGTTCATCAAGGCATTGATACGAGGAACTAGATGGCGAGAATTCTCATTAAATAACAGGCTTCATCTAATATTTGGTTAGTTTTTGTGTATGCAAAGGGTAAATAAGAGACAGTGGGATACAGCTAACGTCAGCTTTCTGTGCCTATGACTACATTTCTATTTCAGAAACTACCTCAAGCGAACCTCTCAGGTGTTCCCACCCCTGCAGACCCATCTAAGTGTGATCGTACCAGTAACTGAAGCACTGCCACAACTTAACCTGGCTCAGCCAGCTGACAGCAGAGGCTCCCTAAGCCAGGGCTGAGGCTTTGGGGCTGAGGACAAGATTTGATTTTGCTGCACTTTAACATGATTCAAGTCCTCACTGCTGAGTCAATCAGTTCCTGAAGGTGTGAAGCAAAACCATCCATTTACAGGCCTGTAATCCCCACATTAGCATAAGCGATAGGATATGACTAACACACGCAGTCCAAAGTTTACCATGCTTCTACCAGAAAATTTGCGAATCTTCCCAAAGCACCTGTAGCAGTCACAGCAGATGCTTACATTACTCCTTAGGTTAAAAGATGTCTTAAATTGGGACTGGATGGATACTGACCTCTGATGTCAATCTGCTATGGGATCCCTGGCCTGTAAGTAAACCTTGGTAAGATCTTGTAAGTTCAGCCAACAACCCTACACCCCGGTCTATTTGACACAGCACCACTCTACCTCTCTGATTTTCACATTCTGCTACACCTCAAGGCAACAAATTCCATAGAAATTAATTATTTAAGTACAACAGCAATGTAAAAAAAACCTCAGCTCCTTCACATGATTTCCTACATCGACGTTCCTGCCACTAAGGCTCCCATTGCAGCACCCCTCAGTACGGGGCTGCCTGGGACGAGCAGGGGCGTGTTGGGAACCGCATGGCTGCAGGACCCAGCATTTCTCTGAGCTTCTGCTACGCTCCGCAGCACGTCCCCCTTGGCTTTCATAAAGTATTGATGCCATTACCTGTCTGTTGATTCCGACGGGTAAACTGGACCCACTGGTGGCTCGACTCATGGGGGCCACAACTGCCACTCTGGTTGGGGAAGGTGCTGATTGCCGTTTTTTAGGGGGCAAGGCTGGAGGAGGGCTGCAAGACACAACAGATGTTGATGCTTCCATTACTCGACCACCAAAAAGACTTTCAGAGGCTTCAGGAGCTGGCTTTGCAGAAAGCCTTTGCCTTGCTAGGCTCAAATCTCACAGTTTCTTGTCCAAAGCTGGCCAGAAGCTATTCAACGAAGCGTATCCACTGACAAACACTGATTTAAGAACACTCTCACAGGGAAGGTCCTGTTCAGTGATTTAATTTTTAAGCTTGGAAAAGATTTCATGTTTCAGAAACAAAAATAATTGCTGTTTGAAAAATTATTTTTAATGAGGCTAATTAGCACAGCAATTATTTTAAGTAAAAGTGCTAGAAGTCCAAATGAAATGTCTTGGTTGACCTGAACAAGCTTTCATTTTACACAAGTCTCTTCTTCTTCCTCCTCAAACCTTCCAGGTTTGAAAGGGGTTCAAAGTTGCAAAAATTTACAGGACAGGAAAATTCACTGTCTGTCTTTTTCCACTCCTGGTGAACTTGAGGCAACAAGACAGTCAGTACTGCCATGCATATATGCGGCACAGGCCCAAGTTTTGGCATTAATCAGTGTGGATACACACATTATTATACCCATTAGTAGTAACCAGTGAGATTTCAACCACTTTACATTTGGGTTTTGCTTCTAATGACAAATAATTCTGGCAGTTACCAAACCTACGAGGTTCCCAAGAGCACGCATACTCTGTTCCCGGAACATAACAGGAAATTTTTATAATATAACCCATGAGAATTCATAATACACATAGAAATGTCATTTTTTTTTCTGCTAACCACAGCCCTCAATGCCGCGTTTTCAAATTAGCACACAACATGCATTTTCACACCATCCATTAGCACCAGTACTAGAGAAGAAAAACATCATACACACACACACACCAAAAAGCTGTAAACTGGGGGTTTTCTTTTCCGTCCCAAAATAGAACACAGAAACTTTCATGTGGTTACTCGCAGAACAGGGTAAGAACAACGAAGTAAAAGATTTTTTTCACACACTAGTGACTCCTTTCACTCTCAGGCTGTTAACCGATGCAGAGCCCCCTGGATGTGCAGGACAGACTGGGAACTTCCAGCTGAGGTTAAGAGAACATTTCCCATTGGATATAAAAGCACACACCACAACTAAAACAGCACAGGATACTGGCTTTAAATAAAAGAATTAATGCATTTAGGCAATGCCTCTCACCCAAGAGGCTCAAGCATGATTATCCTCACATAAAAAAAAGGAAAACACAATGGGTACTGCTCAAAACAAGACAAAGAACATAAAGTCATGTACAGACTGCAGGAGCTGCGAAGAATTACCATGGAGGGCTGGAAATGCATTACTAACACTCAGTGACCTCTCATGCACATTTTGACAAGAATATGTTAAAAAACAAGAGGCTGCTAAGAGGCACGGCTACTCTTCAGTCAGCTGGTTGGCCAGCATTACCTGTTTTCTGCCACACGAATGCAAGGCAGAGGGGGTTTAGGAGGTGCAACCTCTTCATCCATGGAGTCAGTCAGTAGCTCATTTGACTGAGTCATATTGGTTGTCTTGTTGAGGATCTCCATTTCTCGGTCTGTAAGGGGAAGTTCTGATGGGCTGTAATGAGCAAAATGCAGATTGTAGATCATAAAACACAGTGGGAATGCAGCATGCTGACAGATTAATATGTACTTTAAATCACATGCAATGAAAGAAACCTACAGCAGAAGGCAGAATTCACATCTGCAAGTAGAATTAGATGTATGTACAGAATACAGTGTGCACACCATGGCCAAGTGATGCTTCACTGCCAGATTTTGGTAACTTATCTAGTATAGCATATTGTTCCTTCACGTTGTCCCACTGTAATGCATAAGACTATGTAAAAAACACTATGCTATCTATTGTGACAAATATTGGAGTGCTTTAATCCAATTATCAGTAGCCAGAAGTAATTCCAGCTACTATATTAGATTACATGCATAAAACATGTGTGTCAGTGACCCACCTGTCAGATTTACATGCTGGTAAACTGGGTTTAACTGGGCTCGTGGGAGAGGGATGCTCCTGCTTTTCAATCGTGAGTCTGACCAGCTCCTGGTGGGTGGAGGGGAGAAAAGAAAAAGGAAAAATAATCATGAGATGCGTAACGTTGCACTCAAAAGGGATGCCACTGCAATAAACTGGTGGTTAGCCAGCTATGGATTAATGTTGGCACGGACACCAAGAGAGCTGTGAGCTGGGTGTAACTCTGATACCACAAATGAGGTGGTGCAGGGACCAGCCTGCACCCGGCAGCACTTTAGCCATATTTAAGCATTTTAGCAAGAAATCGGGGCCCTATGGGGACTCTGCACAAAGCCACATATGTGTCTTTTTGCTGTGCTTCCTCTTTCCGCTATCATCATCAGTGTGTTCCCCACAATTATCTAGACAATGGCAAACTGACTTTACATAAAGCACAGAAATACCTTCCGCAGTTAGGTATTTCAGTTACCCAGTAAACGAGTTATCTAATTGCTTTATATTTTATCAGCAAGTCTTTCAGGCATTCATTAAAAAAAAAAAAAAAGGTTTTCTGCAAGATGCCCAACAACAAATTAAATAGTGAACACCTTCATTAAAAGGCCGGCTTCCCCCAGAGCCAACTTTTAACATGTTAGCAATGGAAATCTTAATAATTCAGGGAACTATCACAGTGTATCTGCTATAGATAGATAAGGCTGTGGATAGAGATAAAGGCTGATAATCCTGAACTACCAGTCTGTCAGCAGGCAAAACCACAATCACTCCCACCAGAAGGATGGAGAGAACGTTTTATGGGTGTCTGAGGCCAACAAAGAGATCTACTGCTCACAGATCCAAACACATGCCCTCTTACAGCTAGGCTGGATAACTGGCAGTGCCTCCTGACAGTACTGGCTTCCCAGCACATTATGCAAAGGAAATTATATGAAGTCAATTTTTTATTCTATATTTTTTTTAAAGCAGCCTGAAGTCCAGTGGCATCATTCCGTTATCATCTTCACATCCATGCCTGTTGAGGTCAGAAATTGTCATTGCCTCTTCCTTCTGGGGAGTAAGGATATTCTAGCCCACGTATTTCTACGTAAGGCTCTATTTAAAGCTGAACTTCCACAGGACAGCAGATGTACAACAACAGGAACAAAGTACTGCCCTGAATGTGCGCGGGATGGAAAGCACAGTCCGCTTCAAGTGTACACCACAGCTGATTTTGGTTTAGACATTACACTTAAAATCTTGGTGGGAGCTTGGGCACAGAAATAATTTACACCGTGTCCACCCAGCAAAACGCCCAGCTGTAAAGAACCTGCCTTGGAAAATCCCCCTCGCATGGAGGAGGAAGAGAGCACCCAAACACAGCACACACACGTCCGTTTGGGCTAAGGCTGTGAAGGTGTTCCTGTCTGGGGCAGACAGAGAAGAGCCCTGCCATGGAACAGCATTTTCTGAGAAGTGCCTTTACCAGAAGAAGCCCAGCACCAAGCTGACCACAGCTGAGCACCTCCCCAACACCACTGAACAGGGCCACATCTGCCAACAGGTAAATCCGTGCAATGAGAGGCAACAAAACCGTCAGGGCTTCTGGTAACCTATAAATGCCCCTGTGGGAAGGTACATCCCACACTATAGAGAAAAGAAAAATCATTAAGGCTCTTTTATCACTGAAGAACCACAAAAGCAAAGCAAACACTGAACTGACCTCAGATTTCTCTGATGAATATCCCCAGATCCCCGGCTGTCGTAAGGGAAACTGATTTTAAAAATGTACTTTCCACTGTTTCGTTCTCTCTTTCAGAATGATTTTTAATCAAAAACTCGCTGTTCCTTTTAGACTTCCAAATTCCCCTCTAAAGCTCACAGAACATCACGGGAATGGGAGCTCACAATCCCCAAACAAGGCTTTCTGTGCATCGTACAGTTTGGATCCGAGTGACACCACTTGATGCCTCTGGCTGCAGCCGGCCCCACGCTCTGAGTCACCGTCAGGAGTGAGCGGTGACCCGAGGGATCGCCACCTTCTGCCTTCGGGACAAACCCCCACTGCTGAAAAGGTTTCTGGAGACTTCCCTGGGCTCGAACCGACCCTGCAGGACCACCAGGTGCTCCTGAGCAAGAGCAGCCACACAACGCATGAGAAAGGAAATAAAACATCAGACCTAAAGCCAAAACTCTCCGTGGATGCTCCTGGCCACAGAAAGGGCTATGGAAGGAAAAATGCCACCGTCATTTGCCATCATTGCTGACACCCAGGGCCGAAGGGCTCGGGAAGCTTCCCTGTTACACCTGCTGTGGCTGCACGCCTGCCCTCCACATGGGAGCGTGTTACAACACGAGAGTGAAACAGTCACGTTTGGCCCAAAGGTATCCTTAGAATTATTCAACACATTGCTGCTGTGGAGACAAACAAATAATAAAACCACACACCAGAGACACTGAGACAACAAATGACTAAAAACACCTGAGAGGATCACTTCTTCCTCTAAACTTAAGAGAAATACCACCGGATTCCCTGGACCCTGGCTTTTTCTCCTCTCCCCTAGCCCCAGAATAAGAGCTGGCATTTGGAAATCAAGCCAGGACCTTCAGTGTACGCAGCGAGGCAATCAGCATGCGACTGAGCCAGATGCACGTTGCGCTGTTCGTTATCAGCAAGTAGAGATTCCTGCAGCAGTAATTAGAGATAATTAAAGCCTCTCTACAAACTGACGCTACTTCAGCAAACTGGAAATTCCAAATGAGGTGTTTTTTTTAAGAAGTTATGTAACCAAAACAAGGATTTTTTTCCCTGTTATATATAGGTAGCAAGGCGCTAAAACCTGAGATCAAAACAGCAAATAACACAAGTGAACAAGAGGCTCCTTTATGCTCAATTCTGAAAGTAAAGGGGGAAGTAAGCACTGAAATGTGGAAGTGGATCTGGTGTGATCTGCCAGAAAAACAAGAAAAGCTCTCCACAGCAGAGAAGTGTCCAACTTCTCAGTTCTGCTTCCAGCTACGAAGGCTGCCTTGGCCCTTCTAAAATAAGCCTTGTTCCCTACGAGGCAGCAGGAGATGAGCTCGAGCCACTTCCAAACGCTGACCCGTGGATGGGCAGACACATCCACATCTGCCCAGACAGCCTCACAGCTGCTCTCATCACGCTCCAAGCTGACCAGACACAAGCCAGCTCCAACTGGACAGCCAAAATAACTTTTAGTCTAACGGCAAGAGGAGACTGCTAGAGCCACACTGCTCAGCAGGGCTTAACAGCTCAGGTGTAGCGGTGCACAGACATCCCTGCATGGCTTTGAGCCTCAGCTGGCTTGCAGTGAGGGCACAGGGGACATCCCAGACCTTCCCTGTCCGACAGACACGGTGCTTTGGCTGGGAAGCCACAGGAACCAGGGGTTTAAATCTTGCTTGAAGTGAAAGGACAGTGGGTGTCCAAGCCTGATGCAACGAGACCACACCACGGTAGCCTGGATCCGGTGCTAACACGGGACCGTACAGGTTCATTAAGTGATAACAGGGTGAATTGTCTCACTATTTACTGGGCTACTGCAGTTCAGCTACCACGGAGCAGATTTTCATTTACTGCAAATCGCTGCTGAATTCCAACGCTAACAGAAGCTGGGATGTGACGCTGAACTCTTCTTCTCCACCCTGCTGTGCAAATTTAATACTGGCTTTACCTTCCAAATCTGGAGCTTAAAGTTAAAGTGCATATTGTGCAAAATAATCCTGGAAAATCTGTCATCTTTAGGTGATGGAAATGTTTTGTTTGAAAGATATTTGTTTTAACGGCTCAGCAAGTCATACTAGGGTTTAGTATCTGTGCTTAAGTAACATTACAGAGATATTCAGAGCACGCAAACAACACACCAAGACTCCTGAAAACACGACAGGCAAAGCTTGGGAGATCCATTTGATTTTTACATTTAACTCCGGGTAATAAAAAGTAAATGGAGTTTGAGTACAATGAAAGATGATTGTTCCCAACATACCAATTCAGTTGAAAAACCTGCTGCAGTTCTTACAAATCTACCCCAAATTTCTTACTGTACTTCACTTAAACATTCCTCTTCCAATTCAGCCCTGCTTAACCTTCTCTACAGTTTTCAGAATACGATTTCTAGGGGATATGATGGTCTCTCCACCAGTGTCCTGAGCCCATGTCAAGCAAACTTTTAGCTGCAGTGCCAGGACAGCTGAATGCACAGCTTCTGTGGCCATCAGCACAGAGAGAACAGTAAGGAACAGTAAGAAATGATGGGTACCAAAAACTTGCTGGGAGGCAGAAGGGAAGCCAACAGATTTGCCTGGGTAGGGCAGGGAGGGAATACTATAAGCAGGTCTCACAAAGGATACAAAGGTTTCCGTTAAACGTTTCCATTAGTTATGCACAATTAATCTCCAGAAAACTAAGCTTAGCTCATCACCGGTCCCACACCCTAATCCAACTGCTGAAAGCGGTGATGTATCACTGACAAATACATTGAACCTTACGTTAAAAGATGAATCTGGAATCTTTGATTCTCTGTGGGCATTGACAGGAAGCATTTCTGTTAAATTTTGTCTAGACATAAAATATACAAACTCCGACCTGCAATCTGCACGGGCGATTGGGAGAATGGGAATGGCTTGCTGAAAATTTAATACAATGCTCAATAAAGATTTATGGCTTCTTGCAAGGCATCCAAATGCCAGGGTAAACATTTTAGAAGTGCACACTACCAGTCAAACCATTTATTAAAGACTATTAAGCAGTACACTAAGCAGTATAATTTCACAGCTGCTGATCTGGAGTAAGTTTACTGAAAGCCAAGAATAGGATCTTACCTGCACTTAAAAACTGCTGATTTTCACCTAAATCTCTTCTAAAACACAGATAATGTATATTTTCTATAATGTACAATGCTTGTCTCACGTACCTTAACTCCATCCAGAACAGCTTTTATGACATCCTTAACTGTTGTCACCATCTCCTTGTCTTCTGAATTCACACCTTCCAGCATCACTTGATCAGACCAGCGAATGAGATTGGCCAGGCTCTGGTACACACGGCTGTAGCAGGACGAGATGGCAGAACTGGATGGCATGGAAGGAAATAGATGAGAAAAAAGAATAAAATGGAATTACGGAGATAATACCAAAAGTTTCTACAAAGTGCTCGATTTAAAGTTTATTTCATACAGTTAAAATTTTGATTGTGCCGCTGCTGTTCTCTTTTCAACTCTGACATTCATCATTTGTGTTTAGCAGGTGACAAAGCCAGGGTTTCGACTCTGTTGCAGTTGCTCTCCTGCTCACCAGTACCAAATGGAACAACAGCACGAAAGTACAACCAACCCATTATCTGGGCTGCAAGTCAACACAGCAATGCCCAGAAGAATGCTCTTCCCCTTTTAATGTACACCTCCATCCCAAGCCTTAACTTCAAAGGTAACTACTGTATCCTGTAGTTAAGTCTAATTGATATTATTTCAGCGTTAACTATGCTTTTCTTCCTCCTTATTAACTCTCCCCAAAATGTCTTAGATAATTGAGAGATGACTATTCATTCTTTTACAAATCATTTTCTCACTGTTTATAACGCCTGAAAACATGTAATTAAAACTTGCTTCTTTACAAAAAATTGAACTGAATGAATTTCAGGTCTGGAAGAGGAAGGGTGTTGCTTTGTTTTGCTTTTAATGAGAAACAGAACTGAAGCTATTGTTCTGAAGGAAAAAAAAAAAAAAGAAGAATTTTGGAAGGATGACAACTCCAAATAAAAGTTAACCGTAACAACAGTGCTCGCAGGCATTTTCCTGGCCATTCTGAAAACACTGACTTCATTACTAAACAAGGTGTGCTAACAGGACTGCTGATGGCAATGCTTCAACAATTCTTTGTAAAGTTAAATCAATTTCAAACTGCATCAAAACCATAAAGAGATAAGAGAAGGTGCAATCTTGCCATGATTACTGATAAGAGTGTTCTGAATCCTCCCGTTTCTGTCTGGTATCCATTTTACACTGGCTTAACTCCAGTAATTTCATTTTCTGTGAGAGGAGAATCAAGCCCACAAACTTCAATGAGATTACTGAGGTGAACCAGGTTTGCAGAACCAGGGATGGAACTGTTGTCAAGTTACAACCAGAGGGATACAAACAGTGGCAAGTGCTTTTCTGTTTGTTTGTTTTAAAAGCACGGTGCTTGCCAGTTGCTCTAATTTTAAATGAAATTATCTTCGTAGGAGATACTTCCCAAATAGGGCCCTCCCCCATCTCTTTCTATGGCTTTGATTTATTTGCCATTAATCTTCAGCCTGCTTCCTTCTAAAGAGGCAGTAATTGAAAGCCCATTCTGTGCTAGATTTAATTACTTTTTTCCTTGATGCAAATGCTTCCCCTCAAGCAAAAAGAAGTCCAACAGTAATTGTAGGGCTTTCTTCCACACTGACACAAGCCTTGCTCACTTTTCTTGAGGGGGATTTACCATCGAAATCACCCCTTTATGTTCTGCCACGACTCAAAATAAAGTGTACAGGTAGGCATAAAAGGACATGGCTTTTTGAGAATGTCAAATCCCCTTTTAATCTGTGAAGTCAAACAAGGCAGAATGCACACACACAGGATCTGTGCTGTAATGCACACCGTTTCCAGAGAGTACAGACTGCTCCACTGACAGCTAGCTACAAACTTCTGCTCACAGGCTAACTGAGGATATCCAATTGTCAAGGCTACGCTACCCTACTACTAAGAGGGGGGTTATAAGGGATTTGAGGAATAGAACCATCTGAAATACTGCTGCTGCTACTGAAGACACATCGTTAATATTTATTTCCAAATATATTATTGGAAGAACAGATCACCCAGCAAACACCCAGTAGATACACAAATCAAAGCGAGTGACTACAAAGATGACATTTTCTATCTACCCTAAAAATATTTGCTGACATTTTACATGCTCTCCTGATGTAAGGGGAAAGTTTGTTCTTTCTCTTATTAAGTGAAAGCAGGTGCTTGTCAGAAATTTAATGACTGCAGGAAACCTGATAGCAAGGGAAGAAACTTCTGTGTCTGAACCCCAAAGCCTGCTGAATGCTCCAATTCTAACAGCTATTGCTCTTTGTACTTCTACAAACCTAACCTAAATTGCACATCTCCCGTCCCAGCCACAGCTCTTAGTCACCCATTGTGTCCTTCCATTTCTACTGTCACATAAAACCAGGCCCTATGCATTAGGACCAAAAAGCACTAGGCATCTGTTTATAAAATATCAGCACCCTACAGCTAGCTGTCTTGACCGTACCATAAACCTTTCTTGCATCAGAATTGAAATAAGCATCTCAAACAAGAGATTTGGGGATGCTTACTGGGAAAACAAACATGAACAGTGCAGGAACTGGCAGGATTCAGAAACCAAAAATCTGTGCATTCCTTGCCTAATTTAATGCTTTTGTGTGTGTGTGCTAATTTTGCTCATTCTTTACTATTCAGCGATGTTTGCTTGCTTTGTTTAAATCAATTGCTCCAGCATCTATGAACAGCAGCTGTATCTCCGTGGCTTGATGACTCCACAGATTCTTATAATGCATGCTGAGCTTTGTTTTGGCAAATTTCTACATCTTTCCTGGCTTCGAACTCATTGTTTAACTGGTTAAAACATAATACAGTAGGCATCAGAGCAAACCTATAAATAATCTGTTGAGAGCACACAGGAATGAACTTGAACTGGCTAATCTACTGAAGTACATCTGTTTACTTCTGTTCTGTATCTGGTCCAGTAAATTCAAAACCAAAGCAGCTCACAGTACAGGCTGACTCCTCTAATATCGGGACAGATAAACTGAACGCAGGAAGGGATTACCCTGAAGATAAGCTGTTTTTCAGGTAGAAGCTATTGGACTTTGCTAGGTTTTAACATACTACCATGGACTGCAGAAACAGTACAGAATTTACAGGAGAATAAGGTAGCTAGTAATGATGAATTTCTACATTCATGCTAAGAATCTGTCCTTGCTCCTCTTTGAAGCCATTCTAATTTGTTTTACCTTTCCATAGCATGGGCTTCTTCACAGCAGGAAGTTTGCTTTTAAATTATGTTGGAAAACTATCGCATAATTAGTAAAAATGAAAGTCAATTTATTAGCAACTACAGCATTTTTTCCGTCTCCTGTGTGATATAATTCTTCAGACTTAAAAAACAAAGAAGCTTGCAGATCTGTCGTATTTCCAAAACCAAAGAAGGAAACCTACCTTTGTTGGATGCGTGGATCAGTCTGCACCAAGGGTAGGATGGCTTCCAGCACTTTGCTTGCTGAGCCTGGCAGCATCTCTAACACTTTCTTATCAATTGCCATTTTGTCCACAATAGTCTTGAAGTAGCGCAATGCACTGACAACCTCCTTCTCCTTTTCCTCTAGCCATGATACATTCTAGAGAAGAAAGGGAAAGAAATAGTAAAACCTCAGCATTTTTAAGGGCAAAGTTACTTTAACTTACCTGAAGGACAGTAAAACTAAAGAGCTGTATTTTGCTTCAGAAGACTGGAGAAAACCCCTTCCACCACAAACAATTCAGGCTAATCAAGATCAGTTTTTGGCTAAGATTGACACTACTGATGACTTTGAAAGCATTGCTTTGAAACCAACGCACCAAACTGGGAGAGTGAAAGAAAAAAATAATACTAAGTGCTGATAGCAATGATAATGAAAGACAAGAGGCAACAACTACTGGTTCTAATAAAGCTGTCCTTCTCCTGAAAAGAACCCATACAAACCTCAAACTCCAAAACAATCCAAACAAGATGCCTCCATCCCCGATAGTGACATGTACAGTGTTCACCTTCATCATTCTGAGTAATTCTGATTGCTCTATGCCTACTTGTTTGAAACAAGGCTAGTCTTGTCTCTCCATTTCCAAATAAAAACCTCCTTTCCCATCAGTCTCCAACCCAATTCATTTTGTGATGCTGCTCTAACAAGGGAACTCGCAAACCTTCCGCAGGACAGACTGTGAAAGCCAAGTTTTGGCATCGGTGAAGGAATGCTGAGGAAGAGAGCAATTCACTGGAATAAAGCTCAGCTGTGGTCACCAACCTCCGTGCCACTGCCAACACTAAAAAAAGAAATTCATAAATGATAGATGATATCCTAATGGCAATCTGGACAGGGATATATATTTTAAAAGTTTAACAGAGTGTGCCTGGAGGACTTCTAGTGCCACAAGTAGTTCCTAAGTGAGATTTAAATTAACTACTGAACGCTGCTAGAAAAGGAGCCGAGAGCTTAGCAGAGTCAGGTTTCATCCATTATCTCCTCAGTAAATTCAGTCTCAAGAATTAATGACCTATGGGCATTGTGTGCTCCCCATACTCTTGTCAGCTGTTAAAACGCTGCTTTTCTCCAAAATCAGGCCAGCAGCCCAAAAGGTTTCAGGAAGAACAATTTATAGGCAGCACTGGTCAGTAATCTGGGGCCAGTTCCATAGAAGAATTAATCTCAAGTCCAATCCAGCTCTGATTTTAGAAGCCCAAGTCCAAATCCAAGACCTGCAAGCCACTCAGTCATTTTCCATCTCGTCTGGGAAGTGCCCAAACTCTGCTGATGCTTCCACTTCTGACAACTCTGCTCTCCAGGCACCTCAATCCCTGCTCCATGTCATCTCAACTCCACTGCTGAGGAGCATCCTGGCAAGTCGCTGATGTCAAAAATCCCATTTCCCGTTCTTCAGGCACGTGCCCTCACCACTGCGCAGCCCTTTCCAGGATATGGAGAGGCACTGCACATGAAATGATCGCAGACTTCAGGGATGGGAGAGCCTGTATAGTCCATGAGCTGCATGACTATGGCCCAGTGGTCAGAGCTCTCAAACAGAAGTGAAAAAATGGGGATTGCAGTTCCTGCTCTGATTAATGTTTATGCATTCATTCAACAACTGTTTCCTGGAGAAAGGTTTGCGACTTAATGGCTTAAACACTCTTCTGGAGCACAGGAGGGATGGGCCTGACTCTGAGTTCAGGGCTGCGAATGACAAGTGGAAACACAAAGCTTGCTGCTGAGCGCATCAAGGCGCGCAACGCCAGCCGCCGGACACTGCTCGGGGGACAGCCCATTTTTCATGACTCCCCTGCTAGCTTTTTTGTTAACAAGCCTACACAAGTGCTTTTTATGAATCCCCTTCTGAGGTCCAAAGGCCTCATATGTATGTGTGAATACATACACGTGTAATCATCCACAACAAGGCCGGCATATCCTACTCAGGACTGCAGGTTCTGTTACAGAGCTCAGCAAAATTACCGCGTATTTATCTACGAGGCTGAAGTTTCTGGTGTTCAGTGCTTAACTCACCAAGGCCTGAGAATAACAGCAGTAACTCCAGAGAAAGAAACAGCAATCCACTGGGTGCAAATATCTCACAAGGGTAATGTACAAAGATCTTCCACCAAATATTGCCGTGTGCCCCTAAAGCCTAGGTAAACGTGGGATGGTATCCTTCTGGGCTGGTGAGAAAACCCGGGATGATCTCTTGTTTAATTGCCCAGCAGAGAGGAACTTGCCCCAGTAGCTAACTTAGCGCCACGCCAGGGCAGCTCAGTAACTGTGGGAGCTACGTGGGATTCAGCAATGACCTTTTGGGGAATTAAATGAGTAAACGTAACGTTCAGGCAAAGCAGCATCTCCTCTCCACTTCCCTGCCTGCCTGACACGTTTAGGTGTTTCTGCATGATTTTGAAAGGCTTCCCTTAAAAAAACATTACAAATGCAACGGGTATGAGATACAGAAGGGTTACAGCGAGCTGTACGGAATACAACTGCTTATAAAAGCAGGAAAAGTCCATTTTTTCCCTACAGTTTGGCAGTGAAAATCCTATTATAACTTCCCATGTAGTGTTGAAGGACACTACTGTTCCTACAGTATGCCCTCAGATAAGAATCAAAGACATGGCCCAAAAAAGGAGGGTCTGGAAAAAAACCCTTTATTTTCCCCACGTACAGGTGTAAAGGGGAAGAGAAGAGGTGTGTGTGCGTCGAGCATAACCTTTAGGTTATGTGTAGTGATTTTACATTAATTTTTAGTATTGCTATTTCTAGAGTGATTATCTACTTCAAGAGGATAAAAATAGCACCTAGCGCTTGAGAGGGAGGAAAGGATGATGATTTAGCATACCAAGTGTGTCTTCTGACACAAAATCTCCAATTTATCAACCCATCTTTGTACACAAGTGAGAGACCCTGGTGACAATCCAGGCATATCCTCTTCCCCACTCCCTCCACACAAAGCTCACGAGCTGACTATTTCCAACTAACTGATTAGCTGGATGGTGGCTAGCAAAGTAGATAAGGAATAAGCCAGAAATCAACAATATTTCACAGCACAAAGTGTATACAGCTTAAATAACTGTCTGCAATAATAATAAAAATTATTTCAAGTGTTTTATTTTCCAAAAAAAAAACCATTCTGTACATTAAAAAAAGGTTTTACATACGCAGCATGCCTTACTAGTCATTTATCTTACGCTGCTTATTATAGGAAAGGAAGAAAAGCAAAAGCTTTGCCTTTAATTAACATCACACTACATATTTGCTATGGAATAGCATCTTGAATACAGCTCTTAATTGTTTTAAATGTATTTCATTTTTGATCACGCATCCATTTAGAGGGAAAAACAACGCATCCTCGACATGCCTTTTAGTGAATCAATCAATAAACAGAACACTGGGAGAAAACTTCCCAGTAAAACAGTACAACGCCTTGGTAGAACAGAAATATGCTCTACGTGGTACGCCTCTGAACTCGTCTCAACATACCATCCTGAAATATTGTTGGGCTTAAAAGCCTTCAAACAGGACTCACAGATTTTTTCATGTTTCTTGGCAGGAGTCCAGTGGGGCAAAGCAAGGTGCTCAGCTCCCTAGAAAGCCTACCTGTTGCCTCCTGGGGGACAAACTACAGTGTGGAAAATAAAAGCCTCATCATCTCCCGTAGGATGGCGCAGAATAGGGCTGGGAAGCCCTGCGGCCATTTCGCTGGGCGTTAAGCACATCGCAGAGTGTGAGATAACCCTATCTTGCCGACTGCTCACAACAACACTACAACAATCCTCTGCAGAGATAACCTAAAAAAAGTTTGCTTGTCTGGCACTGCGCATTGGATGAGGCTTTCGACAACTGGGAAAGATTCTGAATTATCATAAATAACCTCGACAGTTCTTAAGTTTGGCTTAGATTTACACTTGAAAACTGACTGCAACAGTACTGTTACGGAGAGAGCCTCCAGTCTACGCAATCAGGTCCCAGCGGCCGAGGAGATAACACTGATAGGTTTGTGCTGGGAAGGAGTGTCCAGCCCTCAGCTCCTACAGGGCGTGAAGTATGTTGGACGTGAGCAGCAGTGTGCTGGGATCAGCTGCTCCTTCAATGCGCCGGTTTGACTCTCCCTGCTAACGTCATCGGAGATTGCGCACGTCTTTGGACGAGCTTCAAGGATTTGCTCACCTAGGTTTGGGGTTTCTTAACGGATCACGCCCCAAAACCAGGCAGTCATTGGGAAGCTGTAAGCATAAGGGTATGCATGCTGGGAGGATGTCAGGCGTTAAACTACATTCCGTAACGAGATATTTAAATAATGATGGAAGGGGGTCTCATCAGCAACTCAAAAAAGGTAAATACATCTCTTATTGCGTAGTTTGTAACTAACCATGAAGTAACCCTGAAGTTCCCTGACACATCTGCAGAATTCTGTATGGGACAAAGTCACACGCTGAAAGCAGGGCTGCAGATTTTAACAAACTGAATACCAGCAAGCAAGAAACCGGCACGACTAACAGAACATGTCCTTCATCTGCTTACTTTGTTCGCTGACTTCTCTGGTGTTTTCACTGTCAGGTCAGCTTGCTTTCCTTTCTTTGAAGGGGTCCTCTTTATTTTTGGTGAATGAAACTTGCCCTTCAACTTCATAGTGAACGAGGAGAGATGGGAACGCTCAGAATCTAGAAAGACACAGAAACGCGTTACTGGATTAGGGTGAAGCTGTTGAAAACAGGGAAATTGTGCTACAGCATTATCTGGGAAACCAGCCTACGAAAAACATTGCAACCATGTAAATTTATTGAGTGGAACAGGATAAAAAAAAATGTGGCTCTTTATTATGTTTCCAACCACAATATCACCACCATTTCCTGCTTCCCCTCAGAGGCAGCAAGGCTGAAGTGCCAAGGCAGGAACAGCGGGATTGCTGTTCTCTGTGCCTCGTGGAGAAGGAAAAACTCCTCTCTGAAAGCACTTATCTCCGGCAGGTCCCAGAGTACTTCACAAAGGAGGTAATCACTGTTCTCCTTTCGCAGACGAGGATGCTAAGTCAAGGGGATGAAGTGGCCTGTTCACACAGCAGGGGAAGAACCTGGGCTGCCTGAGCTCCTCCTCGCGGGGTCAGGAACCACCCTGGCCACGCAGGCAGCTTCAGGGAAGGAAAGCACAGTCCGACCTCACACCCTTCCCAGGCTGCTGGTCCTCAGCTCTACTCCCGCTTGGTAGCACCGTTCGGTTGGGGCTCCATGAAATATCTGAACCAAAACGCCAGCCCCTGTCCCTCACAGAGGATTTCACACCAGAAATACCAACACAAACCGCGAGAACAGAAGGAACCACATCGGCGCTGGTGCATCCCCGAAGAAGCTTAATTACAGAACTGCTCAAAGCTTCTGAAAACCGTATTTCCAAGGGTTTCTGATCATCTAAAAGCAGAAGTCTCAAAGGTTTGCAGCCGTGCCACATGCAGAATTACTGTTGCAATGTATTTTTATCTGTTCAGCCAGCAAGCTAAATAAAACCACGCTGCCTTGTAGAGAGCAATTGCAAATGTATTTTAAGCAAACAGCACTTTAATAAATGAAGGTTTAAATTGCTCTCTAGTGACCCGGATAATTCAACAGGAGACACCGAACTTATCTTTAACTACATTATCAAGAAAAGTAAGCAGTTTTGCTGCATGTTTCATTTTTTCTTTTGCATTATTTGGGAATTGACTGTGCTGCCTGTACCGAGCCAAACCAGCACGGCCGCTGTAGGCAGCACCGCAGCACCTCGCCAGCATGCAGCCTGCGAGCAGAACAGGCTGCTGAGTCAAACCCAGCACCCAGCAGCTAAATACCACACCGGGGCGAGCACCACTCCTCGTGCTCAGAATTTACCTAACCACAGCTTGAAGGAAGGAACCCGCGCTCGTCTCCCTTTACACGCGTTTTCCCGCTAGGGTGTTAAGACCTCACTATTAACACCTTCGCTGCAGCCAGAACTCCGATCCGCTGGGTCCTCCGCATCCAACTTTTTCAGACGTGCTATTAACAGAAAGCTGCATCAGCAGCAGTTATAATCCAGTCTGGTTGCAGACCTGTTCTCCATTTATGGGGTTCTCCGAGTTTTCTTTGTATCATAAAGTCCCGTTTAATGCGCTGGGGAGGGAGGCACTAAAAACCTGGGTCACTGCAGATAAACCCAGACATATCAATTGGCCTCTGAAGAATCACGGGCAGCAGCTGGCACCCTAACTTAGCAACAATTTACGTCATTGCTTTACATCCTCAAGGGGATCTCCAAACCTTTAAAACCTCTCCGGCTCCACAGTGTTGAAGGTCACCACTGAAAACAGCCCCTGGGGGCCGCGATAATGCTCTCGTGCTCCACAAAAGAGAAGTATTTATTTGGTACGCCGTGTGAGAATTGCTATGCACGTGCAGGTATGCGTGCTTGCCAAAAGAAGTCATGGCTCAGACTTTATTTTTAAAAGACCTGGCAATTACAATAATTAATCTAGAGGGAAATGACAACAAATTGTCTGGCTCCTCCACGGACAGCAGTGAGATCCAAACTGTCTGAGTAAGACCACGTACAGTACCTACAAAAGCCTTGGTTGCTTATGGTGATCACTTAGCCTTGGAGAGACAAGAAATTAGGAAGGGAGGAAGGTTTCAGAAGGCTGCAATTTCCATTCCTCCTTCCTACCAGACATCTTTGCCCAACTTTGGTAAGCACATGAGCAGTTGAAGCAGTAAGAGTGCGTGGTGAGGAACCTCAAAGGCTCTTGTCAGGGCAGAAAGTTTCTCTTCTGCTGCCAGCAGCTCCCCTTTAGCACCGCCACCAGCCTAACCACTGCCCTTCGCTCTCTTTACCCTTCTGCCACATCCAGTGCTGAATCATTTCCATGGCTGTGCTCCGAGGGGACACAGATCTACGGAGCAAGGACAGGACCAAGTGGCTGCAGCAGAATGGGAACTTCTTAGAATAGTACTAATGAAGTAAAACAGCTGACGTCTGCAAAATAATAAAGGTTATTGTGTGAACAGCCCTATGAGGACCTACTTCGACGATCACACAGCTTTTTACTGCTGCCTTTCCATCTACAATAGGCATTTTCCAGATTTCATTTGCTCGTAAGTTTCTGATGCATTTGTAGTGAAACAAATGAGTCACAAACCAGTATGCTCTCACACTCAATTGCACACAGCACTTAAAATAGCGCTCTTCTTGTTCCAAGCACATTGCAAACATATCTATCTCACCCCCAAACAGTTGGGTCTTAACCTTATTCTGCAGATGGGAAGCAGACGCAAAGGTGAAGCAACTTGTCTAAACAGAGCACAGAGTGAGTCAGTGATTCCGGCGCAGAATCTCTCCATTTCCAAACATCAAAATCATGCTGCAGTCCCTGGTCCCTCTTCCGATTCTCATGAGCCAAGCTGTGGAGCTCCTGTGATGATATTCACTGAACGCCAACAGACATTCAGCATGATGGGCTTTAAGGCTTTCAAGCAGATACATCATTCAAGTACTATGAACAGAATTTGCATTTTAATGGATTTGGATGAAGCGGTATAAAAGAGAAGTCGCACTGAAATAAGAATGTATTCAAGATTGAAGGTGAAAGTGACCAAAGCTTTTACAGATGAACAAAAGCAAAAAGCAGAGCTGTGCAAGACTTCCTAGATTGGTGACCACTGCACTGGTATGCTTTGAGAAGCTCACTTTCTCTACACCACATCCCATTTAAGTATGTAACGTGTCCTATGTCTGCCCAGTGGAAAGTTCAAACAGCACAGCATGCCTAACGTACACACAGAAGCAGAAAACAGATCCATGACGGTGCTCAAAACGTTTGTCCTGTCCCTCTGCACCTTCCTGCCAGCCTACGGTGAGCAGGCTCTCAATGCAGCCTTGAGGTTGTTCCTGAGCTCGGCGTCCTGCCCACCAGACATCACTCTCGTATTATTACTCTTTTCTCCCGTTGATGAATAAATACCCAGCAGTGTTTCACTGGAATTCCAGCACCACCTTCTGAGCTCCTCTTTCTCCTTTCTGGGGTGCAGAAGTAGGGTACCCGTACTTCTATGCTTAGTCCCAACACTGATGAATGGGAAAAGACAGGGTAATAAGCTGGCTGTGGTGATTTCAACTGGAATGGGGGAGAAAAAGATACAGCTGTATCTAAGCCTTTCTGTCTCAAAGGAACTGCTGACTTCCCATCCCCTCGTATGTCATGTCTGGACACTTTGCTGCCGCACACCACTGGAAAAAAAAAAAATCCCTTCAAAATTACTTTACTACGGATTTGAGTTTCTTATTTCTGACCGGGAGTTTTAATACGTCACCCATTTCACGGCTAATTCCATCTCCCTGTTAATAAGGCTCCTGCTCTGCTGGGTTTGAACGCGCTCCAGCTGTTGAGTCACGGCCTCGCTGAGCTCAAAGCTCGTGTCCCCGAGGTGGGCCCACACACCAGACACGAGAAGCCTCGCTCGATGCCTCGGCTCGACGCGGCCCTGCCATGGGGTACAGCCAAGGCCTTGCTGGCCGGGACACGCAGCTCCGTTGGCCGCAACGTGGTCATGCTGCCCGCTGGTTTGCTGAGAGCTTGGCCTGAGGAGGAAAGAACCAGAGATTTCAAGCAGCCGGGGGTTAAGGGGCACGAGGGAACATGGATGAATCAGCTTACGTGCCTGTGTGTGAAGAAACCGGAGTGCTCAGGGGAAGGCCGACAAGTCAAAGCCCAACGGCTGCACCGCCGCTGCCATGGCCGAGTGGTTGCTTCCCACTTGGGATCGAACGAACACCAGAAATGAAGCCAAAACACCCATGGTGAATTCCACCAGCCTGGCCTGGCAGCATATTATTTACTTTGAAGTCAAACTGAAAGTTCAGCTCTTGCAGAGCTCAGTCACTGCAGACTTTCCCAGCCGCCTCGTGCCCGAGCTGCGAGCGCCGCCCCATCCGGTGGGAGCTGGCAGGGGGCGGATGAGCGAAGCCCCCTCGTCTGCCTCTGGGCTTCTTGGTCAGGTTTGTGTCACTAGGGCACTGCTCGATGACAGGCAGGCTGCAATCGCACGGATGTGCCATTTAATGGGTCAACTTGGGTAGTTGTTGGGATTGTATCAAATAAACAGAAAATGCAGTGTTTTTCATGAACTACAGACCACAGTACCATATCTATCCCTCACGTGAAAAACCAGACCCTCCATCTTCTCTCACTCTTTATGTGTTCATATACAGATATCGTATGGCTTTAGAGGAGACAAAACCTTAAAAAGGGTTAAAGTTCATTTTCCAGCTTGCACCGATTCTCCAGGCTCGTTAGAAAGAACGAAGTGGTCTAAAACCTTATCCCACAAATGGTTCCCTTTTTAAAGGCCATTTGGGTCTCTGCTGGATGCACATATTTAAAAGCTATCAGATTAAAAATAACAGAGAACATCTCTCCCAGTGTCGTAACAAAGCTATTGTGCACAGTTTTAATCAAGCGCTCCTGCCATTTGTGCCACGAGTCCTTTGGACACAGAGGTGACTTATGTAATGAATTACACAACAATGCCCATTAAAATGGCATTTGTTCCCTTGGGCACAGCTCGATCATTTGTGGAAGACAAAAGGCAAGTTGCACGGCTTCAACTTCAACCCTCGCTGACAGGGACTTTAAGGGTTCAGAAGCAAAAGGGAAAAATAATGAGAGAGAGTTGAAAACGACCTCTGTGCTGGTGCTGCAGCGCACTGCTGAACGAGGCAGCAGCGGTGGGGATGGGTTCCCGCTCCTCCAGACCCAACGCTGCTGCCAGGAAAACAAGGGGACAATCAGTTCACAACAGGTAAGAGTTACTGACCGTAATTGCAAAATATACTGCAAAGCATGGATCTGTAAAGATTTTAGATGAATATTGCTGGAATTCCCAGCCACCTTCCCTACACCTTAGCTTTAAGCAAAGGGCTTATCTAATGGGCACCTGTAAGTACACAGAGCTGTGGGGCCTTTGCCCTAACTGAAGGCTCTCCAGTAATGCAAACACTAAAATAAGAACAAATAAAGGAAAACCGATGCCTTTGAGCTCTGCAGAAATGCTGCTCTAACCAGAAACTCCCCGAGCATCCTCCAGCAGCTGAGCCCCTCTGCAGAGGAACTGGCAGAAGGACGGATCCAAAGCTCATGGGCGTGCTGAGGACAACACAGGACTAAGGCAGGGGCCCTTTTCCAGGTGGAGGGCATCTCTGTCTTTCTTGAGCCACGAAGTTCCAGCCCGTCACCACGTGTGTACAATGACGGAGAGGAAGCACGAGGCCTCCAAGGAGGGTGAAAGGAACAGAAAAGGAGGGGAAACCCAGACACCCTCTTGGCTTTCGCACCTGCCCCGCACCGCTCAGTTCTCCATCAGCAGCTTTCTGCCACATTTCACGCCCCCTTTTCTCAAAAGTCCTAGGGATGGTAGAAAGCCTAAAGATGCTGATGCGCAGCACTTGCGTAACGCTCCGTGCTCTCAAAAGGATGAGCTGAGATCCTGAACAAAGAGGAGACAGAACAGAATTTCGATATTCTGCTAGAGAATTTATCCGGAGACAAAAAAAAAAAAAAGACCCAGAAAGGGATTCAGAAAGACAAAAAGAAAAAAAAAAGGGAGGGTCCCGTGTCAATCAGGAAGCGTGCCCACCCTAACCTTTGTACCCTAGGTGGAGCTGGCCAAGAGCTGCTCCAAGGCCCCCTCCAGGGAATTGGTTTGCTAGGAGCGCGGCCAGGTTTTGGAGGAAAACGGCAGAGGAGGGGCAGCCTGAGAATCAAACAATAGCTCTCGAGTGCTGGAGAAACTTTTCCTTTAACATCACGTCACCTTCGAAGCAGCCAGCGTTTGGAAGCGGAAAGACCGACCGCCCTTTTTCTTTTTTGGCAGCATTACAGTGAATGAGCATAAACCAGCGAGCATTAATGATGTGCAATGACAGCACACAAACTTCTATGGAAAAGGGAGGCTCAGTTCCCTCTCAGCTGGCCAGGCTCTGCTCAGTGACTCACAGGCTTCATTATTTTTTATGCCGCCCTCTGGGGCCTCCAGAGGAAGCAAAACATTTTTATTTGTCAGAGAGCACATTTTTATTTCTTATTTCTTCTAAGCAACCATGAATGAGACATCTCCAGCTGCAGCAACCTCATGTGGAAAGAGCTCGCAGTGTTTGCGAGGGAGCTGGGAGGCACACGGGGCAGCTTATCAATTCAGCCACATTTCCCGACTGCAGCAAAAAGGATTGGATCAGTCAACAGCGTGAATTTTATGGTGCGTTAGTGGTACAGCTCTTCTTCCTTCCAGCTGCACATTTGGAGGCAAATCTTCCGTGAGGAAGAGAGGATGCACGACACCGAGCAGCGAGCTGGGAGCAGCTCGTAGGGTTACCTCCTCATCCTCTTTTAGCCTGAAATGTTTCAGAACAGAGGAATCACCTTGCATGCCGACGCACAAAGTAGGAATCCTTTAGCTGCTGAAAACTGCTACGCTACCCAGCTGGTTTGCAGGAAAAAAATAAAAAAAAAAAGACAAAGTTACGATTAATTGAACAAGGAAGGTATTTATGGGAACGGAACTTTGCTGCCCAAGTTCAGTTTCCTCCAGCACACCAAAGCTTTGAGACTTCTTTCTGCGAGATGCCGTAGTTTATCGATAAGCGGCAGTCGGGCCTTCTGCTCTGCTTTATCTGACAGAGTCTCTCCAGCAGGCCGGTTCCCTATCAGCTCGCAAGCAGAAACGCCGCCGTTTACCCAATCTCTAGCAAACCTTTGTGCGGCATCTGGCGAGTCTCTGGTAATTTCCCATTTAAGTACTGATTTTGCACAGCCCTGCGAGCCCGAGAGAGCTAATGGGATTACAGCACTGGTAACACGACTCGTGGCTCCCCTGCGCCAGCAACACTGGAACAACACAAGGGTCGAGCAGCCTCCAACATCAACAGGACTGCTGGGGTCCACGCTCACCCTGGGCTGGGCGGAGAAACCACCGAGGCTGCTAACTAAACATTTAGTTTTAAATGGGAAAAATAAAAGAGGATCCAGCCACAGGGCATAGATTCTGCATTACTTCAGCAAGCAGCTCTGAACGCAGAAATCACAACGGCTGCAAGGGAGTCTGTGCTCACCAAACATGACTTAATATGGGGTCCGTGGGCATCCCCACTCGTCTCACGGCTTTATGAGGATACAGTCATGACAGTGATTCAGACATCTAAAAATAAAGCCCTGCAGGCTCAAGTATGCCTGTGCGCTACCTGAGTCACTCCATGCTGCAGGGAGCGTGAGCCACAGCGAAATCCTTTCATTCAGCTGCTGCCACGGCCCAGCAAAAAGCCCCGCCACCCGGCTCAGCTTCAGCTCTGCCTCCCCTCTTCTCGTTTCACATCTAGACTCTTCCCACGTTGAAAAAAAAAAAAAATAATCTTTGCTAGACTTGTGTTTCAGTCGGACAGCTGCTGGCTTCGAAACTCAGACCTGAAAAGCTGTAAGCCGGTGTTGCTGGCGCTGTTTATCCATCTCCAAGGTGACAGAAAGTCGTCACCCACGCTCTCCAGGACAGCGAGAACCACCGCGTTATTTTAGATGCTTCAGGGAAAAGCCTAATTGCTCACAACCTGCCCGCAGGTTCAAAAGCTGAAAAACAAGGTCGTAAATGAGTCTTGAGTTCGCATTGGTCCCACAGCACCAGTTTTGAATGGGAAACAACTCAGCCTTCTCTCATCCTTGGAGAGAAACCTCAGCTCCCATTCATTAGGCGATGGAAAAGAAAAGCTGGCTCGGATCTGCCTGACACAATTTCCAGTTGCTTTGGACACTGCTAATTATAGCCATTTTATTTTTGACCTCTGATTACAGACTCTTTACACATTCAGTCCGAACTGCAAAGCTAACCCTTGTTTTCTAGTAGGCTTGGGAGTAACCTTACACACTGCCCAAAAGGCACTCCCCACGCTCCTCTGGGCTGCGCTCAAGAAATCAGATCAAAACATGGAAAATATGTGCTTAAACACGCTCGATTTTGTTTCCTTCTTTAGTGAGTGCCATAGATTAAGGGCAGCAGTCCAGGTGAGAATGTGATGTAAGCTCTTTTCCGTGAATGCTAGGAGATGAGCTAACTCCTCGTTACTCCCTGTTCTGACTAGCGCCGTGTCCCCGGGGCTCAGATGCTGAAAAGCAGATATTGGGTTCTGTAAGATCAAACAAGTCTGCACAGCTCCGCCGCACCGTGCTGGGGGCTCCCATTTCTGCAAGGGAAAGACAGATAAGTCTCAGGAACCGGGCCAGCACCACCTCATGAAGCAGCGCTGCGAGACGGGTGTAAACTTCCCTAATATTGCTTACCCCCCGAAAGCCGGCGCAGGAGGGCTATGCAAACCGCTCGCCTTTGACGTGCTCCGTGCTGCTGCCCCGAAGGGCCAGCCCTCGGCCTCCGCATACGGAGGCAAGCGTGCGTGCGAGAGCAGCGCCGCAGGTGTGAGATTTCTGATGGAACCGGCTCAGAAGCTGCTCTCGCGTTGCCATTGTGCTGCTTCCACAAAGGGTTAAGAAGCTGCAGGCCACAGCCTCAGTTCTGCACCCTGTTCTGCACCTGATAGCATCTGCAAACAAACCACCGCTTTTATTGCCTGCCTACAGGCAGTAGGAAATTTTAGTCTTCTATAAGCACAATTTGAAACATCAGTGCCTCCAGCAAAGGGAAACCAAGATGTTAATTGAACTGAGCAGCCCAGGAGGAAGAGGAAATACTAACCCTCCTCTTTGTTAGCTGCAGGATTAGCGCATACCTGGGCCGTGGTAGGAAACGTAAGGTAGCTTAAGCAGTCTAAGTGAGGCGTCCACCTCTCACACCACCGCACATAAACATCCAAAGGTGCTTTAGCAGCAACCAGTTCTTCGTGGCAATTCCGTTTCATCCTACCTTGCCTGAATTAAAACCACCTGCCCGCATCACTCCCACAGATAACGGGTTTCAAAGCAAAGGCTACAAATACCTGCAGCTCTCCTCGGTCTTCTCAGCAAATCCAGACTTTAAAACAAGCAAAATATATTTTTTTAAAAAGACACAGAGCAACGAACTTGCGCAGAGGCAAACAAGTGTCAGCAGCAGCGCTGCAGGAATCTGAAGAAAGACGTGCTGACTCCAACGCAATCAAGCCTTTTGAAGCCTTGAGGCCTCGCTAGCATGGGAACACTCACTAGAATTTTACTTGTTAATTTAGTGCTGAAGAAAAAGCAGCTATTTCCCAGCTATTTCCAAGTATTACGTTGCCTAATGCGGTGACGAGTCTCAAAACCCACTTAAGAAGGGGACAGCTGAGCCTTAGTTCACTGGAGCTTAATTCTTTGCTCGAGTGCAACCTTATTTCTTGTAATCACCCTGGCTGTCTGTATTTAAGCAGTTCCTGGAAATTACCAAAAGTGGGCCCTACTAAGAACCAGTTTCTAATTTTTAATGAGCTCCCAGTTTACCGATACAGGAAGCCAGCTTGCATTTCAAGAAGAAACACCTTCAGTGCTAACACACAGCAAAGAGGGTGATAGGTAAAGGGAGCTAAAACGAGACCCGTACTTTACCAAAACCAACGTTGACCCTTATCTCAGCATCTCTTTACACTCCACGCCGAAACAATTCTTTTATCAGTGAATGGATCTGGAATTCCCAGCTCCGGGAGCGAGGTTTTACCAGCAGCCCCTTCCCTCGGCTATCACACCCCATGCGGAGCACGGCGTCGGGTTTCAGAAGCGAGCTCCTGCCCAAGGGACGTACCCGCCAGCAAGGCACAGGGCGAACGCGTTCAAAGGCCACGTGAAAAAGCATGTTTCAAAGCCCCCTGCCCAGATTACGCGGCAGGGAGACTTTAGGAATCTATAAATAAGAAACAACTTACTACAGTACGTAGATTTTATTTTGGTTTTGACAAAGCAGCAAAACCACAACTGCCAAAGCTAGTTACATCTCTGCAAAACAACCGGCAACCGCCCGGCGATCCTGCTGACCGGAGCTGAAGGGTGAATCGATCGTGATTTCAGCTGGCGGTGCAATAAGCAGTATTCTGGGAGCTCATTTGGTCCGTTTGGAAGTGAGGAGCAGTGTGCCAGGAGGAACTTCAGCCCACGCGGCCCCAGGACGTGTGCGGGGTCTGGCGGTCCCAGGTCGGGCCACGCTCCAGCGCATCCAGAGCGCTTGCTTTTCCATCGGGGTAAGCCTGGTGCTTTGTCAGAGCTTTACCCTGATTAACTTCATGCTCTTTCGGTGTCAAACCCATTCAGTGACATCCTGACTTCTGCAGCGGATTTAGCGTTTCATGGCAGCTGGGCTCCAAAAGACACAAAGGCGTGTTTATGAAAACATCTCTGGTGCCGTTCTTAGAGGGGTAAATACCTCCCAGACCTTCTGCATTTAACCTCACCATCTGACAACGCACGACCACCCCGCACAAGCTGTCCCAAGGGAAACTGTACTTCCCCTGTCAGAAACCAAGAGCCTCCAACCGGGTCCAGCCAATGAGCCAAACAAAAAATAAATCAAAAATCACACTTTGTAGGATCCGTGTTTAAACATGCCATTCTGCAGCGTATGAAGCATCTAGGGCTAAGCTGTGTGGCAGCCTAGCTAAATATTATAGCTTTATAATGGCTACCTAATATCACACAAATTAAAAAGTACTTATGTCTGGGATAGTATCTCTCTAGGACACTGCAATAAGGGAAAAGGCGGGGGCACTGCTAGCCCACAGACCTTGGCATTTTCTCTATTGTTATCTGACAATTCACAGTGTGCACATGAAGAGGAATAAAGAAGGAGGAAGAGGAGGAGATGGGGTGCTGCTCGGCAGTAGTCCTGTACCGTGGGAGGGGGGTGTGAGCAGCCGAACGCTGCAACCATCGGCTGCGGGATCCCAGCAAACACCCGCTCTCCTGCTACGCCCTGCACGGTCTCACAGCAAGATTTCAGATCCGAGCTCAGACCTCATTTACTTTAGTATACATTCTGGGGAAGCTCCCCTTTCCTCTCTGCCCTATTTACAGCCTTACCCTACAAAATCAACTTGCCTCCCTCCCCAGTTACGGAGCCAAGTGTCCCCCTGTTGCCCTCCGTGTACTCATTAACCCTGCTCTGATGCTCAGCAAGTAACGCTCAGCTACATCCACGTCAGAACTGCTGATTCCTGTAGAAGAACGACAGATGGAAGGTATCTTTCCCACCCTGTTTTTGGCAACTCTGCACTCAGGAAAGTCTTTGAACGCACTAAACGTGCCATCACTCTTCTTTAACCTGAAAACCAAGGAAGTATCTTACACAGCGTTGCAAAACACAAAAATGTCTCAAAAAAAATCTGGACAACGACCATTGAGTTGGGAAAACCTGCTTCATAAAAATACGTTAAGAGCCCCGAGTTCCTCCAGAGAAGACTCCTACAGCCTCGGTGTCTTTGAACGCCACAGAGCATTTCCACATCCATCCTGAGCATTGTATTGTACACAAGCCACAGATCCAAAAAGCTCTCAACAAAACTGCTTGATTGCTACGTTATTGAAAAACCTAAAGGAAACACTGCATATAGCAGTCACAACATCGAATTCTGAAGCTGAACCCATTCATATGGAAACTTTGAAAGAAGCCCCTCAAAGAAGACGTTTTCAACGGGGCTTCAATCACTTATAAAAGAGAATTAAAAATCTATAGAAAATGCTTCCTTGACTTCAATACTTCAAGCACAGTGAGGCTAATTTGCTATTTGCTGGCAGAGAACGGAGCAGGAGAAGAGCTGAGCTGTTTTTTCTGGCAGCTGTAAGAATCTATACTTTAAGGGAGATCACTTGAAACCGTAATACACCAGTAATTTATCATGGTAAAATGTAATAATGCTCAAAGCCACAAGAACCTTACCATTTAGACTTCCAAATGACAGGGCTCTTCCACCCAGGTACGTCGATTCAAATCAAGGTGAGGGTTGGGAACACAAGCATCACATTCCCAATTAACTTCCTATTGTAGATGGGTTTAGTTTGGAAAAAAAACTGTACATTGCAAAGTGGATTATGCTAATTAGGAGCCAAATTGGCAATAAAATGAAATATTTGGGATAATTCTCATATATATGGGAAGCTGTTTCTTAGATAAAAAGATGAAGTTGAGCTTTGCTGAACAGAAGTAGCTGACAAACCTCCAAGAAGGAGATTTTTCTTGCAGGCGCTCTCCCTAGCACCCAGTGACCTGTTCACAAAAGTTTTGCACGTACTTTTTCTTTTCCCCTAAAGAACATCACAGTTTGTAAGAGCATTTGTATTTATTCTTTGCTGTTTCTTTAAAGGACACTCCTGTGGTCTGATAAGGAATCAGGAAACCAGAGGAACTAACCCCATGCCTTCACAACATAAAACCAACGTATGCTATTGTGAAGGAAATTCATGGTTTATGCTCTCCTGTTAAGATCCAAGTCTAAATCTGTAAAACCATCCAACCAAGAAGCGCCAGCTCTACTGAGCTCTACATCCAGTGGAAGGCAAATCGACTGCAGACCTAGCAGCAGAGCTCTAGGATTTTGTTAAGACTTCAGGCTGAATTAAGCCTAACCAGCCTACCGCCGAACAGGCACCTAGGAATTTAAGCAGGAATTTGCAGAATGTTTCTTTCACCCCTCTAACGTCAAATCCGCCACCTCTGTGCCTCTGAAATGACTGCGTGGTGGTTTTTCATTTTATGCAGCCATAAATTCATGGCATAAAGGGATAAGCTGCGGGTAGTCAGAGCAACTGACACTAGCCATCAGTCACGTGAAGAGCTAACGCAGAACAGATGTAAAACATGTCACTGTTGGTGGCAGACCTACCTGGAGGATGGCAGCTCGATTCCCCATGTCACCATGACTGACAACAAAGGACAAAAGGACTAACCACGATCCTGAAGCTGCCTAATATTCCTATAAGCTGCTGGAAGCGTGCGCTGCCAGTCACCGGGCCGCAGGTAGTAAACGGTTTGGCAAAGCTGTCCAAGCAATGATCGGGTGACTGGAAAGAAACAACCGATGCTCACAGCAATGAGCCTGCACAATCCATCTCGCCGTCCGTAACAAGCCCTCCAGATGTAACAGTATGAATGCTTACAGTCGTTTTCATCATTTTGAACCAAGAAACCATTCCCTTATAGTCTTAATTAGCTCCCACAGCAAGACGGATTGGGGATTTGGTGTCTCCATAAATTCTCACTGGCAGAGGATAAAGAAACATTAGTCTTCCAACCTTACATTTACCAGGCTTGTTTCATACAATTAGTAGCCAAAGCAGAGTGTAATAATGAGAGATCTATTTGGAAACAATATTTTGTCTGGAGAATAAACACCATTTTCATTATAATACCCATAAATCACTTTATTTACAGATTACAGCTTGGGGACTCGGGGCCGATTTGGTGACAGAATTTCTCTTCTATTTGCATCATATCAGCATCTGCTCTCTTCACTTGAAAACAAAAAGCTTCCCAAGGACACGACAGCACTTTCCCTGAACCACCCATATCCCCCAAAGTCTGCCTGGTTTGGTTAGTTATAAATACATCACGTTTTGCAGCAATTCCTATCGTTTCAGTATTGAAAGTATTCAGCTGAGTATTTTCAGCGCTGACTGGTGGAGCAGCTCTTGTACAACGAATGTAAAACGCTTCTTTATTGGAAAAGCTGAAGTCAAATGCTCCAGGATTTCCTTCAGAAGGTGATCATGAGGCAAAGTGATGGGCACACAAGGTGAATAGGAGCAAGCAGAGTCAAAGGTACACCTTCCTCTTGCTAGAATTGTTGCTGCTGTTCAGTTACACTGGGGCAGACATCATTAGTTAAAGGATTTTCACACACCTAAGGAGCCGAGCCTGGCAGTGATTTTTTTTTAATATAATCATTTTACTCCTATACACCGTGCTTTTGAAGAGGAGATCTGATTGTGCTGTGTCACGAAACAATCATCTCCAAGATAAAAGGTAACAGCCAAGCAGGAGAAAAATCACAACAGGAAGGAATTAACAGTCCAGATATGAGAGGAAACTGCCTGCAGAGCATGCTAGGGGGTACACAGACCCCACTCACTGCAAATAAGATTTCAGATTGAGTTTTGCAGGTCTCATCTGAAATACAGACTAATATTCTGGGGGGTAAACAGCTCCAGAGAGCATCACTGGTTCAGGAGGAGGCTTCTATCAAATCACCATCACCCTAATTCACATCTTCTGGATGTCTACTAACACAAGGGTCTTTTATTACCTTAACGTCAGCCTTCCCATTTTATCTCCATAGAAGCACAGCCCAGAAAGGGAATTCCAGAGTTCAAGCCCATGCTCTTGCTGCAGCTTAAAAATCAGAGCACAGCCATTAGACAAAAGATCACCCATCGGGACTGGATGAAAAACCAGGGAAAACAAAACAAGGAAACCGAAGAAGGAAACAAAACAGACAAGGAAAATCCTTAAACAAACAGGGAGCATCTTTGAAATCCACTCAATCCGTCTACTTAAGTGCTGTTCATTCATGATAATCTTGATTTTCTATCTAGTTTGACATTTTCAACAAAGTAAGCATCATTTCGTTTAAAAAATGACCCACATTTGAATTTCTATGTAACAGCACAGATGTACAGGACGCTTTGCATGTTAAATACGTGGCTTTATAGCCGCTTAAATTTCACACGTGCCCCCTTTTTCAATAGTAAATCTGTTCTGACATCGCTTATTGTCGCAGGATCTAAAAACCACTGAGATACAGAGGGTGCCCGACATGAGAGTTTCGATAGCACACAGGCTATCTACGGAGAAGCTCAACAGACAGGGGAGGGAAAAAAAAAAGGCCGCTCAGCTGTCACTCAGGCTTTTTAATCAGGCTGAAACGCTTTGCTGCAGCGAGGGGGGCTCAATCTCTCCAGACCACATTGCCATCGCTCATGCTGCTTTCTTAATTAGCAGCGAGTGGACAACAGCTGTCGGTAGCCTGGAGGACAGAAAGTTATCAGCAAAAAGGGACGTGTGGTAAGGAGAGAGCCACGGAGAGGGGCTGTTAAACGTGTAAGTGGCCAACACACGCAACAGCTACGGCCACAGACAAAATGGCACGCTGAAACATGGCCCTATAAAGCATCAGCGAGAGGATGCTCTTCCTACTGGCTTTAGTCTGGTTGTTTTAACATACAACTAATTGCATTTTTCTTTTTTTTTTTCTTCTTTTTTTTCGGTATTCCCGTAACAGGAAAAGTTAAACTGAGAATAGGAGGAAATGGGAAGGCCATCCGAATGTCTCGATGGAAATCTGCGGGGGTCACCTCAAAGGCACAGCGTAATGAAGTCTTCAAGCCTGCTCCTGAGGTTTGGAGCACAAAAGTTTTAACTCTGGGGAGAGGCACAGGGAAGGGGTGCAGGATTTCTAAATTAACAGAGGGAAATCTTAGCAGAAGACACAAACTTAATCAGAGTCAGCTAGAAGCTACGACCTCAAATAGCATGAAACAGAAAACCTCTGCCCAGTCATTATCATTTCTGTATCAGATTCCCATGAGCCTAAGTCACTGGTTATGACCTTCTTGTGACACACGTTACTCCAACGGGGATCAAAACCAGACTTCTGTCCTAAAGAGGAAATACCGTCTGCTCAAGCCTTCCACGTGGTTACCTGACAATTCCCTGGCTCACTGGACGATCATGACGTTGGATGGTGGCTTGGCTTGGGCTAGGAGACCACACAAAGGAACATACAGTGGCAACCCTCAGGTTACTGCACTGTACAGTCACTGTTCTTCAGTGGTTCCTGACTATATACAAACTCCTCGTACCCAACTTCAAGGGAAATATATTAGCTCAGCCCATGCTGGAAAACCTCCCCACTGTATTCCAGCACCTCAAGTTCAGCAGGGCGCGTGAGCAGAGTTTGGAGGGTGCCCTTCTGGGCTGCCAACGCATTGCTCGTGCTGCATGTGAGGTATATCAACGTTGGAGCTGGAGCACTCCTCCCAAACCTCCACCAGTGCCCTTCATGCTGCAGGAACAGCACAAGCTACTGTCCCTTTCTGGCTTTCAGCAGTTCACTGACCACAGAAACCACTGCATGGGAGTCCCATGAAGAGCAGAGCTTACCATGAAACCTTTCCTGCAACGACGACAGCCCAGTCAGAGCAGCTGACTCTGTGCTTCTGGCTCTCGGGGAAACTACCTCGCTAGCAGAGGCAAGATGCAGGCTCAGCTCACAAAGAACAGAGGAGGGTAAACAAGAGCTAAAAAAGAAACGCTTTTTCATTTCAAAGAAATAAAATAATCGCCTCCCTCTTGGATGGAACGATTGCTGCAATTTGTGGAAATGGGGGAACTCAATGTAATTGGTAAGCAATCAGGTACATTAATAAAATTGCTCACTGCCCGTGTGTTAATGAAAACGTGCCATCTCCCTAACGATCACTTGAGCTTCTTCAAAGAAGGTGGACGTCTTTCAGATCTGGCTTTAACCTATCCAGAAAGCATGAATTTGGAGCAATTTTCTGAAGCCTGTCTGGTAGGCTGAAGTTCTGGCACTTCTAAATATACATCGGCTTTGTGAGCTTGAACCCACACGAGGGAAGCTGGGCTGCAGATGGAACCATTTCCCCAAGCTGCCAGCAGACCAGCAACGCATTTAAAAAACCTCATCAAATTAAGTGCTTAATTACAACTCAGACTTTGAGACTTTGGAAATTAGGATAATCTTCTGGGAAATTTATTAGTCTCCCGCAAAAGAAATTGCAACATACAAGCCAAAAAAAGCACAGAGCTTAGAGAGCATTATCCCATCAAATCACACCTTGTGCTAGATTCCTCACCCTAATTCCCAGAAAATATTTGAGGTGAGATCCTCGATTTAATTTCAGATTCTCAAGGCTCAGTGAGAGATGAGGATCAGGGTCAGTAGAATGCTAAATCATCAACAGTAACCTCAGGTAAAAAGTCGAGAAGCTTTTTCTTGAGGAGCTGATGGAAAGCTGGCTGTGCAGGGACCTTCTCACACTTGGCTTGGTGAACGTACCAGAGGCAGGGCCACAACGTGCGCTGCATGGAGAAGATCTCAGCACAGCCACTCTCGCAGCCACCCATGTTTGGCCAACAAAGCACGGCTCCGTCCAGCCTTGCTGGCTCCATTCCTCTAGGTGGCATGCTCCGTGCACACCTGCCCTTCCTACAAACAAGCGGTGCCACCGCTACGCAGCGCTGCCGGCCGCTCTCCCCGCCTGGTGAGATCTGAAATGCGTTAAGACATGACCGAACAGCCCGCTCGGAGGGTACGCAGCTCGAGAGATAACCTGAAGAGCCAGCAGAAGCTTGTGGAGAAGCAGACATCATCTGACCAGAGCAACAACCGAAACCCTAGCAGTAAATGAAGCAGAGGCAGAAGCTGTACTTACTGTTCTCACCTCGCTACTGACAGCACGGAGTCAAAGGGACAGAATAAACGCTTGCACGATGCTCTGAAAATATAAAGCTCTAAATAAACACGAAGGATTATTGCTCATTTTCCTTTTTGATTCATGAAATTGTTACATCAAAGGAAACTGAATCTCGTTTTCCAAATAAGCCGGAACACCCCCTGTTTCCCACTGCTACCACCCTCGTGAACACATCCCACCCAGCAACAAGAGCGGCTCCGGTGCCTGTGCGAGATGCACACGTGCTGCCCGTGGCTGTGACACGTACGGCTGGTTGGGGCACATCCCTCTGCATCTCCAGGACAACCCCGCCGAACCAAAACCTCGTGACACAAGCCCTCTGCCAGGCTGCGGTACCAAAAACAATATATGCGTCAAAAAATTATAAACTAGGAGAAACCGAAGGCGGGAAGAGGTGACAAAGAAGAAATCACACCCTGGTGTCACAGGCAACGAGGAACAACACAAAATAAAAAGCAATCAAACGCAGAGTTCAAGTGTGGGATGAAGGAAGTAACCCAACCACAGGCTGGAAATCCCACAGTAGCTGAGCTGGGAAGGCATCACGTCGGGTCTCCTCGTGTACCAGGTCGGCTGCAGGTGAAGGGTTTCCCACCATCGCTGCAAGCTCAGCCTCCGGACGGGTTCCCGGCTGCAGCAGGGCATTTCTTGTACTCTTTTTACCCAACCCTAAGGTCAGCGGCGATGCTGCAGCCACCCGTACCCGGAGGGGGCCAACGCAGCCCAGCGCCGCCTCGCTGCTCACAGCTGGCACGGGGCGAAGCTTTCAGACCAAAATAACAACTGTTTTTTTTCCTGAAAATGTCAGTTACGGGAATTAACCTCAATGTTCATGAGTTCAAAATGGACTTTAGGGTGGAAAGCTATCTATCAGCTCCATGATTAAAAACAGAGACAGGCCGTACCAAAAACCCCCAGCTTATCGATTAGGAAGCTTGGGACAGGGAGGGGACTGCTTTACACGCACGTGCCTTGTCCTAACACAAGTCCTAACACAGGACTTGGCAGAAACCCAGCCTAAGTAACACCAGTGCTACGACGTTAGGAAATCCTAGAAGCCACAGAGCCAGGACAGATACCCTTACTGAGACACTCACGGTGGGTTAAATCAAATAAATTCATACCCTGAAGCAAGACACGGGGAGTGTCCAGGCAAGCCTTTACAACCATTAACGAGCCTGGAGTTAGAAACCTCCCTGTCAACAATCCTACAGACTTTGCCACCTTAAGAACCAGAAACTTTTTCCGATGTAAAATTCCAAGCAAGTGAAAATACGAAAGCAGCTACCGACACGGCTCAGCCACACTCGAGGGGCGATCGTTTAAGCTCGCGCTGCTTCCTACTGATGTTAAGGCTTTCACGAGGTTTTTCATACAGCTTACTCATAAGGAACAGCTGCTCCGGGCACTGCTGGAGTTAGCATGTGCTTCCTGCCCTGAGAAAAGTCATCGATAGATCTCAGCACAGAAAATTGCCCTCTCTTTAACACAATTCAGGATAGGGTTTAACATATCAACTGGCTCCGCGCCACCGACACTCCCTTAAACAATGGTCACACCCTGTATACAGCTAAAAATGAAATAGCTGAAAGGGAGGACGTTTTCTGCAAGTTCCCAGGGTAAAATTCATCTGAGAAGCACTGGTTTGGGACTGACATTGTTCTAATGTGAGAATAAAGCTCTGAGTCCCACCCGCATTTCCTTCACCACCACCCCACGTTTATTCACACGGAACAAAACCAATCTGAGCTCCCCTTTTACGCTTCTGATGTTCCGTAACAAAGAAATCCCAGCATTTTATAAACCCATCACCTAAACGAGAAGTGCCGCAGACTGAGCTTCAACCTTTCATGAACGTTGCTTGTGCACCAGGGAGGCCGTTTGCCAGCCACGGGTTGGTCTGAAACTCTTTCAGCGTTGATCTTCTTCTGCTCAACACAAACGTTTCGTGATCTGCTTGTACAGCGAGGCCCCGGCCACAGAGATCTCCTTGTCTGGCAACGCTGCCCACAGCGCAGTCACAGTGAGACTGGGTGTCAGCACAAACATGATTGTGTTAATCGCATCTGTTGATTAAACCAGCTCTAGAACAGCCTTGTTTCACTCTTTGGCTTTATAATGCAGTACTGAAGTGCTCCTGTAAGGGCTGGATGGATGAGTCAACAGAAAAAATACAAAAGCATTTGTAAAGAGAGTCCCAGTGCTGGAATTCGATAGGCTGCACAGCTACACAGAACGCTGGAATTAAATACGGTGTTTGCTCACATACTCCATGGCTTGCCTTTTTTTTTTTCCAATTTCTTTTTTTTTTTCAAACTTCACAGTCAAAGCTGGCCAAATGCACACCCTGACACCTGTGCACAGATTAAAGATGTGTGCAGATGCATAAGAAATCCCAAAATAGTTTAAGAAGTTGTATTAGATACTAACTCTTCTCACCCGGGGAGTTTACAACGGCTCTCCGCCACATTTTGGAAGCTATCTTTGTCCTTGCAGAGCAAAAAACCCTTCAAATCAGGCAGAGAATACAGGTGGGGATCGGACCAGCACGCTTACCACTGCGCCGTTCAGATCTTTCCTTCCTTTCTCCCTCAATTGAACTATTTTCTACGGTTTCACGTAAGGTCAGCAGATGAAGGCTACTGAAAGAATGGGATTTCACAGAAGATCCCGAGTTGGAAAGGACCCAACAAGGATCATCAAGTCCAAGTCCTTATCTCTCTGATTCAAAACAATGTGCAATGCATCCACTTCAAGCTGAGGTTGCTCTTGTGGGGGAAGCCCATGGAAATACTCACTGACCAGTTTTTATCCCCAAACAAGGTCCTCATGCTTGCTTGATTAACAAAAGCTCAGGCCGGCAGAGATTTTGGTTCCCTCCGCTGCGGGCTGGGGTAACGCAGACCAGCCTCGCACCGGAGAAGGCTTTCAAACACTTTCGATTGCAACTGCAGCGAGGAAGAGAGCTCTGCACTACGGAAATTGGCACCGATTTACCTGCAAACACCTCACGCGGTCAAGGTACAAAGGCACACTGCAAGGCTTCGAGTTACCAGCTTCCTTCACCAGGCTGGGCCTCAGCTCTGTCTGTCTTCTTCCACAGGGAACCACCGTGCGTGCTTTTTCCCCCTCTGTGTTTTGCGAAGTTGGATAAGAACAAAGCAAAACCGGGTGGCCCAACAGGGAACGGGGACAAGGACTCCAGGACCTCTCCCAAAATGCACACGTGCAGACTTTGGGCTCCTATGTCTAGCCTGGCTGCTCTTCTGTTAAACATTTATCACAGTCAAGCGTGAGACTCGAGAGCAGCATGTGGAAAGTGAGTCGGTGCCCTCGGATCCGCGAGTCCTGCTCCCTGCTTACACCTCGTCCTCCTGCTGCAGCCCTGCCTCGCGCAGCGACCGCGTGTTTGCTCCAGGAAACGTGAGTGCCCTGTGCTGTCCCACACTACGTACCAACACGAGAACCATCAGCATTTCTGTCTCTCGGAGAAGGTTTCCCTCTTCTGCAGGGGCTTCGAAGTAAGACGCCCTTTGTTTCCAATCAGCATGCAAAAAAAGAAAAGCCCAGGCAGATAAATTGCCTCCTATGTTTCGCCCAGAAGCCGAGACAATTACTGCCAAAACCTGCAGTTTGCATCAACAGACACGGCAAAGCAATCACTGTGGTTTATTTCATTTTCAGTTTTATGGAATATGTAAGAAAAATAAATAATAATCTCAACTGGACTCCTCCCGACAGGCACGATGTCGAACCACAGGTCTGAAATCCTATTGTGCCCATTGCAAAAGAGAAACTGGCCATTCTTCAGCTGGTCTGATTCAGGATAAAGGGCATTTACAGCTGCACGAGATAGAATATTTTGGGAAAAAGAGATGTTTTCAATTCCTTCTGGTTCATTGACTAAAATCTAAACATCATAGCTTAAAATAATCCCGACAGACAAAGCAGGCCAGACCTTCCTATCCAATACAGCACTACCACGCACTGCACCAAGAACTGTCTGAAGGGTCTCCTGTAAAAGAGCAAGGAGGGAGAAAAATAAACCGGAGCATTTACCCAGCAGAGCAGAAGCCTCTCTACCCAGACCCATTTGTTTCACTCTGCAAGTATTGACAGATGAGTAATGAAAACTCTGCTGCAGACACAGGCTCTTCTTCGAGGCAGCATCAGTTAATAAACCACAACCACAGCTGCAAAAATATTAAGGAATTTAACCAAATGACTCCTTCAAGGGCACGGGAGGACAGAAGGAGGAGCCAGTTTTTGCGCTTTGTTGTCATCCCAAAGCCCAAGACCTCGGTGTGCAGCAGCACCGCAGAACAGTGTTGCTGCTCTGGGTGTAACACCCAGTAACAACTTCAGCAACCGGGCGCTGCTGAGCCGTGCTATTTCGAGTAGGATTTTGTTTCCCCATCCTGATAACACCTGAAACATTACACCGGGTTGCCAAAGCTTGTAGATGTGAAGCGCCTCATCTGAGAAGAGCTAAAAGATAAAAACAAACGAAAATAATAATAAAAAAACCCACAGCCTGTTAGCTCTCCCCACAGGGCAAGCCACAACACTGGTAACCTCGCAGCGAACGCTGTTTTGCATAAGTCATCAACTTTGGATACCAGATTCAGATCGGGACCTCAATCAGCAGCCATGTTCACACAACACGCGCGCTGAGAGCGATTTCGGGATCAGTTACGCTTTCGCTCGATGTGGGAAGTTTTTGGCTATTGCCAGCAGACCGAGTGACCCATGGCAGCAATCAAACACGTTATTATTTACAGCAGCCGTGAGCACGCCCAGAACTCGAGAAGTACCAAAACAATGACATAAGCGATCAACACCCTCCAGACGCGGCTGCGGTTGTTGCTGACACGATCACACACCTTGCTGCCAGCGCCGCGCAGGATGTGCGGACAAAGCCACCTGCCCCGCTGCCAGGAATCATCCCTCGGCTTCTCCTCCCGTATCACGTTGCCTTCAGCCACAACACGAGGTGTAAAACACCCAGTCAGGTGGGAAATCTGGACACGGCCAACGCGAGCAACTGCCAGGTCTGTATTTTTTTCTTTACGTGGCTGCACGCGGGGAAAAGCCACAACCCAGACGGCCCCAGGCAATGACGCACGTTGTGCCAGCGCCGGGTCAGGGAGATGGTTTTGATCCCTTCCACCTTGGCACTTCCCAGGCTGCCAGCCAAGAGAAAGCTTAGGGAAAGTTTCACGTCTATCACTTGCGGTCAGCCTGATGTCTCCAAGGAGCCCTCGACAGTGAAATGTACACCTAGGATTTGAGGTCTACTGAACAAGGCTGTAATTCAGGAGAAAACCTATAAGTAAGATCTGCCAACGCATATTTAAAGAATTTGTATAAATGCTTTCACCTGTGACAGACAGGAGCAAAACCATCTTTGTTTAAAGTCCATATGGCAATACACAGACAGTCACAAGACCCTAAGGCTCTCTTCACTTGCCCTGCCATTTTTACTGCGATATTCAGCTTTGAACAGCAACCCAGTGTCCTTGATCGCCTCCTCTGCCCCATCCCCAGAAGAGCCACACGTTTCCTTTGTTCCAAAAGATTTTGCTTTTCCTTGACATTCCCAGTCTAGGCCAACCACTTCACAATTTGAGCAGGCTTTGTTCTAGCAGCAAAGGAAACCATTTTTATCAGCGTTTTTACCTTTCAGCCTGATGCCAAATCATCTCAGCTGAAGGAACGTGATACTCCGCACCTCCCGAGGCTGAGCAGCACAAGGGAAACCAAAGAAATTTCACTTTAAAGGTCTAGCATCTGTTTTACCTTCAGGAAGCAGCAGCAAATTAGATAAAAACGTTGCTAGCTCACAGGTCTGTCACCAGCAGCAGGGTGAAGGCTAAGGGAGCTCCTGCAAGCCTCCCCTTGTGGTGCACGGTTTGCTCTCAGCTCTCTCAGCAGCTGTTTGCACAGGACAGGACTTTCTGGGGGCAAGGGGTCTTCTTGCCTTTGGGGGCAAGGTTTGGCAACGTGGTTCGCTAAGGCAACGGCGTCTCGCTTCGTGTAACTGTAGTACCAAGGAAGGTGCAGAACAACTTCCCAACGGGACAGAAACCTGCCCGGGGATGGCACTCATCCCCCCCGAAATGAGCTGGGAATGCTCTGCGTTACGGTCTGCACTCCTCACAGTCTCATGGGCTCTTCGTATAGCCTGTGGCAAAACAATGTAATCAATATTAAATCGTTTTGACAATTGCCGGAATCCCTGAGGGACTAGAAGCTATGGGAACAAAAAATACATACAAAAGAGATTGTTAAAACCTGTGATTTTTAAAAAATGGTTTACACTTGGTCTAAGCAAAGCAGTATGCATTTCAGCATAGGAGCAACTTTAATTCAGCTTCGCAAAACTGAGTAATTCTGAGCAAGGACATTTTTGAATCACCATAAATCTCTCTTTTATGAATTTATCTGACTTTCCTACATTTAGAAGCAAAAGCTTATTAACTGACACAAGTGTGCTGGTCCAAGTCAGGAAATGTGGAGAAGTTTCTACGCAGTAAAGAACCTACACCCTATCACTCCCAGACCTTGCTTCTACACAAAGGCTGTACCAATTAATTCAGCAGAGGTTAAACAGAGTAACTCACCGCACAACTTCCTCATTTTTTGAGGACAGTCAGATCTATCTTGTGCTCATGCATTTAAAATGCAAGATGAACTGAGACGTGTTTGGATTGACAGAATGCCTGTGCAACAGAGCATAAAATGACAGCCTTAGTTAGATCATCAAACAGCAAACTGCACCATATGGGCCTTAGAAGAAGACTCTGTCCAACTGGGAACCACAACGTTGGCCATATCCAAGCGAGCCACCACACCGTAAATAACGTGCTCTAAACAGCATTTCATAAATTCCTTACAGACATCTGCACAGGGTGGTTCCCCAACCTTTCCAAGGGCCTCCCCTGTAAACTACAGCAGACCAAAGTGACAGAGCAGGAGACCGAAGTGCCGCTGGTCTGAGGGGTGAAGAGCAAACAGGTAACCACAGAGCACACCAAAAATTAAGCCCAAAACAGAGACGCCCCACCTCAGTTCTGCCAGTTACGTTCTCTTAGGTATCGCTCACAAAGCTGGAAGAAAAGGTTTCAGTGTCATAGGACTTTCAGAACCACGATGCTTTTTGGGTGCAGCAAGCTTCTCCCCTGTAGGAGCCTTGGAGGAGCGATCCCAAGTGGTAGGAGTGAACTCAAACCATCACCGCTGCAGGCATGCTCCAGCCAAAAGCTGCCATCGGACTGAACGTACAATTCCGCGTGCTCTTTCCATGGACATTTATATAGACACGGCACCTCCTGCTCCAATGCTCTCTATTTTCTGTAAATGCCTTTAAATTCATAGCTGAGCTCTAACCACACCTGGTGGTGGACCTTCCTAATTCCTCAAACTTACTATCCTCATACGTTCCTAATTTAAAGTATCTTCTAATTAGAAAAAAACAGAATCCAAAAGATAATGTATCACCCAGTGGAAGCTGTGTTTTAAACGGCATTGTCCTGCTTTCTGAAGCCCACCATTGGAAGGACTCAGTGAACACGGCTGTGTTAGGACGTACTATGCAACCAGAACGAAACTATTGATTTCCCTGGGTGCCCTTTATTACATGACATTTGGTTCGTAAGGGAAACTTTCTAAATATGGAATTAATTCCTGCGGCTATTTTACCTCCTCTTGGGCAGTAAGGACAGGACCAGCTGGTAGACTGAGAAACACAATTAAAAAAATAATTATAAAGGTAGGGGATAGAACGATGCATGCCGTACACTGCAAACACGCTCCTTTGCCACCTGTTACTACAGCCTACCTGCAAATTACCATTTAACAGCTCTAGAAGTACGTATTTGGTCTATTGGTAAAATGCTGTCAAAGCTTTATCCACCAACCAAGTTGCAGAACCTTTTTACAAGGACATCTACCAGCTATGGGCAACTATGCCTTGATTTTAAACCTCTACTGATTTATTTTTCCTTTCTTTCCAGAAGCCTAAGAGGGCAAATCTCACCTGTTCTCTTTCGAAACAGAATTACCCAATATTTTTGTACATAAAAGGGATGAAATTAAAGCTCGTTCTTATTCCAAGTGCTTATGTTAGGTACGCAACAAAGAGCAGCCCCACATGAAGCCTTCAGAGAGCGAGAGCATCAGAGTACAAGCGAGCTTTAACCTTTCACCCTCCGCAGAAAAAAATAATAAAGAATATTTAGGGAGAATGACAGCAACACCAAGACGTTAACGTGAATCACCAAATGCACAGCATTTTCATGACACCAGAAAAGCTCTACACAAAGCAGCAGAGTCCAGATAACGTAGGATAAAGGAGAACACCCGTGTGCTTGATCCACGTAGCCTCAGCCCCAGCATTAAGAAATTTCAAGTGCCACCCGTGCTCAATCAATCCTTCGTGGTGTGGGGAGGAACCAGGCAGTACGGTACCTCCCCAAACACTAAGCGAATGCTCTGATACAGACCATCTCATGCTTCTGTTTGTCCACTCCCTCCTTGCTCTCAGCACGAGAACATTGCCTCCCTAACATCATGGCAGATGAGCTGCAGTACCCGCCGCAACAGCAAATAACCTCACGGGAGTGTTTCAGAGCTGAAGAGCTTTCAGTGAAACATGCAACACAAACAGAAGCGGACCAATAACCTTACCCAGAAACTTTCCAGGGATGCTTCACATAAGCATCCCCACATATGTGGGGACGTGGTCTCTTTCTCACACAGATGAAATTGTTCCCTCTGTGAGCATCGGTGCCCCCAGCGGAGATCAGCAATGTATTTTTAAGAATGGGTGCTCCGGGTCAGGTACGACAGCAGTAAACTTGTCATGCTGCAGGAACGTGAATAGCAGAAATGCAGAACATTCCTTCAGCAGCACGTCCCAACCTGCAGGGTTCCCGCAGCTTTTCTGGATGGCTGAAATTCATCTTCTGTCTCTTTGCCTTGGCACAAGGTGCCATGAAAGCCGCCAGTTGCCTCCTCCTTGCCAGCTTTCCCTTCCTGTCACCCCTCTGATTTCCCTATCTGCTCTGCTTAGCCCACCGTCCCCTCCTCTTCCAACACTTGTGGATTGGGCTTCCTCTCACTTCTTTTTTGGGGGTCTTTCCTACCATTCCATCAGCAGCTCCACTTGTGATGTCCTTTTTTCCTTCTTTATTCTCCTTTTATCACAGCACAGAGTTCTAGGGCTGCAAACTACATTTTGCAAAGGTGAATAATCCTAGGTTTCCTCCGGCCAGCTCCCTCTTTTCATCTAATCTCTATTCAAGCCCTGAGAATGACACGCTGTTCTCTATTACCATCCCGTCAATCTCTTATCTTCTCCAGTATTTCTCAACTGTACAACGTGAAATCCAAGCTTCAGTTACTTAGACAAAGGCAACAAACAGAGCAAATATTCCTGCCACAGCTGGGTGAATTCAGTACTTCTTCCACACTGCTATCACAATGGCTGAATCCTCTAATTTGCTGATGTTAATTAAGAAGACAGATGCCACACCAAAGAAGAATCTCCCAAAGAAATACCAGGTTTCTCCCACTCATGCTATACAGAGCAACAGCTGAAGCCATCCTGACAGATTACAGGTCCCTGACTGAAACAAAATATTCTCGGCAAGTGAAACAAGGACCGAGGCAAGGGACATTTGTGTGACGTTCTGGCTGAACCTTCCACTCATCCCCCTGCTTGCCAGGAGGTTAGCAAGAGCCAGTAAGAGTTACCACCACAGCAAATCACACCAACAGATATATTTAGTCATTGCGGTTCAAGGAAAACGATTGCTTGCACCGAGAATAAATTTAGCAATTGTTTCCAGTTTCTGCTTTTTCATTGACTAAGGCACAACCCAGCTGCTTAGCATTTCAGGAGCCTTCAGCTGTCTTTTTTTCCACACTCGTCGTCCACTTTCTTCTTAGCACTGCACCATCTCGGTCTTGCGCCAGCCGTCCCGCGGGCGACATTTCTGAACGCGCCACTGTTGAAGCTGTGCAACACAACACCTGTCAAGCCCATGATGACTTATCAAAATGTAAAATTACACTTGTGGTGCCGTTTTCTTGGAAGCACTAAGCAGCGATCATCATGCATATGCCTCTACACACAACTACACGGGATTGTTGATGCTTTTGAAACAAGTCACAGTAAAATTCAGCTGTGATGCCACTTTCTGAGGGGCGCGCAGTAGGAGATGCAGAAGATGATAAAAGCGTGCAAAACATTTCACAGAAAATTATTACTTGGTTTAAAAACCCTCGGTAGAAAAAACCACTTACATTGGTCAACTGCAGCACTTCCAAGTGACTGACATGAAAGCCTTCACTTAAATCAAGCACACGGTGTAGAGGTACGGGCACAACTGAACCAGGAGAGCTGTGCCTGCTAACTCACCTGCACTTTACTTGGAAAAAGAGAGACTGCAGAAAACTGCATAGGTATAAAAAAATAACAAATAAAAAAGCAGGGTTGTTTCCAGGCTAACAGAACAATCCAAGAGATGGTTACAGTTCAAATACACCTTTTCCAGAAATAAGAACCCAGCAAACTTCACCTCAGTTCAAAAACACGCACAGATGCACGGTTCAGAATGATGTAAATCGGCACGGAGGACTCTGGACAAACAGTAAAGTTCCTCTCAACACAGGAATGATCTGCGCCCCGGAATTGTTCCGCTTCACCATGTGCTTTAAGAACAGAGTTCTCTCTCCTAGGATTACCACTCAACGTTTATATCACCAGTACTGGAGGAGGAAACTTCAGAGATGAATTTGCTTATCAGGCAAATGCTTATCAGAAAAAGGTGAAGACAACAGCATTTTCAGTCTGCGGGGAATAAATACCTCCAGTTGAGCCCTGAGCTGAACAGAGATAACTGGCTGCACTCCACGCAGCTAAATGCTTGAAACAGTGGTCTCAAACAGCCTTTAGCAGGCAGCTATTGAAAAGGCAAGCTCACAGGGGATATGAAAACCCTGCAAGAAAGTACAAGATTAAGATTGAAAACTTCAAGTAGAATAAACCTTCAAAGTACAGCAGCCATGTGTTCCTTGGCTTTAATAAAGGGCACTACTGAATGGACCTTCCTCACTGAAAAGCTTGTATTTTTAGACCTGATGGTGTCTTACTGCTCCCTAATTCTCCTTGAATGATGCAGAATAGTTCAACTCCCTGGAGCGTGTAATCCATCAGGTAAATAAATACAGGAATTCATGCATTGCCATGGTAACAGGAAAACCAAGCAGAATCTGCAGCCTTCTCTGCTTTCTTGGCATCCCTGCTTTGGATTTTATATCAAAACTATGTAACTCAGCAGGGTGAGAACGAGTATCTCCTGTAAGCAAAGACAAGAAGTACAAACGTATCACTTCTGGAGTAAAGGAAAACCAAAGCTGGATGCTGTTCTTGCTCCTCAAGTCAAAGGGGGATCTGCTTTCAGAAAACATCTGGGGGTCTTCCTGGCTGGAGCCTAAAGAAACGGGGATTCTACAAGAAATAAAAATGCAATGTACCGTCCTGCTCGACGTTACCAGATGGCTCCCCTTTGCCCCAAAGCAGCGCTATGAATCACTCTACAGCAGCCCTTCGGTGATTAAATAGCAGTACCAAGGGGCTCCAGAGGGAGCCTCGTCCTCCCTTCCTTGGTGGACAGGATGGTAGCTATTATCTATTATCATCTATTTATATTTTTCTATTATTAAGTGTCGACAACTTGTTTTGTTTAAAGAGCCAGGGAGTAGAGACACATGTAAGATCTCTAGGGATCTCACCCGTAAAACATGCTTTTCAGTCCCACAGCCTGACTAGAGGAACATTTGCTCCTTCACGCAGAGTCAAACCAAAGCCCCAAACAATTCTGAAGCTATTCACGATAACTCATTATCAGGCAACAGTCTATTTTATTTACAACATAATGGGTCTTGCATGCATTTCCGTTCCCATAAGGAAAAAACAAATACAAACGCACACAAATAGGCAGACCTTAGACCTCGCAGCATTTGTTTCATGACTCTGTATCCTTTGTTCTGCTACTGTATACATTTCAACAAATATTATTCCAGTATTACTGCAGTATTACAGGCTCTGTTTATTCGGTGACGTTATTATCTGAACTGTTTGTGTCAATCACAAGTTCAAACACTCCGAAACAGTGATCAAGAACATCCTGCACAGAAACAGCTGGCTTCCAGCCCTCCTGCCCTCCCCTTCCCCTCCAGTTTATGTTTGGACTGGATTTTTTTTAGTTTTTTTTTTAAATAATACCCTTCTTAAAGAAATTAAAATGCAAGCAGCTCTAAGAGGACAGTTTCCCATATTTACAGTTTCTCTTATTCAGCAAATCATCACCACGAGACACACCCACGAGAAAGAACGCCTCCGCGTCAAGCCTTCACCCATTGCATCTTCAAACTGTACATTTACAGCACTGACCTGGGGACGGATCCTGCATGATGTCTTGAGTTCTTCAATGGGAGTTCAGTGTGTTGCAAGGTCGGGTCTCTAGGCTGCACAGCGTATGATTTTTGTATGGTATTTTTGGCCTTTCTGTTCTATTGTTTATGGAACCGCACTGCATTTGTGTGTGTCTACAGAGTCATCTTCCCGTGTTTGAACTCTTCACGCTGCTTCGCTGGTGTGGAGTTATATGTACTATTCTCACAGGGTTATTTACTGCACGCGAATAAACAAAATGTGATCACTTATTTATACATCTGCAATTACTGTCTATAGCGCTATCAGCATTTACTAACACCCCAAGCCAAATTCACCTCTAACGTTAACAGGTGGCAATTGTTTTAGAGCTGGCCCCAGGTCTAGAAATGCCGCTAAGCCCTTCCTCAAGCAGTTACCTGCTTCCAGGAGAAAAAGTGGCAGCGATATACCAGTAAGCATTGGAAAGAGAGAGCCAGAATCCCCAAAGCAAAGCATTACGTTGCGATACTATGTCAGGGCTGGTGCATCGGATTAACCTGAGATATTTCTGGAATAACATTTGTCCCGTGATGCGATGCACACTTGTTAGACAGTGACTTAGTGCTGAGAGCTGGAAACGTGCCTATGTGCTGCGCTTCAAAGCCGGCTGCCAGGCAGCCAGGCTGCTCATCCCTTGAGGCTGCTCCAGAACCGTAGCACAAGAGAACATATTCTCGTACAGCGCAGCACAGAAGCCAGAACAAACCGGGATCGAATGATCAAAACCAGAGAAGGGCTGCTACCAACTCTACTCCTTTGAAATAGGAAGCTTCCTAAATCAGCGGCTGCCGTCCTGGGAAGCCTGAATGCTGAACTTCACACATCCTGACTCACGCTGCTACCGCACGGTCCCCAGTAGGAAAGCATCTAGCTGTTCCTTACAATAAAAAAATAATACAAAAACAGCATTGATTTTTTTTTTCTCTGCTAACTAAATGCAACGTAATTAAACTAAATAACTTCAGCGCTTGGTTTGCGACACGCTAACTGAATCTTTAAGCGTGCTGCTCCCGCTACACGGAGAAAACAGGGGCGTTCAGCCACCTGAAGTGACAACTGAGAACCAGACACGACTCCAGAAGCACAGCGAGACAACACCATCGTGCTCGAGCGATCCCTGGGAGAGCAGGAGAGAGCTCAGCAGCCTCCCCCGGCCCTGGCTGTAAGGCAAGCGCCCCAGGCTGAGGGGAGAGCCTCGCAAGAAAAGAGGAAAAAATGAGCAAGTTCCCTCTGCCATCTGCCCACGGCCTCATCTTTTCTGATCTTGCACAAACACCAGAAGAGAAAAGTTGGAGAAGTTGCAATTAATCATCGCGGGTAGGCCCCAAAGCGTTGCAGCGCCCCGGCTATGCTGATGCTTTGCTACATTGAAAGGACGGTAGGGGAAGAAAGGAAAAAAAAAAAAAAAAAAAGAGAGGACAGAAATACAAAGGAAATAGGAAACAAAAAGGACACAAAACGGACCAGAAAACAAAAAGCCTGACAAAACCAGCGTGCGAGCCGGGCAGCGCGGCGGGGGCTGAGGGCGGCAGCGGGGCAGAGCATCCCCGCCGCTCCCCCCGGCCCCGGCCGCCCTGACAGGAGCCTCCGGGCGGCCCGGGGAGCCGCAGGGTGCCGGGCCCTGCCCGCCTCCCCCCCGCCGGGCCGAGCCGGGCCGCGCCAGGCCCTGGGCGAGCGGCTCCTCCGGGCCGCGGCGTGAGGGGAGGCCGGCGAGAGCCGCCTCCCCGCCGGGCTCCCCCCCCCGGGGCCTCCCCGGCCGCCTCACCTGCTTTCTCCAGCTTGCCGGACATGTCGCAGCCGGGCTCCGGCGCCCAGGCCCGGCCGTGCAGGAGCAGCCGACCGCCGCCGCCTCCTCCCGCTTGCTGCCGGCTGCGATCCGGGAGAGAGGCGCTGCGGCGGGCTCGGCGGCGGAGCGGGGCAGCGCGGCCCGCCCGCCCGCCCCCCCTTTAGCCCAGCTCCGCCGGGCCGCTGAGGGGAAGAGGCGGCCCGGGGGCTCCCGCCGCACACGCACACACACGCGCCGGGGCCGAGCCGGGCCGGGCCGGGCCGCAGCTCCGCCTGCCGGCACCGCCGGGGAAGCGGCGGCGGCACCGGGCGGGGCCGGGCCGGGCCTGGCGGGCGGCGCCTCGGGGAGGCCCCTCGGGGGCCGGGCTGCCGGGGGTGGGAGCCTCTGGGTGCCGGTGGCTGGGGGAGGTGGGCTCGGGGAGGACTTGGGGGGTGTTCTCGAGGGAGGCGGTGTGGCCGGGGGAGGTGCGGGGCTCTGAGGCCTGCTGTGGGGGCACCACGGGGAGTTCTTGGCTGCTGGTGCTTGGAGATGAGCCTCGGGGTCCTGGGCCTCTAGGGGAGCTTAAACCTGAGCAGAATCGTGGAATCATAATCACAGAATGACAGAATCGTTAAGGTTGGAAAAGACCTCCAAGAGCTCTAATCCAACCATCACCCTGCTACCAATGTCACCCCCCTAAACCATGTCCCTAAGCATCGACCAAGAATCCTGAAGTCCTCCTTCAAAAGCTCAGTGGGCCTACCAAACATTCTGCCTTTTTCACAAATTTACAAATTTCACAAATGTGGGGGCAGAATCTTGCTTTTAGAGGTATTGGCAGCAAAGTTAATGAACAGGGAACAAGGGTGGGATTTGCACAAACCTCACCCTAGTTTTTAACTAGTTGCACACCAGTGTTCAGCATCCTCCTGGCATCACATGAACACCTCAGCTTCTACACATGTGGCAGCTTCACTGCAAACAAACCCAGGTTCGCCCGTCACCACCAGCAGCAGCCCCACAAGAGGCTGCAGACAACAACACGCTCCAGCTCTCGGCTGCTATAAACCCATAGCTCCATGTCTGCTGTCCTCACATCCACACTGGCTGCAGTTTGAGCTCAGGAAGCACCGACAGCTCTTGGTGGCAGGACACGAGCGTGGGGACGTGCAGGAGAGAAGTGGGTTCTGCCTAGTGGAAAACGACAGCAGTTGGTGGCGATGGCCCTAGGCCACAATAAAAGGATTATGGTCCTATTTGAAAATGAACTCGTTTCTATGACTTAATTAGGGAGAAACATCACAGCAGTACCTTGACTTGCAGGTGGTGTGCTGTGCTACAGGCCAATAAATCTCTGGCGCTTGTTGAGGCAGCAGAGGCTGTTTACTTCCCCCTCTATCAAAATAATCATTCACGAGGCTGGTATTTTCGTAAGCTTTACACACGATGTTTGAAGTGACTTCATCAGCTTTTTTTAAACACCTCACACACATGGGGCTGGCACAGGCTATAGGAGAACACCTCTGGGAAGGAGAGCGCACATACTTCACCCATTAATTTTTTTGAGAATTTTGCCTGCTCCAACAAAACTCCGTTCCCAAGCGGAGAGTTCCTGACTGTGTTGTTTAAAAACTTGAAGAAAAAAGATCGAGGACAGATTCTTCTGATTGAGGACAGATTCTTCTCTCACTTACATGGGTGTAAGAGGTGGCTGGCGTGGCTGTGCTGAGCTGTTTTGACTCACTTGTGCCAGTGAGAGTAAGTAGGAGCCGTGGCGGGTGATGCTAATTGAGCAGACCCGAGCGCGAGCACACACAGGAAGCAGCCAGATGAAGTAAGAAGCTGCTATTCTTACACGCTCTGTTGTCAGACTTGTGCAAGGAAGAAGGCGAGCGTGTGCGATAATGTGCGATACAAACAGAACAGCTACTGAATTGGAAGGGCTTCTCATAGCCGCTGATATAAAAAGCCCCGCTCCTCCTGTGTTGTATTGCCGGTGGGGGAAGCTGAAGCTTCCCTTGTCTTCTGCATTAAGACGCAATTTGCAACGCTGGGAGAACCCAGTGCTTCTAAATATCCCATTGAGCAGGCTGGGGGAAAAAAAAAACGCACTGGATCTGATTGTGGGGATGTGAATGAACTGGGCCGGGGCAGCGGGAGGAGAGCTGGGAGGGGAGGTGAGGCTTTTCACAGTGGTACGGAGCAGTGTGAGCTCCTGCAGGGATGTTTCCTCCTGAAGGCTCGGGAGAGAGGGAAGGGGATGATGGTATCTGGTTGCCTTTAAGAGAAAGCAACACTGAAGTGTCCTGCAAAGAACCAATTTTTCAGGTGCCAATGCTACGTCAGGCAAAAGAGAAGAAGGTGCCAGGCCTTGGTACCAGTACTGATGCTCACCCAGCAGCAGGAGGCACGCAAGGGGGACCAGCAACCTGTCTCCTTCCTGCGATGTTTCTTTGCTGAGAGAAACTACCCGGCAGCAGAAGTGCCAGCAGCACTCGGGTGGCACTTGGCCTCGGAGCTCAAACTTCTCGCAGCCATTCTGCTTCTGCCCTGGCCCGCAGGCAGACTGCACCGCACAGGGTCAGGCCCTGAACTTTACAGCTGACCCACGGAGCCGGGGAATTACAGCAAGAAGCGCCAACACCATTGCTGCAATTAGAGAAGAGCACTCCTGCCCTCTAGTGCCATTCCCTTCTCGCGAGCTGCTTCCTCCCACCCCAAATCCCTCACCTGGGTCTGCTCTTCTCTGCTTGTGGGGTTAAGAGCTGGGGCGACGCGGGGTCTGCCCGTGCAGAAATGCCAGGAGATAGCAGCCGGTCACCCCCAAACCCTGTAAGTGGGCTTCAGTAGCAGGGAATAACTGGGATGGTGCAGGGAAATGCAATTCAGCCAACAGCCGTCTTGCACGATGGCTTCTAGACCAGTGCTGGCCTTGATAATAATTTGGGTGAGACATGAGCAGCTCCTTGTAAAGGCCTTACTCAAGACACAGGATGAACCCCAAGTGACAGACATGCAACAGTGACTTGATATTGCTCCTGCCATGCAAATGCATTCCTCGGGGTGGGCAGCATTGCTACTGGAAAGAGGTGAAGACATTTTAGAGGAAGCAAACTAAAGCACAAGGACAAGATTCTCAGTGCCTGTTAACTCCTCTGAGGTCTGTGGTGGGAGAATAAAGTGTGGGGAGATGTGGAGGAGAGGAAAGGAGAGGCGGATGAGGTGGATAAGAGGCTCGGAGGAGCAATGCAGAAGGAAACAGATCCAGGAGCCAAGTCCAAGAAGCAGGCAAGGACAGAGCAAGGACAGAGCATCCATATCACCCCTGGAAAGGCACACATGTGATGTGGGCTGCATCAAACTTGACACAAGCAAAAAGACCTTGATTTAGAGTGCATCCCCAGTTTCACCCTCAGCATTCTGCAGGGGTTTTTTTGGTGCAATGGCTACTACCTGGCTGGTGGTCCTGGCTGCAGGATGACCCCGGAGCCTGATGCACCAGAGCGAGACACGAGCTGCTGCATGGAAAGCTGGCGGCCAGGGCTGTGGGCGAGGAGTGGGTTCCCCAGCTGGGAACGTGCGGGTCTCATCCTGCACCCGCACCTGCAGCCGCTGGGACGTTTCCCTGGCCCAGGCAGATGTGCCCCATCCTGCCCCATCTCTGACAGGACTTGCTTTTCCTGCCGGACTTCTTTAGAAAATAATAATAATAATAATAACTAAACCCGGCCGTTTGGGTGCGGGCTCTAGAGGGCGGCAGATGCCGGCGGATGGGCAGCGCAGCCCCTGGGAGCACAAAGCAGGGGGCCGGGGAGCGGGCCCGTCCCTGCCTGGGGACGAGAGCAGAATTTTTCTCCGACCACCAACTGCTGCTGTTCCCAAAGGGTCGAGGTGGCAGCACTGCCCTGTCTTGCAGTCATCGGGTCTGGGGGGACCTTAGGCTCTGCCTGGCAGGACTGAGTTTTTCCTTCTGAAGCATCGTTATGGGGCACTGCTGGAGATGGGACGCAAGGAAGCTGGACACAACTCCACGGCAAACCCTTTCTACCAGGAGCTGGTTTGGAGAAGCGATGGGTTTGAATGACAACGCTGGTGCTGCTGCACATGGAGATGGGGCACTCCACGTCCAGCTCTGCTCCGTCGCAGTGCGGTTCGTGTCCACCTCATGAAGGAGCTCCTGGACGGGGAGACGAGTGGCAGGGTGGTCTGGGGGACTCAGGGGGCTTGGCAGCTCTCCAGGGAGCACATGGAGGGGTCAGATTCAGGGCCTGAGACACAAACGCAGCCCTAGGCCCCGTGAATACGCCATACACAAAACCTCTCTAAACCCTGTTTTTTTTTTCTGCCAGGCTTTTTCCCTCGGACAAGTGACCTCCACCTACTTCCCGTGACAGAAGCTGAAGGTGACCCAAGTTACTCCCTGCAGGAAAGAGTGAAACCAAAATGAATCAAAAAAGGAAATCAAAATCAATATTCCAAAGTCAAATAATAAAAATTGTGTTATGGAAGCAGAGGTCACCCGGAGAAAAACATAATCGGAGGTGACAGCCCAGCTTCTGACTCCCTCTCTCTGCCAGCCCCGGGTGGGCAGACCTTGCTCCCAAGCCCAGGTGTCCCCTGCCCGGGTGGCAGCAGCACCGTGAGGTTCCTGCACCGACAGCAGGCACATGGACCTGAGGGATGGGGGAGAGGGACTGGGGGAGATGCAGAGGGTCATGGTGTGAGGTCCTCATGGCAGTGCACAGGGTGGCGAGCTGAGAAATCTCATTCCAGCCTTGATTTTGGTTGTCCTGTCCCCAAAGCAGGGACTGGCCAGCCCCCACGCTGGTGCAGTGACACCACAAATCCCAGTTTGCATACATTTCAGACAGCATTGCAAATGTGGGGCACGTAGCCCTGATAATGATGCGAACTTCAAACCATTATTTCTCAGCCCAGAGCGCTTCTCTTTGTCGTCAGGCCAGCACCAAGGGTTTGTTTAGTGTCATTTTCCTTCCTCCTTTTCATTTTTTTTATAAACTTGACCTCTGATTCCGGCTGAGAATTTATGTTGGATTCTTCTTCTTATTATTTTTTTATTTTTTATTTTATAATTTTGCCTGAAGTTAGAAGCAAAGAAAGAAACTTTCTGTTAAGCCCATTTAACGACGAAGATTTCTTTAGCAGATGGATGGTGGACAAGCAAAAACAATGCTCTGGCTGGACGCAGCACTTGCAGCACTGTGCTGGCTGCTTTCTGTCCCCTGCAGCTGGCCCAGGGATGACCCTCAGCTCCACAAAGAGCTGCTTTCCTAGCCCCAAGGAGCCCTGATGCAGGAGCTGGAGCATCTCAGCACCAATCTCTTCAGTTGTGTTACTGTCTCTGTTAGCATCTTTTTCTTCTTCTGGTCCTCAGTGCTTCAGCCTGCATGGGGAGATGAACCAGACACAGCACTTTGGGTGGACATCGAGACTCAGCTTCTTGCAGCTGGGACAGGAGGAGAACAAAACTTCTCAGGAGCCCCTCCAGCAGGCTGGAAAGGCAGCACAAGCCAAACCCCACCCTAAAGGAGACCCAGGGGGTAAATCAGGGTGTCAAAGACCAGTCACCTCCCTGTAACAAGAAAATTAACTAATTTAACTAACAAAGCACCCAGGTGAGCACGAAGAGCAGGGACACCCCATAAACACAACAAGGAGGCAGGTGGCACGATCTGCAAGGGCCCCAAGTGAACTGGGTGTGAATTTGGCCACCTCCTGCCCGAGCTGGGTCCTGTGTGCTGCCTGCCACCCCCTGCCCAGGGGACCCTGCCTCAGCACCCACGCCAGCCACAACCCAGCCCCACTGTGACTGCGGGTATCACCTAACTCCAGCACCAACACAGGGAATAAAACCGAGCTCCTGCTGCTCACGGATGGGGTCTAAGTGAGCAGTAAGCTCTCACGGGATCGCTGCCAAGAGGTTCAGGAACACAACACAACGAGCAGAAGCTGCCCCTTCCCCAAAGCCAGCGGGACTTGGCATTGAGGGAGAGGCAGCAAAGCTGAAAACGCCGCCGTGACTCTGTAAACTTCACCTTCAGCAAGAGTCAGCTCTCATCACCCTGCCTCAGCAAAGCTACAGCAGGAATGGAAAAGATCCAAAGGAGTGCAACAAATAGTATCAATAATCCATGAGAAGGGATTAGAAAGATTTAGGACTATTTAGTTTAAGAGGGGATGGGATGGAGGTGATGATAAGGAGGGCATGGCAGAGGCATACAAAGCGACGGCTGGCGTGGAGAGGAGCGCAGATGTGCCCTTGGAGCACCAAGACTCGAGGCATCAACGTGGTGAGAGGACAACACCTTTCAAACTGAGAACAGGGAACCCCAACAGGCAGAGCCACAGGACTCGTGGCCACGAGGCCATATGGCTTCAGGAAGACCTGCACCGCTGGGATGTAAATCAGAGCAACACCGGCACCCGCTGAGTGGGGTACAGGCTGTCCTGCCCAGGAGCTTGTACCTTTGTTGGGGTTCCTGGGGTGGGCTCTGCTGAAGATGGGGAAAGGTGGGGAAACAAACCTCCAGGGGAAATTCCTGCAGCTCCCAGCCAGAGGATCGGGATGTCGGGGCTGGATTTCAGCACCTGCCTGGAACAAATCCCTCGGCGTCCTTGAGGGACTCGGCCGTGAGATGAGAGAAAGGCACCTGAGGACCTGTAAAAAAAGCAAGAGTGAATAAAATTGGTTGGCACCGCTGTCGTGCGCTTCAGCTCTGGCCCTCACTGCGAGTGCCCGTGGCCGTCTCCATGTGTGCCCTGAGAAAATGAGGCATGGTGAAGGGCACTGCCTCCCCGGTGGTGAGCTCTGGAAAGAGGAGCCCGAGTAAAAAGGGAGCCAGGCCACCAATTCAGGGCGAGGAGGCTCAGGGATGCTGGCATGGGGACGGTGGAACAGGTGGGAGGAGGGACGCGGGTTGTTTGGGGCGTTTTGCTGTAAGAGGCTGAAGAAAAGGATTATACAGGAGCCTGTCAGGAGGCCAGTGACATTTATAAAGTATTAATCCCTGCAGTGTGTCGCTCGCCAGCATGCTCGATAGCTGCTGCTAGCTGGCTCCTGTGGTCTCTTGCCTCTCTGCCACTCAGCAGTGGTTCTGACTCACTTCGGGGACTTGCTGGGTATTTTTTCCCCTTGTCTCTTTTCCTAGAAGGAATTCAGCCCCTGTCCCATGGCCAACCTCTCCTGCGGGCTTGCTTTGATCCTCTGCTCCCCCTGCTCCAGGAGCCCCAAATTCTCCCCAGACACAATCCCGAGTGCCATCTCCCTCAGCTCAGCCCTCTTGCATCTTTAAATGAGGCTTAAAAGACTCTTTATGGGGCTGAGGGAGGAGGGAGCAACAACCACCCTGCCTCTGGCACCCCGTCCCCGGTCCCCGTCAGCTCCAGCCCGCAGGCTGGGAGCATCGCTGGGCAGAGCCATGCCGGGAGGACTTCTGCAGCTCGTCCGCCCTCGGGGGAGAGAAAGCGAGAAACTGTAGCTTTAAAACAAAGATTAGATGCATTTTTTTCCCCTCTCTCCCTCCCTTTCTCTCTCCTTTTTTTAAAGGGAACTTGTCAAGGTTTCCATCAATAATAGATAATGGTGCATCACTCTGGCAGGTTACACCCTCCGGCTGTTTTGATATTTTCCAGAGAATTTGTCAGCAATCTCACTGCAAAGGAGGGCTGGGGGAGGGGGCGGGAGGGGGGGGAGGCCTCATTAATTTTTTGTCATTTGCATTCCCGCTGTTAAATAATGTATTGATTGCTCTTTCTCTCTCCCTCTTTTAATTCTCTCCCTTCCGCGGCATCTCGCAGCCGCTGGCCCTGCTCCGTGACGGATGAGTTGTCAGAGGCAGCAGACAGCTCGCGCTGCCCGCTGCGGGGCCGGGAGGGCTCAATGTGACCCTGGCATCGCCGCACAAGTGACAGCTCCGGGGCTGGTGGCACCGGGTCCTCACGTGGGGACAGGGTGGCCGCGGGACAACTGGGAACGCACGGCAGGGAGAGGGGTTTCTGCCAAATGTCAGCCAGGAACGGCGCTGGGACAGGCTCCCACCACCTGGAAGGTGCACCTGAGAGGTAGCTGGCTGGGTGCTGAGGTCTCCCTTAGGACATTTGCTTGGGTGCTGAGCTCTCCCTGGGGCCATTTGCTGAGAAGTCCCAGTCCGTGATTCACCTCCTGAGGTTCAGGGTGTCAAAGACAGCAGGGCACTGGTTCCAGCACTCTTGGATCATAGAATCATCCAGGTTAGAAAAGACCTGCAGGATCACGAAGTGCCATCACTAAGCCATGTCCCTTAGTGCCACGTCCATACCATGCTTAAATACCTCCAGGGATGGGGGCTCCACCAACTGCCCTGGGCTTGACCACTCTCGCCACCAAGAATTTCTTCCAAATATCTAATCTGAACTTCCCTGGTGCAACAGAGAATGACTGAATCATCCACGCTGGGAAAGACCTTCAGGAGGTGTCAAAAAAAAGGCAGGAACCATCCCCTGCAGAGCCTGCTGCGAGGCCAAGCACCGGAGCTGACAGCCCTGTCCCTTGTTGACCCACTGCTGTGTGGGGATGGCCCCATGGGGCGGCCAGCCCAGGCAGCTCTGGCATCCAAAGGGCAGGGAAAACGGGGGCGTTAAGGGGATTTTCCCCCTTCTACATTCAGTGGGAATCTGCTTCCCAGTCCCAAGGTCTCGGGGAGCCAGGTCCAGGTCTGGGTCCCAGCTCTGCTGGACGGGCAGCTGAGCTAAACAAGAATTTGCGCATGATTAGGGCTGTGCTCAGCTTAATGCGGCTGGCTTCTTTTTTAATTAATAAATACTTAATTACATAGTTAATATTTTAATATTTCCTTTTAAAATGCCTGATTTAATGGAGTTACTGCCAGCTATTTGTTTTGTGTGACTTTTATGTTTATCTTCCTCTTTCATTTCTCGTTTCCCCCTCCACCCACCGCTCTAATCCCCAAAGCTCCTGGTTGATCTTTGCAGCTGGAAATGAGTAGTCAGGCTTGCAGCCGAAACTGAATCTGGCCCCCGGTGCTGCCGTCCATCAGCCAAAGGTGCTAATGGGAGTTATTAGTGCTCGGGTTCTTCACCACAACTATACCAGCCCTGGGGACTGCGCGAGGATGGAGCGGAGCTGCCTGCAGAGGGGAGGCGGCAGAGGAGCAGGTCCAGGGCTGCCACCAAGGTCACCCTGAAAGTGGGAGAGCCATGGAGCTGGGCTTGCCTTCCACCCAAACCTCACCTTGTCTGGACAGAGCAGGGGTGTCCAGCAGTATGCGTGCCCAGGGGAGGTGGGAGAAGAACCCTGGCAGCGAGGACGGAGGGGATGGATGTGACCTCCTGCAGCGGTGCCGGCTCCACACCTCCTCTCCTAAGCCCTTGGCTCCTTGCATGCGGGCAGGAGGACGCATAGAGAAGGATGCCAGACAAAAGCAGCTACAATTTCCCCCCCCACACACACATCCCCAGCTTGCCCCCCAGGCCCGCAGAGCATCCAGCAGTGCACAAGGCACCCAGCTGGACCCCAGCCACCACAGCCTGCGCCTCACCTGGGGTGGGATCCCTGCCCCAGCCTCTCTGGAGGGGCTCATGGTGGGGACAGCGGGTGTCTTCACAGAAACCTCCAGGAACAGCCTGTTAGGATAATAACACAAGTAAACAGAAGAGTTATAGCCGAGGCACTTGGGGCACCGTAAAACAGGCTAAAAGCAAATACAGCGTCGTTAATCCATCATAAAATAACAGCCTCTTACGATCCTGAATGCATCAAAATGAATGGGAGACCAGCAGGGTCACCATGTAAATTGGGAATGCTGACTGTGAAGCAGGGCTGCGGGAGGTGGGGTGGCCACAAACCCACACCCGTGAGGCAGGCGGGAAGCAGGAGAGGACCCCGGGAACGCCAGGCTGGGGGGGGGGGGGGGGGCTTCACGGACATATCTCCCTGTGCAGAGGCGGCTCTAAACCAGTACCACCAGTTCAGGCCAGTGAGAGAGGCATGATGCAAACACTGTCCTATGTCCTTGGGGCCAGGGATGTCTTGGGGTCCCTGAGACCCCTCTGCAGTGCTGGGTGGGGGATGCTGGGTCCCAAATCCCCGCAATTACAGCAGGGCTCTGCGTGCTCTGCTGGTGGCACTGGAGGTAACAAGGCAGAGAGTTGGGAAGGACGACGAAACGCATGGGGACGGCGCCCAAACAGGGCTCCTGAGCATGCTGCACTCCCCGCTAATGAGGTTGGTGCATGCGAGAGGGCGAGAGCAGAAAACCCGCAGCGCACTCATCAAGCCCCGTGCCTCCGCTGACTGCAGGCGCCGGAGCTAATGAAGTCACCAGAGAGTTGGGATTCCTTCAGCAGGTTTGACATTGCTCCGTGTAGCCTTTATTTTAATTCCGTCTGAGGAAACAACAATAAAAACACAAAAGCAGCGTGCTGGTGCAAGATACCCTGGTGGCGGCTGATTTCCCCACTCTGCCCAGTGGCTATAGCACTGGGAGGGTCAGGAAATGGGGGCAAAATGGGGTCTGGATGCTCAGTTCAGCTTCAGAGACAGCTGGTCCCAGAACAACGCTGTGCCCAGGGCTTGCAGGGGAGGGAGAGCAAAGGTACGGAGGGGACAGGCACAGGCAGAGGGACACTGTCACCTCTGAGCCCAAAGCACCCCACAAACCCCATGTGCAGGCTCTGTGAGGCTGGCAGAAAGCTGCCTGCGGAGAAAGCAGCTGGTGGTGACTTTGCAGGCTGATGGCTGTTTGTGAACCCAACGGCTTTACATATGTGGATCTATCAATATATACCCTAAACATGTTCATATATTAATATAAATATCAATTAAACTAGTATAAGTATACTACACACTATACTAATGCAGACTACTTATATACTAATACACCAGTTAACATCCCCAAATGCACCCCCACCGGTGTGTTTAGCCCCCCATGCACCCCATAAGATGTCTGTCTCCCCCAAAAGCTCCAGCACCAAGAGCCCTGCTGCAGGCAGAGGCATTTGGAGGCCTCACCACCACCACCACCAGGCAGCCCTCACTCAGAGCCGTGGTGCTCACACGACGTGCACTCACCGATGGGGAGCATCGGGGCCGGTTGGTCTCACGGCCACCTCTGCAGACAGAATGCCTCAGGGTCGCGTGGTGCTGCTTCTTAATTAGAGCCTCTTCATTAAGTCTTACGTGCCCTTCTGCGGTCCCCCGTTTAATCCAGGGAGATTATTTTCTGGTCTCTTTAAAAAAAAAGCCAACCACCCCAAACCCTCCAGTCTTCTTTCAATTCTTTTCATTTCACCTTATTTAATTCCTCGCCAGCTTAATGACTCAGTAGTAATGAATAAGATGAAAATTAGGGCTTAATAAGTGTTAAGGAAAGACAGTTCTCACTGATGAAGGGAGTGCGCTGGTGGGAAAGCAGCACCTGGGGTAAGCACAGAGATCAGGCAGACCTCAGCCCATAAGAGGGGTGATGCCAGCTCCAGGCTGGAACCAGAGCAGTGACAGGGCACAGTTGGTACTGGGGACACTCCAGTCCCAGGAGGAGGGTGCTGGGGGGAAGCAGGATGCAATGGACACCAGCAGGGGTCAATATTGGTGCCCAGGTGTCCCCAGATGCTGGGGCGCACCCACTGACACAAAGCATGGCTGTACTGGGATGGTGACATCCATGGTATGGTGATGCCACAAAGCCCCACAGCTTCTCCTGCTGTGTCACCTACCAGGTCTGGGGACATCACAACCATAAATCCAGCATCAGAGCTGTGATTACAGGACCAAATGCACCACAGTGCAAGGAACTGACCTGCTATCAGCCTTCCCACTGGACTAAATTTCTGCCTCCGTGCTGGCTTTGCACCAGGAATCAGCGCCCTTCCGCAGGTGGCACCAAGCTGGTGTGGGGCTGGAGGCTGCCCCCGCTGCTTCCTCGGTCAGCAGGGCTGGGGGCGAGGACAGCAGGACCCATAATCACATCAGCCCTGGCCTCTGCTGCTAATGACAGGACAGCGGGGCACTCACATCGCATTAGCTGAACCTGGATGTGAGCTGCAATTAAGAACGATATTGGGGCTGACAGGTAGATGGGGAAGATGCTCAGAAATAACTGACCTGCCAGGAACAGCAGCCGATGCCTCATGCCCACATACATCCAACCTTTTGCTGCCTCCGGTACCTCCCCATGGCCATCAGCAAGGCACAGCCGTGCCATGGGAGATGCTGACGGCTCCCTAACAGGGCTGGTGCCGCATCCAGCTTGTTTCCAGCTGTGACATTCAGGTGAGCAGCCCCTCCGTCCCCTCACCTGCAAAGCCCAAACCTCAGGAAACCCCTGTCCACCCCTGCTCCCACATTGTCCTCCTGAGATGGGTCCAGGGATGGCTGTTTGGCCTCAAAACAAGAACATTTCTCATGAAAGGGCCAGCCTGGTGCTCCCTCATCACCCAGCCTTGCCCAGGCGCAGGGGAGGCTTCGTGTGGCACACGGGGATGAGGAGGAGAGGCTCTTCTGGTGCAAGGACTTGAGGCTGCTCAAGTGCAGGCATGAGCTGAGCTGCTGAAATCCTTGCCTGAGGGTGATGGAGGTGGAAAAAACCTCACGTAGGTACAAGAGGAGAGTGGGTGAGAAGCTGAAAGAGAGATGTGCAAACCATATCAAGCTCAGGAAATTCCCGGAGCCAAAAATAGTCGACACTAAAAAATAATCATAGGGTTCAGGTAAAAAATATTAGAGGGGATCAAAGACCCTGCCCTTTTCCCGGTGTTTCTTGTGCATCTGCTTAGAGCTACTACAGAAGATGGGAGAAGAAAAACCCCAAAAGTCACCGTTTTGTGGCAGGTACCTGAGCCAGCAGGGAGGAGTGTGGGAAGCCCTGGCTGGAGGAGCAGCAGGAGCAGGCACCGCACTGTGCTGTGCCATACCGTGCCATGCAGTGCCACGCCGTGCCATGCCGTGCTGAGCTGCACTGTGCTGACGGGCGCCTGCCGCTGCGCTGGGCTGGGCGACGATGGGGGTGGGTGCATCTATTTCAAGGGGAGCACGTCGTGCTGGGAAAATAACTTATTTAGATGGGGAAATTTATTCCTGCTGGCACTGTGTACTATAGATCCATAAATAATCAGCCCTTAAAAGCAATTGCCTCAACTAAATCAGAGAGGCATGTAAACATCCCAGGGCTGCATGACTAACGGGGGGAACTCGTACCGTAGGAGAGCTTCGCTGCCGCCTCCACGTCTGTGCCACAGAGCCTCTCCCATCGCTGCCGACGCAGCAGCGCAGGAGGCCGTGGTGTGAAAGCTCCCAAAAATTGCTGCCGAAGGTGCCCGTGGCTCTGCTGGTGCAGGACGAACCACATCCCAGTGACCCTGGTGGTGGTGACGTGACCCATGGCAGAGGACCTGGGATGTCTCCTGCCAGGGAGGTGCTGAGGAGAGAAGCAGGAGTGGATGCGAGGATGCCCATGGGCATGCACACAGCACCGGCCCCACAAGATCTCACTGATGGCACAAAAACGAGCAGGGGGAGTAGAGGGGACAGAGATGCTGATGGGGCCTAGGGGTTCAGCATCCCCATCCCCTGGACCATTTGCCCCAAACCCCTGCTGCCAACAAGCTTTGACTCATTACCAGGCCAGAGAGCAGCACTTGGATTCAAAAGGATGCTCCAACCACAAAACAAACAAACAAACAAACAAATAAATAAATATTGAATTTCTTTAACTATTTTTTTTAATTATAAACCCTAGTAAGTTTGGCCCCACCATCACAACCCAGTTCAGAGACTCCCCCACCTTAAAACGGGATGCTGCTCCCGCACAGCCTGAAACCAGGGACGCCGACAGTGGGGATTGATCACCTGGTTAAGGGGGCATTGATTGCCCCAGCCTCATTAACATATCGTTAGTGTCAAACCCTTGGCTGGCCCCGCTCAAGAGGGCCATGACCTGGATGGATTGAAAAGCTCCATGCATCGGGGAGGGATGGGAAATCAGTAACGAGGAGCCCCGATCGATAGCGTCCCCTCCTCGACCCGCCACAGCTCTCACCGGGAGCGGTCCCCACACGGAGCATCCCCCAGGGGACCAGGGCCCGTGGGGAGGGTTTCTCTGGGAGCTGCCGCCCCCTTTACCATCACCTCACGGGTTGTTTTTAGTGCAGTGAGTCAGTAGCCCCATATAGGATTTCCATCTGCGCCGCGCGAGGCCTCGCCAGACTGTGTTTTGGGCCTCCGTCCAACTGAAGCTGATGAACTAGTTGGGTTTGGTTTGTTGGGTTTTGTTGCCTTTTATTTTTTTTTTCCCCCTAACCTTTGCACACAAAAGAAGAGGGAGAGGAGCCAAGGCTCCTCCTGGACCCCTTCCAGCCTGACACATCCCATGCCACGCCTGTGAATGATTTACCTGCGGGGTACAAGCGGCGTGCAGAGATGACTTGGTCCCTGCTGGTCCCAAACTGGTGGTGGCTCACATCCTGGGACTGGAGATCCCAGCTCCTGGCTCCGCAGGAAAACTCAGGTTGGTCCTGAAGGTGTGGGCTGCAGGGTGAAGAAGGGATCATGTAAAGGATGGGAGCTTGACCAGAGCCAAGCGTGAGCCTCAGAGAGGGCTGGAAGGAGCACCTTCATCCAGCTGGGTGATGTTTGCCCCGAGCCATGCTCCCAGAAGCATCTCAGCCCCCCTGGAGGCTTCTGTGCTGTTCTCTGGGCCAGGCCAGCACATGCAGGAGCCCCTCTGCATCCTCCGCGTTCAGGTGGAGAAGCGATTCCCAGCTCCCGGCCCCCGGGGGCGGCAGCAGCATTAGAAATGTAATCAAACATGCAGCACAAGCCCTAATATTTGATTGCAAGCTAATGAAATCCTGGCGTTCAGCAAGAGCAGACCGGGCGCTTTTCCAAGGCCACGTAAAATGCTCAGGGCTGTTCATGAGCCAGCAGCGAGCCAGAGGCGCCCAGGCAGGACCAGAGCCCCAGAGAGGCCACAGCAACACGTGCAGGAGTGGGGCTGTGGGCAATGTCCCGTCTCAGGAGCCCTTTGAGCATCCAGCATCACTTCTCTCCTTTTTTGTACTAAAAGTCAGATGCGTGGTGAGAACTACAAGGAGCTGGGGTGCTTGGGGACCCAGCAGGCAGCGGGGGCGGCATCACACAGGGCCTTGGGAGGGAGCACCGAGACCTGCACCCATCTTGGGTGACTATTTTGGGAGCCCTGCACTGAGGGGGATGTGGGGATGCCCCCTTCACCATCGCACTGTGGGTGACATTCACATTTATGATGGGTTTTCAAAGCAAAAAGTGCTAGCGGCAAAGAAATTGTGGTTTCCCAAACCACCAGCACAGGTTTAACAACAACAACAAAAAGTTAAAAAGTTTTTTTCCTTGCCTCCTTGCTGGTGTTTCCTCCATGCTGATGCTGCCCATCCGCTCTCGTCGTGGTTCCTTTTCTGCACAGGGCAGGTTGGTGCAGGGCCTCCTCGGTGGCAGCCAGCGCTCAGCCCTATGCTAGCACAGTTAGATGCTCTAACACGGCAAATTAATTAGCAGTGATGTGTTAAGTGCCCGGGAATCTCATAACTCTAATTGCAGCACGATGCTCCTGCGAGGAGCATTTGATCTCCCATCGATTAACGAAGCGGGTTTCCCCCTTTCACAAGATGTCTCGCTTCCCACTGGCTTTTCATGCCATCAGAGCGATGATGCCACCAGCAGGAGCTGGGGGGGCGAGAGTTGTGGCATCCCATGGGAACACCCACAGCACCTCTCGGCTCCTAGGGGTACCCCAGGAGATGTGGGGCAGATGCCGTGTGTCCCCAGTCCTTGGTGGACGACCTCCCAGATTTCACTGCAGCCTTGCTCCCTCTGTCACGGTGGCTGGGGAGCCCCAAGGGTTCACCCCCTTGCTGTCCTGGTCACACAGAGCTGGAGGAGGAAGGCACAAAGCACCCATGCGACAGCAAGGGATGCTCTTCCTGTACCCCAATCCCGGACCCAGGGCTCCTATGGGGTCGATGCCACCCAAGTCCCATCCCCACAGCACAGCTCCTCTGGGAGCACCTTTGCTGTTGACCTGCCCACCCGAGCAGATTTTTTGGGGCAGAGCCTCACAGGGCTTCACTGCATGGCTCCAGCCTCAGGAGAGGCGCACGCCACCACTGCCCTGCCTCCAGCCCCACTGCCAGGCTGTGAGGAAATTGGGACGGGTAAGAGGGATTCGTCTGCATCGCAGCGACCCCACCAACCCTGACACTTTACAGGAACAATTACACCTTATTTTACGAATAAATAACGCCTCGGCACAGATTTCCACCTGTTCTGAGCATCTCCGTGTGATCTCTGTGGCTCTCAGAAAGGGAACGGGAAACAGGACTCTATTTTGCAGGCAGTGGAGATGTTTGAAGCCTCCTTCATTTCTCGTTTCAAGTGTTTATCCCGCTCTCCCCTCGCAGCTGTGCCTCCGCCGAGGCAGGCGGCTACGGCTGAGCGCGACGAACCCTTGAAGGGACGCTTCCGCTGCCGCGGGCCCGCCGCCCGGTGCGGAGGAAGCGCTGTCACGAACATCATTAAGCCACCAAAGGGAGAAACAAAGCCCAGCTAAACCAAGCTGGCATCTGGATGCCGGGACTGATCGCTGCCTTTTAATTAGGGGCTGAGCTGGTCGCCCGCTTGGGGCAGCAGCTGCTGCGTGGTGGCGTGCGGGGCAGGAGGGCAGCGGGGCAGGAGGGGCCCAAAGGGCTTCTGCCATGGTGCTGGAGGCAGAAGGGTGCTCGTGCACACAGCAAGGTGCAGCTGAAAATTGTTGTCCCAGTACTTCCCTCCTCCTCTACGTAATGGGACAAGAATTAAATAGCAAGAATTGCTCTGCTGTCCCCTGCCACCCCCAGGCCCCAGCCTTGTCCTCACCTCCTGGAAGGAGCCTCACCGGGCACTGACAGCTCCCTATGAAAGGATTCTTAATTCCATAATTCCTCTCTGGAGCTGTGCAAGCGGGTGGCTCTTCACATTATTTGACCACCTATTGAAAGAAAGGCAATTGTAAAGCCTGCCCTGGCCTTCTGAAAACCAAAACAAAACAAGAATTCCCCCCTCCAGCTTCCTGCAGGCATCCTCTCCCCACTCCCCAGCTGGAACCCACACAGCAGGGACCTGCAGGACACAATGAGAAGGGTGGAGCGAGCAGAAGGCTTCATCCCATCTGTGGATGCGATTGAAGAATAAGAAACTGCATGAGCCAGGTGAAGTGATGCAAAAAATCCCAGGACACCATCATCCCCTGTTATGTGGAAATATTCCAATTAAGATTTTGTACTGGTTTTGCTGTTCTGGCACAAAATAACTTTTTTGGAGCGATGGAGCCAGACTCAGCCTGTGAAAGAAGCCATAAAACAAGGGCATAGGAGCCCCAGCTGGTGGCAGAGCCCTTTTCAGAGGATGGGGACCCAGCCTCAGCCCCGTCCCAGTGCCGAGTGAGGGGCAGATCCCCCTCCGACCCCACATTGCCTAGACAAACCCATCCACAAACCAATGCGGAAACCAGAGCTATGGCTCTGGGCTGACTTACAGCAGGATAGTTTTGCCACCAGTTTTCCCTTACAATGCCTTTTGAACCATGTTTTCCTTCTTGGTGGGCTGTGGGCTCCTCGGGATCTCCTGGAGTTGCTGTGTGGGATTTCAGCAAGGTTTTATGGCGCCTGGCTTTGCAGTGGCCACATTAGGCAAGGAGCTCTTCTCACTATGTCGTTTACAGCTTTGGATGCTTGATTTTAAGGAGCTGGTGAAACCATGGGCCCCAGCTGTGAGATAACCTGCAAAATACATGTCATTTAAAGCACCTGAACATTGTCATAGCAGCATTCAGTTACACCAGGGGCAGTTTTTTTGGGAACCCCATGGTTCCCGTCTGTGTCCCAGCCCAGGACAGGCAGAAGTCCCTGCAGGGTGTGCACCCAGCTCTTCTCCCAGCACACCCCCCTACCCCGAGCCCAAAAGCACAGCAAAGGTCCTCAGCCCCCATGGATCTTCCCCAGGCTCTTTTATCAATGCTCCCAGCCCATCACCTCTCCCACCCACCTCACCATGCAGCCAGCTGCCTCAACACTGGGTTCCCAAAGCAGAAGCCACGCTGTGTCCCTCGGGAGGTGCATCCCTTCGGGCAGGGGGGTTCCTGCACCCCAGGCCCAGCACCATGCGGGCACTGGGGCTGGGGTGCTGCGGCACAGCCACGTGCGGGGGCCAGGTGAGCCGAACAGGCCCAGGGGAGAAAGCAGGGAAGGTGACAAAGAGAAAGGAGATTAGAGATTATAAACGGCAACAGACAACAACAACAACAAAAATATACAGCTTTCTCCTCAAACTGTTCTTTTAGTCCCAACAGCGTCTGCTATGCAGAGCTCGCGCTTCAAAATTCACAGCTGCTCAAGGAAGAAAAAAAAAAGGAAAAAAAAAAAAAGAAGGGAAGGCTCATGAATTATGTATCCCCGCTCAGATCAATCCTTCAGTGCGCTGTCAGCGAGGAATCAAAGCCCGAGCAAGGCAGCGGCGCTCAGCCCCCCGCGTGCTGCCCCCCGCGCGCCATCCCTGTCCCCGCTCTGCCAGCAGCTGATGGACACAGCTCCTGCTCCCAGGCTCCTTCCAAGATCCTGCGTGTTAATAATTGATGCCAAAAGCTTATTTTAAGGCAAGTCACCTTGTTCCCAGAGAGGTTCCTCTCCCTGTTCACCCCCCAGATCCAGACTATTTCAGCCACGATGGTACTAACACATGGGGTGCACTGGGGCCTGGCTGTGACACACCCCCCCCCCCCCCCCCGACAGGAGACCTGCAGCCCCTCAGCCAGGCCCACAGGCTGGATTTGGGAAAAAGCAATAAAGGAAGGAAAGGGCCCCTCTCCCACCTCTTGGTGGTGCCCTGCAGGCATCTTTCATGGGGCTGGGGGCACGGAGGAGAGCAGAGCATGGAGGGGACTGGAACAATTCTGCTTTTGCCACCTGACCCGCAGAAACAGGGTCAGGGGTGACCTCTCCTCCTTGGAGAGAGGAAGTGCTTAAACGTCTTTTCTCTTTGCTTTTCAGAGAAGTCTGTCCCTGCAGAGCACGAGGCGCTGGCCGTGCACACAGAGACCCTCTGAGCTTTGACTGCCATGAATTGCAGCCAGAAGCCAACTCAGGGCCAGGCTCTTCCCCAGCACAGCCCCGCTGCTGCCTTGGCAGGGGACATGGAGAGAGGTGCCCAGTGACACTGGTGGGGGGCACATCGGCAGAGCTACCCGCCAAGACCACAGCCCAAAGTGTCTCAGTATGACACTCACCTGTGTCCCACCAGGTCCCCAAACCAGCCTTATTTCACCTGAGGGCCCCCCAGACCCTCCCCACCCCAAGGCAGGCTGTCACCATGAGCCTCCACCATCTCCTCAGAAGGCCTCCGTGCCTCCCGGGGCAGTCACAACACTGCTCAGCGCCTCACTGCAGGGCACTTGCTACATGGCCAGCCACAAAGCTTCGCAATGCCCCCACATCTCCACTTCCATAAGGGTGCTGGCATCTCCCAGTGCCTTCCCCTGGCCGTACCCACTGGCGAGGGGCAGCGGGTGCCGAGGCGAGCCGGGCTCTGCCCCAAAAATCTCAGTCAGAGCGCCCAGAGCCGCGCTGAGCCCCCGCAGCCTGGAGCCAGGCCATTTATCACCAAGCACAAACAGCTCGTTCGCTAAAGGCCACGCCGTGACACAACGCCGATCGGAGTATTTACATTCAATATGTCCCACTAATCTGGCCTTCGGAAAGCGTCTGCTGAACATGTCCTTTCGTTCCTGGGTATCACCTCTTTAATCAGCCTCTCATTACCGATCACAGATTGATTTCGTTTCCAGTAGCCAATAGGTTTTCCTTTTAATTTTCAGCATCACGTTTAATTAAAGCAAGGTGGGTCCGACCCCATCAAATCATATCAAAGCCTGCCTGAGCCCCAGGTGAGTGAAAACACCAGAATAAATTATTGATTAATCTTTGCTCAGATTAATCTATCACTGCCTCCCTGGGCAGCGCGAGGCCGGAGCTCCCAAGACATTTCTCTCGTGGCAGCCATGCCGTGGGTGTCGGGGACAGCTCTGTGCCTTCAGCCGGGGGTGCTGGGCTGGAAACCGGCTCTGGAAGAGCCCCAAGTCCCCTGAGACCCTCACCCCCTTGTGCCAACGAGCCTCAGCCCCAGCCCAGCGGCTACTTGCTGCACCTGGGGAGATGCTGCTAAACATGCAGAGCTCGTGAGCCTCTGGAGCAGGATGCAAGCTGCAGTGGGAAGTGAGACTATTCTTTTTTTTTCACAAAAATCTCCGTATAACCAGCAAGTGGTGGCCACAATGGGGAGAGAAAATGGGGCAGGCAGACAGGAAAGTCCCTGCTGCCACACAAGCTGGTACCTCTGAGGTTTGCTCTAGGAAAGGATGGCGGGCTCAGGAGGGTTGTTGTGGGCCGGGTGAGAGGCTGAGCACAGAAATGGCCCTAAATGCCAAAAATTGTCAGGGCCTGAAAGCAACGGGAAGGGCCCCTGCGCTTGGCCAGAGCCGGCATCAGCAGCACTGCAGCAGCCGGGCTGCGAAGAGCAAACACTGCTCTGGATTATGAATAAAGATCGAGCGCCCGACTTCTCGCGCTGCCGCCGGCAGCGGCTGGCCCGCCGGAATACTAATGTCTGCTCGAAGCCGAGGCCACTTAGAAAGAGATCCGGGGCCAGGCTCTGGGAGAGGTGATGATGGATTTGCACCGTTCGGGGAAAACAGGTGGCTTTGCTGGATCCAGGAAACTTCTGTTCTTGGAATAAACTTTGGATGCTGCCAAAAGCTGAGCGGGGTGAAGGGCTGGGTGGAAGTAGATGGAGGCTGGGGAGGGATTGCCAGCAGCATCAGATCAGCCCGTGAGTCAGCAGCATTAGCTCTCACCTCAACAAGCAATCTGCAAATTGTGCAAATCTGCTTTTCACAGTTCACCTAACCCGCTAAATTGCCTCAGATTTACAGCTTGGGTGTTCATGCTCAAAAATGACTGAGTTAATGAAGAAGGGGAAGAGGCGGGGGGGAATTAAAACAAACATACAATAGTTTGGATTTTGTTCAGGAGATTGCTGCAGGGGCCCCGTGTGATGCCCGACCGAGCTCATTTGGTGATCCCACCCCAGAAACACCTGAGGCACTTCCCCACCACGGGGGGACCCGCAGGGATCGAGCACTCCTCCTGCTTTCCCAGTTCTGCCCCTGCCTGCTCCAGCTGCAGCCCTCGCTGGGCAGGAGGAAGCTTTGATCGGGTAAAGATTTCCAATCCTACCGGATTAAAATCCTCCCGTCATCAAACACAAAACTGACAACAGGATCACTCCACGAGAGGGGAAGATGAAAGGTGCCGTGTTTCCCCTCCCTTCGCAAAGTGGCGAGATCAATACCAAGTTTCCTCTGGGAAAAAAGAGCCGGTTCTTCTGTGGGGGAAATTGCCTGGGCAGGAGGAGAAGGTGCCGGTGAAGAGAACCACTCCAGGGCTTACCTTCAAAGTATTTTTAGCACCGAGCTTGGGAGAAAACACTGCAACCGAACGGTTCAAAGCAGGACACGCAGAGGACATCCACGTGTCGCTGAGCCACCTTGGTGCAAAGGTCCTCAAAAGCAGAGCTCGGAAACAAGGGGGAAGCTGAGGAGGAGAGAGAAGGTTGCAGCCAGCTTGGCTTTTGCTGGCGTTGCTCTTCCTGAAAGCGCGTGAAGGAAGGATGGTGGCTTTAAAGCATCCCCTGGGGTCTCACCCCTTGGCTTTTTGATCTTTAGAAGAAAATCTATCAGCTCTTCACACAGGGCTGTGTGCGAAGGCGTCTGTTAGTCTCACGTGTGTGCAGCCTCCTTGTCCACAAACCCCTGGGTGATGGGCTTGAGTCTTCAGCATTTCATGGGGCTGTGCCTCAGTGCTGTCCTTCCCCAAGCAGGGCACTAACACCATCACTTTGCTGTATTTAATGACCACCTGAGCTCCAGCTGGAGGGAGGCAGGAGCTCTCCCACAAACAGCCACCTTCTCCCACCAAACCCAGGAACGTCAATCCCATTACAATCCCCAATTCAAACAGCATTTGCTCCTTTTTTGAGATAATGTCATCTTAATGCTCTTGAAGCAGCTACTATTAATCTCACACTGAAGACGGACAGATCATTACAAATGGGGGGAGCGGGGGGATCTGTAGCACAGATTGATCAAGCACGTTACCAAAAGGCAAAGTGATTTATGTCTATATTACACCGCATATTAGGATATTTCTTTAAGATGGTCCCTGAGCAAATACAAATGCACGCAACACGCACAACAGCATTTTCGTTTGCACAGCTAGTTAAATGGCATGGAGAAATTTAACGGGACATAATTTGATCCTGGTGGGAGAAGCATGCCTTGAGCAGAACGGAGGGATAGAGGACAGGCCGGGACAGCCCCGCGCTCCTCCAGCCTGTGCTGGGGACCTGATGCCCTCCCTGCCCTGGTGCTATGCATGGATTGAACCCCAACCCCTTTTCTTGAGGCCTGAACCTGCTTCTTTTTTTTTCCTCCCCCAGCACCACCAGGCTTCACCCCTTGCTCCAGCACGGTGCAGCCATGAGAGGAGCCCCCGGCATTCAGCGCTGCTCGCCCAGTGCCCCCAGCCCACACGGATGCCCCTTGGAGCACATCACCACCTTCCCTGTGGGCCTGTGTCACACCAAATGTCCTGGGCACACACACAGAGAGCCTCGGCCCTCCCGTACATCCCACCTTCACGCAGAGGACACGGATGACATCCTTGGAGGCGTTATTAGAAGCGACAGTGGGATCCAGGTTCTTTGCCCAGAGCCGTCTCTGACCTCGTACCGTTTTGGGGGTTCCCAGATGCCTACCTCTATTGTATTCAGGCTGATAAAGCATCTCCTCTTGTCCAAGAGCATCACCTCACATGGCTTAGCAGCTGCTGCGTTCCCTCCCAGGGATCGTTGCATTGCTGCACCCTGGGACCTGGCCAAGATCTATTGAAGCTGATGGAAAACTCCCATTGACATCAATCAATCCAAGATTAAAAAGGGTTTGTAAAACCTGTGAGACCTCAGGGATGAATGATAAAATATAACCATTCTCAAAATTTACATTTTAAAGAAATTCAATTGTCCATGGCCAATAAAACCCAGCGCTGTTATGAAATACACCTCCCCTGTCTTCTGCTCGCTGCAGGGCAGGGCCCTGTGTCAGGAAATGCTCCTCGTCCTACAAGCACCGAGCACAGGGGGAGAGCTGCTGAAACCTAAGCACAAAGCTGGAGGACAGACGGGAGCACAGGTGCCAAAACCCACCTCTGAACTGACATCGGAGCACGCTGCAAGCCAGGAGACTTCACCTTCAGGCGCAATAGGAAAGGTTAGGAAATAAAGCCCGATTTTTGCAGCTTCCTCAAAAGGAAGAGGCCACAATGCTAGACATCAAATTGTGTGCCATTATTTCTTTTGAATAGGCATCTAAGGATGAACAGCTTTCACTTAAAGCTGGTAAAACAACAGAGTGGAAATGGCAATAAAACAGACCAGGATGTTATTCTTTGCTAGCAGTCTTTCAAGGGAAAGCTTTGGTTGGCAGCACCAACTTAAAATGCAGCCTACAAAATCAGGGTATCTGAGTTTTCTTCTATTTATTTTTTAATACTTTCCTCCTGAATGCTCTGTAAAAGCTTTCCTTTTCCTTGCTGTGTCTCCATCAGACAGAACTTCACACCCCACTCGCACAGAGCTCTTCAGGCACTGTACTTGGAAAAAAAATGAAGCAAATACACTTTTAAACTCAATGGCTGAAGGTGTTACTTTTTGTTTACATCACCACTATTTAATGATAAATATTTTCAGTACTTCTGATAACTTGGGTAGGGGTGTATTGATTTTTCTTCCGTGGGCTATAAGTTGGGTTGTATTAAAAAAGAGAGAACTCAGCTCTTTCCTAGTTCAGATCCTAGAAGGAAACGACAAGTATTTGCTTTTCAAATAGCATTGAATCATGTCCTTTCCCCCCCAACCCCAAGAAAACCCTTTACAAATGTGCTTAGATTAAAAATAAACATTAATCTTTTCACTGAATTTTTGTAACAGTCCATTAACAGAAGACAGCCAAGAAGGGGATTATTAACAGCCCAAGCAAATTGGTTCAGAAACAGAGATGTCAAACGTGGGCATGCCACAGGATTATACCCGAAGATTAGAGCTAAATATAATCAGAGGTACAGTTTTATAGCCTCTGGAACAAGCACAGAAGTTTTTTTGCAGAAGGCAACACGCCCTGGACACTTGCAGACCCTAATATCAGCCCCAATAACGTCAGGGAGCACGCCTCCCATTTCCCGATGCGATTGACACAAGTGGATTTTGAACACGAACATTTTTTAGTGATCACCACCTGCTCCTTTAAGAATGTAAAAATATAATATCACAGTATTCTGTTTCAATTTCATGGATGTCTAATTACGTGAGGTGAACAGTAAAAACAAAAAAAAATCTGAAGTGCTTAGCAGCTTTGCTTCTTGGCATGTCTTTTTAGATACTCTTGGTTTAACTTCCATATGTTTTTCAGTAGGAGAAAAAATATTTAATATAAGAATCTAATTTTACTGTAATCTTCCACGGCTGTTGCCTCACAACGTGTGCAGCGGTGGCAGTGGGACTGCGTGGGAGGGGAGAGCGTGAGCACATCGCACACCAGCACCAGCCCTTTCCCCTCTGCAGCAACAGACGGGGAATTGGTGCTCAAAACATGGTGAGCTCACCCCGTGCATGAACAGAACAGACCTTTAAGTGATGTGCTGGGAAGTTTCCTCTCCCTCCGTTTACCTGACTGCAATCTGAGTCAGAAAACCAGATTTGGGAAATTTAGGAGCAAGTGTTTTGGGAGTGAGCATTGTGCAGGAACAGTCAACTCTTGGCTCAAGAGGAATTCAGCGCAAGAACGGGGTTTAGAAAAGAGCAAGCTAGCTTGGATAAAACTCAGCGAGAGAACAAAACCTAACCCAGCCTCCTGGACAGGAAGATCCTCCTTCAGCAGTTCTTCCCCGAGCCCAGCATCCCGGGACCTGACCCGGCTGCAGCCCCCAGGCACTGGCAAAGCCTTTTGCTGCGAACCAAGTCCCTTCCTCCAGCAGGACTCACACAATTCCCAGCCCCAGGCCAGAGGCTGGGGTTTGCCTTCCTCCGCTGACATTTCGCTCACCTTCAGGTCCCCCTGCGGGCTCCGGCCTCTGCAGCTGTAGGCAGAGCCAACTGCCCGGCTGCTTTGTCTCGCGGAAAAGGAACGGTGCCCGCAGGTCGCCTCTTCCCGGAGCTGCCGCTGGATTGTTCAGAGCTCAGGGGAGGCTGCTGTTCTTTGTCATCCTTGAGCCCGGGCTGATGGGACGCCAGCTCCTTTAAAAAGAGAAGCCTCCTGCTTTCCTCTCAGCATTTTAAAGGGGATTGTCTATGGTAGAGAGGCTGTGAGGAAAGAAAAAGAGCTAAAAATACCTTAACAAAACCCAAACGCACGCAGGATGTGCAGATGGCGAGAGGCAAGGGCATGGCAGCACCGTGGAAGCTCAGGCTTCTTCTCCCCGCTATCAATTTTATTTTTATACTGAGGCCACGGTGATATTTCCTGCTAATAATTCTTCACCTGTGGATTCCAAATGAGCAGCTTGTTGCGAGAACTCGAGAGCTGAAACGCGGGTGCCAGAGGTTAATTGTACCAAACGCACAACTCCCAGCCTGCGCCACTGCTTCACGAGTGCAACTCTTACAACCATGTTCCCAATGCAGGTATTTGTTCTCGTGAATTTGAAATTATCTTGCCAATAATAATTTCACCTTTTTTTTGTTGTTTTTCTGGAAATACCCTTTAGTTCACTTGCAGGAACTCGTCTGAGATGCCGAACAAAGGCAGACCCACGCGTGGTACAAGCAGCCACGTTTAAAACCCAACATGACCAGCCCCAGAATCTGAGCAAGAAACTGTCCTTGATCCCAGCCCTCTGCTTTTCAGGGCAACTTTGTGATCAGCAGAAAACCCTCCAGTGCCAACTACAAGGACTCTCAGTTTGAATTAGTCTCCTTATTAACATAAAAAAGTAAACAAAATGAGAAATGCTCAGCTGTCCCTGCGTTCTTACAACTCAACGCATAACAGAAGACCATTTACACTCCCATGCGTTACTTCAGTTTTTTCTCTCCTTTCATTTTTACCATGCAAAACTGATAATCAGGTATTAGTACCATCGCTGAGCTTTCCAGATGACAGAGCCAAATCATAAAACAAACAAAAAACCCTGGTTGTGGAGCAGGAACACGCCACTGACCCCCCAGTGGGTTCGCCGCTCTCCTTGTGTTAACAAGAAGCAAACCCGGAGACATTTTTTGTTTTCATCACTTGATTTAAAAAGGGAAGAAAAGAGACGACCTCAGAAATTCTAACAAGCTCACAACACACGTTTTTGCAGGAACTATCTGATATTCAAACCAGATTCAGAGCTCCTCTAAACAAGAGAGGTGAGACAGCCCCAACACCCCCAAGCCGTGTTTCGGGGCTGCTGCTGGCCGAAGGGCCGGCACCCAGCCGGCTGCCCTCCACCACCACCGCAGAGCAGCGTGCTTCTGGTGCAACCAAATCCCCCCGAGCAGTCGCTTTCCCCATTTCCTTGCAGAAAATCTCCTCTTCTGAAGCACACCGGGTGAGGTTAAAGAACAAAAGCCCTGCCTTGTCATAGTGCATTAGTGATAAACCGGGGGAATCAGACACTTCTGCGCGGCCTGGTCGGTCCGAGCCCGACTCAGGAGCCAGGCCCCACGCTGAGCTCGGGGAAGGAGCCCAGGAAGCGGATTAAGGTGCTAAACTCACTGATGAAACCTGCATTAGGAGGCTGCTTTGAGGCTGATCTGTCGCCCTGTTGCATGTATTTGAACTAAATCTACAACACACACCTGGAATAAGGTCACACAGCAACAGGGGCGCCAGTACCTGACCAGCGGCCTCCGCAAAACTTATCACCAGGCTACTGGGAAAGACGAAGAGAAGAGGCCAGCACCACAAGCATCCTTTCAGCCCTTCCCCGAAAGCTTGGAGAAATGATTCTGGCTTTGAATCAGTACCTCGCACTTCCCGTCCTCTCTTTTTACACTTTTTGGGTTAGTATTTTAATGCGGATTGCTAGTGGTAGCGCGCAGCTCCCAATTAACCCAGGGACTAATTTAAAAAACGCATTTGTTTCCAAGGAGGCATTTAAAACTTCATAAGAAGGTAACAAATATACAAGAAAGGGAAGAGAACTAAAAGGCTTTGGTTCGAAAATTAAAGTTGTTTGCCACGGCTTGATGGCTTAATCAGTCGATCAATATTGTTCACAGGGCAGGCAGGGAGGGAGCCACGAGCTGTGATGAAAAATGCATGAGGGGACAAGGGAGACCTGGGAGTAGAAAATTAAAAAGTCAGCCTGTTACATTTGTCCAATATTGGCAGAGAAATTAAAGTGGTTCGGGGAGGGGTGCTGGGAGGGAAGCGGGGAGCTGGCTGCAATACGCACTGCATAGCTGCCGAGGGTTCCCTTCATGGGAGAAACTTTCACATTAATTAAGTTGCTTTCTTAGAGAAAAGATGGATTTTGTAACCTTTAGCACTTGCAAGCTCTACAAGAAAAGTAGGCGGGGTTAACATATGGAAAAATAAAAAGGGATTTCTTCCCATCAGGGCGCAAGAGAAGCGCACGCTCTGATTAGGGCAGGGCGCACCAAGCTGACACCAGGCAGGGCGAGGCGATGCATTTTTCTATGAATTGGCTGACTTTAATGTATCATTGCCCTATAAACAACGTCGAAACAATGCAGCTCGATAGAATACGACCCATTACTTGAGCCACTAAAAGCAGCAAAGTTGTTTCAGCACATAGACCTAATTCCATTTTCTCTGTTAGATTTGGCTGCTGCTGGCTGTGCAATGCCCTAAGAAATGCAGGTCCAGAACATGTAGAAGTGCGAGCCAACTGCTCTTTAGGGATCGTGGTCCTTGCTGTTTGCCTTAAGATGCGAGTGGTTATAAAAGCTACAACAAACTCCAATGAAAAAACTAAAGCGTAAATTGCTCATCATGTAACTCAACTGCTTTTTGCCTCCCATCCTTTTTAACTAAGGGTGGGAAATATTAGCGTCCAGTATCCAAGCTGCAGAGCTGGATGAAGAACAGCAACGTGCTGCATTGTGAGAAGGGCTTTTCAGTTCGAACCCATCTGCCTGCTTCTATTCCTTGCATTCAAAACCCGAAACAAGCTTCTGCTCCACTTGGAAACTCACATCTCAGTCAGGCACTCACCACCAAGCGTTCCAAGTTCCAGGACAACGAGCAGAGACAAGCACGTACCGCATCCAAACGGCTGAAATTTAGAAGTTTGTAAGAATTTAGATGGTTAAATTCCACTCCCTGAAACAGAAATATACCAACCTGTTGCACTTCAAAAGATTACAGGGATAAAAGTGCTGCTCCTCTCAAGGCATGTGAGGGGAGAAGACTCCCTCCAACTGCAGTTTCTGAGGGGAAGAAACACAAACGGGTTTGAGCTGCATTTCTGTAAGACAATTATCTTTGTACTTGGGTACCTTACAGTGATTTTTATGACTCTCCATCAGACTTGCCAATTACAGGTTTAAAATTTCAGGCTCAATTAACACGGTCTGCCTGATGCTGTTTTCTAAAACTAATTATCTCCAAGTGCCAATACCCAATTCCATATATAATACTTCTGTGAACTTTGGAATTTGCTTTCTACACCATTATTTAAGTGTAAACAAAATGGAGCAGACAGCAGTGCCTAAAGCAGGTTGGATACCACATTATGACCTTTTTATTAACGAAAGAAATGCTTACACCGTCAGAAACCCAGGCCTTCTAATTAGTACAGTAGCAGGACACGGGGCTGCTTATTTACAAGGCTCTCTCTCATCCAAGATGCACACGTTGTTCTGTCTTGGGTGATCTCTGTACCCAGAAGGCTGCTTGGGTCAAATAGTAGCACAAGTTTTCATTAGGTAATTCAGCTGCAGCTGGATTTGAAAAGCCATTATCTCCCTCCTGTGGCAACTTCTCTTTGGTGCCTGGAGGGGGGAGTTTAAAAAAAAGAATCGAACGTCACCTACCAACATCCTCAAACAAATACACATTGTTCATACACAGTCTTGTGCCTCCACAGGAAGTCATAAGCATGTATTTTCTTTCAAGTACCTCTGTCTTTAATAACAGCCAGTCTCGCCTGAGTCCTGCAGCTAGGAAGCTGAAACTCCCGCACCACTCACAGCCCCCACGACAAGCGGACTGTGGAAGCTCAGACTTTTATGTTAGCAGCACACACAGCTAAGCCAGCCCCATACAGGTACAGGGCGATGCTCCATTTTCTTCACTTTTCAGGTTCCATGGCTATTAAATGCATTGTCTCATGAATGCTGTTGATTCAAATAAAATGAGATGAGTGCTTTGAGATCTCTGAACACCCCATTTCACTCCGCTACATGCCTTCCCTTCCTGTTCGTCCCCCTCAACCCCCTTTCAGACAATGTGGTTAACTTTATGCAACGTTCATCGCTAAAATCAAATCAAACCTTGCCACCACCAAAGCCTCCGATAGGATATCTGTTCTTTCTGCACCAGAAGCTTTTCACACAAGCAGAAGGGACCTGAAAATCCTCCTGCAGCACTACACTTTAATGTCAGCTAATTTTACAAATTTACCAAGTGACAATGCTTCACCTCTTTATGGGCTCCCAAAAGCAAGCTTAATACTAAAGCCTTCGTGGCTTGTAAAAGAAACAAGGGTGCACCAGCGAGAAGGACAGGTGGCACAGCCCAATTAGCTATCAAGAGACAGATGAAACAGTTCTCAAGAAAATACCAGAGAAAACACTGAGACCACAACAGCCCCAGACCAGAGAACATTCAGCCAGGACAGGACCAGAGTCTTCCCTGTCTTTGGGTGATGGAAAATTGGCTGGGGCTTGTAGGAGCTGAACACTGCCACCCATTCCAAGTGGAACGACGGCTGGGTGGGCTCTGACTGTTGCATGCCAGTTTTAAATCATTTAGGAAACATGCCGTACATATCTGTGCTGAAGGGCTGAGTTTTTTTCCTACTTTCAGTTCTAAAACAGGACAAATGAATTATACACAGTGTCACTGCTCATCACACATTTCTAACCACTTAATACATGCAAATTTTGTTAACATTTTTCCTTACAATTTTAGTAAAGGGAAACATCTGTTCCCCCCTGCCTCAGAAAGTACACTGCATCTTCCAAGCTGCCACATGCCTTTGAAATTCCATGTTTAATCAACACCATAATCTCATCCAGAAAAAGACCAGCAAAGATAAGCAGCCTTGCAACAACAACAGAACCCTATCATATCAGCATGCATGTTTAAATGTTTCCAGTTTGTCTAAAGAAAAGAGCAGCTTTGAAAACTTCACACCAAACCCAAGGATTTTGCTAATCAAATAATGAAATAAATAGCACAAGTTCTGGAATACAAAATTTATTTCAAGCTTATAAAAGATTTCAACATTGCAAATTCTGTTTCAAAACACGAACTGTACACGGATCTTTTCCTCAACATCTAGGATAAAGATCATCGATATCAGATCTTCACAGATTCATTTCAGCTGAGAAGCATCAGGAAATCACATATAGATCTTTACCATCTTCTCCAAAATACATTAGACTCACATCTGCCTTGCCGTGCGAGGACTTTTAAATAGTAAAAGGTATTAGTGCAACCCCAGTATTTAGTACAGGATGAAGGGGCCAGAAACAGAACCAACAATTAAACCATCAGCTCTCTTTCCAGCCCGACATTGTTCTCTCCACACGTGCCAACTGCTGGGCTGTGCTACTACTGCCTGCAAGTGTCATGAAAGGCTTCAAGTGTTCGGAAATCCCTCCATGTGGGCGGCAGGCCATCCTGCAGAAACTTCCCGCAGCGCTGGCATGGAGCCTGGAACAGCTTTATGTAACTTCTTAACCAGGTCTAAAAGGAAAAGGGAGAGAAATTAAGAAAACTGGATGTGGACATTCCCCTATGTCATCATTCTTGTCAAGAAGTGATCCCAAGGACAGAGAAAGTGCTTTGGCAAGGCCCCAGTGAGGTACACAGTGATTTTATAAACAGAAATATGCAGAAGATTACAAGGTCACTATATAGCTGAATTCTCACTTATTAAATATTTTGCCTTTTTAGTCACTTAAGCAAATTTGCTAACAGCAATTCATGCACTCTGAGCAGGAGGATTCTGCAGCTAGAGTATCTCTGCAGAAGGCAAATGCTTTCCTGCTCCTCATATTTTTACTGGAATTTAATTGTTCTTGATGGGTACCTTATTCAACTGAATATTGGTCTGTCTCTTCCTATGAGCATCTATCACACCCCCACTGCAAACGTTCTGCAACAGTCTGAACTCTTAAGAGCTGAAGATACAAGCACTTTCACAGCAAGCTAACTAACTTCCTCCCTAATGCAATTTTAAGATCAATACTTACTGGTCATAAAAATACTCCATGATTTTAAATCCGATTACGCTGATATATATATATATATTCAGTGATATAAATAGATACACGTAAAAAAGGCAACTGCTGAACTACAAACAGCCAGTACAGGTGTTCTAGGTAAAGCTCTTGCCTCTCAAGTGTTTCTTCCCATTGTCATACATAACAATAAGCATTACATAACTCAATTCCAAACTCAAGGAGATCCACAACTAAAAAATACCTAGACCAGCAGATTTATACTGTGAAGGATGCACATGAATCTTGTCATTTAAAGTCCTATTGAATTACATCGATAAGAGAAAATTGTTCCCTGAAGAAGAGGTCAGCTGAGTTTATTGAAACAAATCCTTCCATCTTCATCAGAGCCTTCTCTATAGCAACCAAACCTTTGGCCGTCAATAACTTTCCTCCAAAAGAACTGGATCTTCCATGGGTTTAGCAGTAAATATGAGGACAAGGGCAACAGAACACTACAAGTAAATTGCTGTTATTTACTTCAGGTTGGATGGACTCTGCTTGCACAACAGAGAAATCGAATTTTCTGAACTGCGACACAAAAATAGGTAAATGAAGTTGAATTGTGCACTTAAGACATCTGTTGAAGAAAAAAAAATAATTCTTCTCCATTGCCATTGGAAAATCAGGGCTTCACTACATCCTGTCATGTGGATTGCTCAACTGACAGCTGAAAGGACTAATTTATTGACGCTTTGGCTGTACCTCTGGTTTTCTTTGTTAAAATTTTTAGTAGTGTTTTATCAAATCAATAAGGCAGGCCCATGGCTTAAACAAACGTGCTACCCATTCTATTAAACATTAATTTTCAGACACATGTTGAAACATGAATTTGACCAGTAAGAGTTGTTTTCACCTTTCAAAACCCATTTTAAGATGCACTCTAAGAGAAAAGACTTTCGTGACCTCTCATCTTCGTGGCCTTTTTATTAAATAAACAAAGAAACAAGCACAGCAGGTAAGCAAATCTGACCTGAAATCACACATTGGAAATGGAAGACATAAAAGAACCGATGCTACCTCACACACCTACAGATTGTGAATGGCAATATCAGATGTTTGTTTCTAAAAAGTCTCAATTACATTGCTCCAAGTGAAGGGGTAATGTAATAGCTGAACTAAAAAGTCTGCAGAGCAGAAAAAGTCTCTCCTCAAAGCCTCCTTTACAGCGGAGAGAACAGCGACAGCATTCACTGCCAAAATTCTGAAGGAATTCTGAATCATAAACCCTCATTGTCACCCTCTAACAGGACTGCTTGTACACAAGTTTATTTCACAAATAAAAAAAACTATATACAAGCAGAATTAAAGTGATAAACTTAACACTGCACGTGAAGGTAGAGGTGATTTCATTAATTTCGTTCAGTAAGGGAACAGTGGAGTACCTCAGTCAGCATTTCCTCAATTCCCAAAACCACCTGCTGCAGCACGGAGCGAGTCCCTCGCAATTCCTTAAGGAACTAGGTTTGGGCTGAAGGTGGATGCAGCAAAATGGTCTCTTCCTGATGATGTTTCCTGCCTCTGCCTCGCCACTCACACAGTAACTCTCCCCACAAGCCAGACTGGCACAGTGACAAGCAGGCTGGCTCAGCTGGAATACACTAAATGGGAGTTTGCTCTTATTGAGGAGCTTTTGTTGAGGCTGACTTTTTATGTCCAGAGACTGACTCCTTGCACAGCAAGAGCAGCGTGAAAGAGCTGGTCCATAACAAAGAGTTTGGCTGAAAGGTTGATTTCTATCTTTAGAGATGACCCAGACTAGCTTTGTAAATAGGAACCATTGAGCAAATACTGAGAGCTGTGATAGAGTAACTGTATAAAGCTCCACCTTCACAATTACCCCATGGTATCGAGATTTTTCATCCTTGTCCAGGTATGAGATAAAGAATTACTGTCAATTCCTACTGTCTATCTTGTTTAAAGAGGTGAAGTTACAAATGCATCACGGCTGCCTTGCGCCATTTGCTGCCAGCAAGCTGAAGTCTGTCTGGAAGCACGTATCTTCAACCACGCTTACCATGAAAGACCTGACCACCACGTCGGGCATCTGAGGCAGCTGGTAGTGCAGCAGAGCAGTGGTCGCGTGATCCGTCACCTGTACCAGACAAAAGGAGAAGAGGCCTTATTCATTCTGCATTTCTGACAAATTAAGTGCTAATGTGAATAAAAGGCGGCATAAATTCCATGGGGAGGTAGCAAACCGAGGACTACGTGACTGTGAAGAAATTCTTAAAGTAATTTTGGGGAGCTTTTTCCAGCTAGCTTCCATTCCTGCAGCCACCTTCATACAAGAATCAACTAACACAATCTTGGAAACTAACTTCATACGTACACAGTAAGATCAGAACACCTGTGGAAATTCAAAAAGATGACAAAAGCTAATAGTGTGGGTAATCTGTCTCACTGTTAAAAGGACAGAAATTTCAAGAAGAGAACCTGTTACATATTAAAAGCATCTATAGCAAGTAATTCATCTAACTTACAAATGCCTATAGCGTAAGAACAGAACCTACATCTCTGTGATTGAAATCTCATGTATTCTGTGAAACCATAAACAAGCAAAACCACTAAACAAATAACGTCAGTGGAAAGCACTTTGCTTTTCTATGTTCCCATTTTTCACTTCAACAATACTCCTTCAACATATGTTTATCAGATCAACAAAACAACAACAAAAAAATGACAATAATGAAGCTAAATTAGATAGTTCTCGCAGAGGTCAAGACTTCTGAGAAACAAACCAACCAACCAACCCCCCAAAATCCAAAGATTTGGGGTTGGTCTTCTTTATTGGAGGGGAAAAAAGAGGAATTGAGAAGAAGGGAAAAAAGCAAAGGATGAGGAAAACAAGGTAAAATAACCTCACTTGAAACTGCATTTTAATGAAAGAGTGAGGATACTCCTCTCCAATTTCATGAGAACACTTGAAAGATTTAAATCTTGTAGTTCTATTTCAGGTTGCTTACGCTGAACAAATAGGAATCGAGCTCTCATTTCCTCTGAAAACAGGAATCAATTAATATGATTATGGCTCATAACTACTTGCATTAGTAAAAGATTCCTGATAGAAAGCTTTTTAATCTACCAGACAGAGCCATAACAAGATCTTACATCTGGGAATTACAGCTAGACAGAATACAAATAAAATGTAAATTTGTAACTGCAACATTAATTAAAAAAATCAGTAGAACTAACCAATGGTTTGATAATTTTTATTTATTTTTTAATCACTACCATCTAAAAATGATTCTGAAGGGGGGCAGTTTCTGAACAGCTATGATATAAATTCACCAGCAGTGCCCAGCTTGCCAGCTGTAGTTTTAGAGCTTCCCAAAATATTATCACACTCAACAGATTGCTTCTTCACAGAAGTTACCAGCTTCAGGCAGAAATTAGTGGCAAAATTCTTTGGGCTGCCCTTGCAAAGATCTCAGACAACACAACCCCAGGAGCTCTTTTGCATCTCACAACTTTTAAATCTATTTATAGTCCTCATCAGTAATTAATAAGGAGCCGAGGTGTTCTTCTCAGGTGTTGTCTTTCTATTTTCTAGGACATGTCTACATAGCACAGTAAATTCTGAGTAAGAAAGTGTGAATTGAAATGACAATTGCTGTTCCCAACTAACTCCACTCGTTCCTAATTTGTATTTAGTCTAATTCAGCAAAGCAAATTGTGCTGAAGCGCTGAAAATTTCATTGTAGAGGCTCGTGCCTGAGTCTATTCAGGGAGGTAAATCTGTAAAAGACGTATTCCTGAAAATCCACAATCAGACAGGCTCTAACCATACCAACTTCCTCCGCAGAACGCTAGCTGAATGCAGCCTATCCTGCAGTTCTAAGTTACGCTGCAATTTTAGAAACAGGTTCTGCTCCCCAGCATTCACACACACGCCTCACTCCTAAAGCAGCTCCAGCAAAGTGCAAGGACAGCTGATTCTAGCATTTGGAAGGTGAAACTTCTGGGAAAGCACTCACAAAATGGACCTCAACCTGCTGAAGCTCTTTATAAGCCAAACACATAGACAAACCCAGAAACAACACAATTAACAGTACACTAGTAGTGCAGCATAACACAAGCCAGGCATTTCTTTCAAACATCTCATGTGGTGTTTAGAAATGACTGTAATCCAAGTCCTACTAGTTATGTGATTATTTTTTTTTCTTTTAAGATGCTGCTTTTACAGGATAACACCAGACATGTCAAAGAATAGAAAGTTCTGTGGATATTTATGAGCAGCCGCTCTCCTTCTGCTGTATTTCTACTTCTAACAAACTGTATTTTTTTTCCCCTGAACAACAAAGTTGTTTTCTCTTGGCATTGAAGATGTGGAAAGTTGCTAAAAAAAATATTGCTATTAACAAATTTAAATGGAATGGACACTTTGGCAATGTTGCACATATGCTGTTCCCATTGTAATGTAAAGCTAATGAGATTCCACTGGGAGATAAAAGCCACACCAGCATTGCTGGAACACTAATCATGTTTTCTGAACAAAAAGGAGGCGATTTCTACCATAAGCAACTGCTTATACAATGCTTCTGAAACAGATCAAAGTGGGTGTCAAATCTGAGGAAGAGGAGTAGGAGCATGACCCCCCCCCCAGTGAAAGCAGCACACAGCCCGGTGGCAAAGAGAAGAGGAAGGAGCAATGACAAACTGGCCAGAGCTTGGCAGTGAAGGAAGAATTAAAACCCTCGCCCCCCAAGGTGACAGAGATGATGAGAGAAAGAATAAATTGTCCAACATTTTTAAAATAATAAAATAATTCTTTAAAAAAAAATCAATCCTGAGCTTTAGTAATGGGAATATGATCTCACACCAAAGCAAAGGAAAACAAACTGCATACGCACCAGCTCAGTTAAGGGACACATTTTTTTCTTCCAGCCAAGCTGGAATCACAAACAAATTTATTCTAGGATGACATTTTGTGCATTTTAGGACTTTATTTTATTAACCTCACTTTCATTGCTATATCCTACCTACTGCTATCTAAACTATCAGTCACTTTTTAATTCTACCTCTCTCTATAGAAGCATATTCAGAAAAGTACAAATTGATTAGGATAGCTGTTGCTCTGGCCCTTGAAATAGATTTTCAAGTGATGCTGCAGAAAAACTCAATATCTCACAATTCATATACTGAAAAGCACCTGGCATTTTTGCAAAAAAAAAAAAAAAAAAAAAAAGAAAAAAGGTGATCTACTGAAGCCACAATTTTGCTAAATAAAACAGCTGTTGCTTAACTAAGCATGCTCCCACTCTCAGACAGAGGAAAATTACTTCATTTACATGAAAAAAATAATCTCATCTTCACCTTTAAACAAACCTAAGCTGTCTTGGGCTGTATGAAGTGATTCTGCTTTAGTGAGGCACAGTCTTGCTTTCAGTTTGAACAAGGAAAGTTCCCTCCTTATATTTAGGAGATATTTTTCTCATTTTTGTTTCCAAGCTGATTAGAAACGTGCACTCCTTAAACCCATCTCCGCTCCCTCATCTAGATGGAACACAAAGCAGACTGATACAGGACCAAACCCAATCTTACTGTGGCTTTGTGCGAACGCCATCTCCCCTGCTCGCTCCCCCTGCAGAACATGCAGGCACTCGCTGCAAGATGCTCCCCGTGGGGGCAGTGACGCCGCGTGCTCCTGCCCTGCTCCTGCAGCCGGCTGCTGGGCTCGCTCGCTCCCCAAGTTAGAAATAGCTCGGGAGACCAGCACACGGCGGTGGGCAGCAAGCGAAATCCCCGTTATTTGTCTCAACCGAGCCCACGCCAGACGTTTCTATAGCATTTCTCTGCCCGCTTGCAAGCGGTGCTGTGCTGCAACGAGCTGTCCAAAAATGGCATTGTTGGGCCTTGACAAATGCTGTTAGTCATACATCTCCGACAGGGAAAATTCATTCAAAGAATATCCTACAATTCACAGGCTGGGAAAGCCGAACAAAGTGCTTCCTCTACTTGCCCTAAGAGGCACAGAATCAAGGACCTGGGGTATGGCATTTCTCCTCCGTAAATGAGGCGTGTTCCACAGACGTATGAAGCTAGAGCTGGCCTAAAAACTAAACCAGAAAAGTAAGAATCACAGCATCACATGGCTAAATTAAAGCAGCTGTCTCCATTCTCATATTTTCTCATTGCTGTTGGCTCTGCTTTTCAAGAGGAGGTGCAAAACTTCCTCTAAGAGGCACAACTTTCTTTGCAACTTACTTATTGGTTTATTTCCTCCAGTACAGCACCGAGGACTCAATCTAATATAAAGGGATTCTCTAAATCCCCAGAAAGTTTTTTTTTTAATTTTTTTTGTAAACCCTGCTAGGTTCGTGACCTTAATAGCAGCCTATGGCAATGAGTTCTAGGGCATAATCAGAGCACTGAAAGAAAAAAAAACATACTATTTTATTACTGTTTAGACCTTTTATACTGTGGAAAACTGCACGAGTGCCTTTGTTCATTTCCAAGGATTCCCATTATTCAATCTTCTCTCCAGGAACACGTTTTAGTCTCTCTGGAGGAAATCAGGAGAGCACAAAACCCAGTCAGTGCCTCAGAGGCACTCTGGAAGGATGATAAATGGTGCCTCCACAAACGAGCACTGACGAACGCCACAAAAATCCTTTACACACCTTTCCCCGCTCCTAATTCAGTAAAACACTACCAGGCTTTTCTGAAGCATTGGATTTCTTAGCTGTTTTCAGAGCTCCCGGTGGTTAAGTTTTTATTTTGCTTGTTCTGCTGATTTGGACTGGAGCAGAGATTATTTTTTTCCGCCTCAGCAGGTCTTTGAACAGAGCCAAATCGTGATCATGCGAAGGAGCGGTCCTGCAGGTGACCCTGGACCAGCCCATCTCCTCTCCTTGAGCAGACATATCAATAGCCCGATAGCTGTCTCATGCATGCATTCATCCCGCATGTGATTTTATTCTGAGATTATTGACAAGAATACATCTTCATACATTACAATACTTATATGCCCTTGCAGTGGGGGAAATTGCACTCCGAGTTTGGGATCACACATCTCACAAAGAGCTGGGGAGGCACAAAGAGCTGCTCCGAGTTTAGGTTAAAACGTGACTTGGGAAGAGGAGTGTCAGTCCAGAGAGCAGTCTGTGGCACGCTAGAAATGAGAAACCACCTAGGTGAAATTAAGAAAGGGACTCGAGATCAGGAAGAAACAGACATATGCGTATGACTCAAGCAGCCCAACTGATCGTACTGCATAGCAAGAAACTCTGCTGCTCTTACTGAGCAGCTTGACAAACGAAACAATTAATGTTTGACTCCGTTTCCCCAGTTACACAGCTTTGATCCATTCAGAGCAGTTCCACTATTCTACATCTTTTTTTTTTTTTGAATGCAAATTTACGAACATCGCACCTTTCTCTACAATCCATATAGTTTTCAAACTTTCTGCACAATGGCCGGAATCGTGCAGTCCTCACACACATTTTTCTTCCCACTAAGATTTAAGCCCCCAGATACTTCCCGATTTCCCATTTGTTCCTCCTCTTATGCCAGTGGACCAAGACACGCAAGGTGCTAAAATAAGGAGGTTTGAGATGAAAACGGTGCTCCTGCAGAGTTTAAATGTCAGACAAACATGGCAGTCTGAAAACCTTTTCACTGCTCCTCGTGCTTTTGCCCTTTCAGCCTCCCCTCTCTTATTTCTCAGCTCCATTCTCTGAATCTAACCCTGCTGGTGGATTCAATAGCTACGAAGCTTACTCACCCCAGGATCGGCCTCAAGAAGACTCCAGGGAACGCAGAAAATGACCGTACGCTAACAGTAATGGGCCCTCTGGGAGCTGTCCCCCATCAAATTATACACACTCGGGTATCCTGACTAATAAGGAGCGAGAGAAAAGGCTTGCTGACACAGCCAACGTTTGCAAACAAAAGTCAGGACAAATTTAGCATCGTTTGACAGGGTTGGATTGAAGATCAGAGGTCTCTAGTCCTTAACCTAGAAAGTCATCCTGCAACCCTGGGAGATTTTGACAGGCTTGCAGCTACCACAGACAGGTATCTTGTGAGCTCCAGATGTTGTTGTATTATCATTGAAGATGGAGTTTGAGAACTTGGTGTGGCTTTTAAAGAGAAACGTCCCTGCCCTTCAGAGCGATGATTGATTTTGCAGCATTAAAGGCAGTAGAGCTGAAAGGGCTGCCCGGGCTCCTTGGTGGCAAGAGCAAACTCATCCATATCCTTCCTTCTGGGCACAGTGCTCCCACGTAGCGTCATCCACAAAGCCGTACTGCTGATTGGCACCCGAAAAACAGCTCAGGAACATTCAGCTGTACTCCAATACAGCTACTGATGGTTTTTAGTGGCATGAAAACGTTTGTTCTGAAGATCCGTCAGCACTACAATGCTAACAGAATGTAAGAGTTTCTCTGTTTTAACCATTTCCTCTATTTTGCTACCGCTAAACAGCTATTCCAGGGGGTGTATAAATGGATGCAAGTGCAGCTTCAGAGAATAAAGAGAAAAATCAAACAAAACACAACACCACAGAGAGGAAACTTACTATGCTGGACTACAGCATTTTCTGTTTTCTGTTTGAAAACTTGTCTTCAGTCCTAGCTTTAACTTATTTAACTATCAGCTCAATAGTGCCGAATCTATTGATTAGAAAGTACCATCACCTTGCATTTTTATCCCATTTTTCATGCGAGGATCTGAAAGCACAGTGCAACCAATTCAGCACTAGCTCCTGTGAAGTCAGCAAGTATTACCCCCACTGACGGGATGCAGAAATCCGATCCGAAGAGAGGTGAAGTTGCCCAAGGTAACACAATGACAGAGCCAGGAACACAAGCTGTAAAAGCTCCTGCACCTGATAAAGGCAACCTTTACCCCTGCAGTTTTTCTTTTCTTTTTTTTTTCTGGGGAGTGATAGAAATATTAATGTATGTGGTATTATTGACCAGGAGAGAACTGGAAAACAGGAACTTGTACTCAGGTCACTTTATTTTAGAGAATTAGGAACCGACCAGCCACTTATTTTACATACCTATAGACGTGTGCACAGACAGACCATAATTAAAATGCATCTTCTCTTGATATATTTTTAGGTTACCATGCAATGCATTTTATTGAAATTAGTATTTTAAATACAAGCAGAGAATGAATTCATATGTATCCAGAAAGCAGCCACACAGGCAGCAGTAAGGGAGGCATTTCACATTTTCTCACTGACCTCTCTCACTTTTGATCTGAAGACCCTTGCCTGGAGCTGAAGAAAAAATTACTCTATGTACTTATGCTCCCTGTGTCCTTAACTTGGGCTCCTAGGCAAACCTGTACATTTACTCTACAGTTATCTTTTGTACGGACAAAGTTATGCCATCAAAACCTCAAGATTTATTATCACTTATCACAAATCCAGGTTATTCAAAACTAAAACATCCAGGAAGACAATCTTAAACCCAAATGAAACTATGACCTAAAACACACATGGGGAAATTGAGATGATGCACTTAATTACAGAGTCTTAAATATATTCCATTGCAAAAATTACTTAAAAGCATACTGATAAACAATTTAACTAAGATTTACACTGTTTTACTTCCCTCTGGATTACTCTACTTGACACAAAATATTTTTGAAGAGCGAGGAAAAAATATAAAGAATATTTAATCCACTAATCTCTGGAGTAAAGAATCAACTACAGCAAAATTCTGCTTTAATGCTAGGCAGGGAGGAAGAGCAACCAACTTCCCCAAAAGCTGTCCTTTGATCTCTAGCACGCTAATACCATAGGTCAAACGTCTTCACTTCTGACTGCATCTGAAGCCTTGGAAGAAAGATGCACAAATGCAGTCAATATGCCATACTTCTGACCCCTGCTTTTATGCCCTTTAGAGTCCCTGACCCATATTTGTTACATAAACTACAGAAGTAGATGAAAGGAAGCTAGCGTGCTAGCTAGAGACTCAGGCGGCTTGAACTGTGGCTTGAAGGTAAGGAAATTGGAATTTAACCCCGGATCAATCTGAACTTGCAGCATTCTGACAAGAGGCCTTCAAAGAGAAATCTTCTCCTACCTGCCTGGAAAATAGCAAGATACAGATCTATCCAAAAAGCATCTTTGCCTTCTTAGCAGATTCATATTTATTGCTCCTACTCTCTCGGTCTTTTCTTACTTAAGGGAATACCATTCCGTAAAGTAAGTCATTCCTTTTGCTTAAACCATCAGAGAAGAGAAATAGCCAAAATAGCATCCTGTAAAAAAAAATATAAACTTGTTTTGGAAAGCGAGTTTACAAATTTATTAAAATCAAGTCCCCGGGAGAGAGGGGCAACTGAAAAGAATGAAAGCAACAAAATAAAATTCAAAACAACCCGGTCCTCCCACTCCACACAAGATGTAAACTGAAAAAGAGTACTTGAAAAATTCACCTGAACTTTTAAAGCTACAAAGGTAAAAAGTCTCCAACTTCCTATTCCAAACCATGAGCTGAAATTGTGATGGGAAATAAATCCAAATGAAACAACAGCAGAAGTGGTCTCCTTGTTTTCTGCTTGCCATTTACCATTATTACAGATTACAGTTTCTTATTTGCAAGTTGTGGTAAGAGTTTTATAACAAATGACAAAGGAATAAATTCTGAATTCTTTTCCATAAGGCCCTAGATATTTAAAATAAACTCCACCTGTCTTCTGCATGCATTATGTAGAGAGAGATGATGAGGGACTTACCTTCTGAAAAACCTGATAGTTGGATTTGGACCATATGTCAAGCTACAAAAGGAAAAAAAGAGTTATATATTACCACATGCAATTACCGAGGAAAAACTATTTAAGTAGCTGTTCAAATTCAAAGAGAGGGCAAGGAGAGTTATAGAGCCTTATTTCTCAGTTCACTAGTTTGACCCATCATCTTTACCTGTTGCAATCTGAGAAATAATGACAAGATTTCATTTGTTTTGCAATGAAAACTGAATCACCACGGTTTCATTAAAAAAAATCTATACATACACACGACCTGCTGAGTTACTGTGCTCTCTTTAAAAACAGCACATTCTTCATCTGTCTGGGGCCGTGGCTAATCTATGCAAATAATCAGTTTCAGTTTGTTTCTAAAATGAGGGCATTTTTACCAAGTTGATGCTTGTCTTGTGAATATGTGATTCAGTTACAAACGACACAAAGAACATTTAGCTGAATTAAACCAAAGCAGCGGTCTGCTGGGGCTAAATAAAACATCCCTTAGGACACCGCATTTACATTTGCAGACAAAAATCACACTAACGGAGATTTAAGGCTGCAAATAACCGCACACATCCATGGCTCAAATGCGTGCTCAACTGCGTATGAACTGAAAGAATAAAATTGAAATAAATGTTATTAACCCCAGAAACCAGAAGGTAAGGCTGCCCTTTTTAAACAACCAAAGGGATCACACTTTAAGAAAATTCAGCTGACGTGCTAGTGCTCTTTTAGCCCGGCCTTGTGGAGGATCTTGTACGCTGTCAAAGAAAAGCAAGGGGAGGAAATAAGAATTTCCTTCAATCCCTGACTTGCAAATCACTTTTGTCTGCAGATTCCGCTATACTCAACATTTTCATGTGCACAGAACTTCCCCCAGGAAAGGTGTTTGTTACAGCATTAACCTTAGGAACCTTAACCTAGATGAAAGAAAAATTGAGTGCGTTTATGAAGCAGGTACAGCTCCTCTAGTGCTGGATTATGTTGTTTGACACGTGCTTTCCCACAAGGGGAGCATTCGTATCTCCCTCTCATGGTCAGCCACTTGGAAGAATATAAACCAGAAATACTAAATTTGTTTGAAAACGCACAAGGGGGCCAAACATTATGTGCAAAAAGTACAACCACATAAACCTAACAAAGCTGACCAAAGATTAATTTTTTATTTTACCATACATGATTGGGAAATAAACCTTTGCGGTGTGGTGATCTAAAACACACATCTTTAAAAAAAAAATTGTCCACGAACAATACCACTAAGAGAAAGGCAGGGAAAACGAATGGCTTCATTCACTGCTGCCGGGTTACTTCCAAAGCACGTAAAAGCCCTTTGGACCACACACAACATCCCCACTTGCAAATTCCCCTTTAATCATTGAGAAATACATCCATACAGTAGTTCTAGCTTTCTTGGAGAAACACATTTAAATGCATATGTAAAACCCACATTTACAATTAATGGAATGACAAAATAACGTATTACGTTTCCATCTGCTGTATTTTAATTAAAAATGAAAATAAGAGAAATCAAGCTAACTGTAGAACCCTGAGAATAAATAGGGTATGGTATGTTCAATACATTCTGCTAAGTTTACATCTTAAAAGAAGTTGGTTTAAAAGAAGAGACACTTTGTTGGATTCATCCCCTTTATAATAAAGTGCAGCTAATTATTTTAATTCCAATTTTTGACAGTGTCCATAAGCTCTAGCTGCAATTACACGTCTTCTAAAAGGCACAAAGGTTAGAGTCTGAAATGAAAGAAATGAGTGAAATACACTAGAGGGAGAAGGATGGCGAACCCAAGTAATTAATTCACATAGCTAAAAAGGTTGAGAACGCTGAAGTTCCCACTCCTTTAAGAGTACCAGTGTTACGTGGCTCCCTTCTGAATACCAATACAGAAGTGACTCTCAAGTCTCCAAACCTCAGTCTGGACAGGACGTAATGTTAAGGCCTTTAAACATCACTTCTGCATAGATGTTTCATGGCTTAGTACCACTGACCTTGCCGTGAGACAAAAGGCAGCTGATGTCTCGATGCCTTTTCCGGGCTAGCTGAAGACAAAAGTACCCTAAGGCACGTACCTTCAATACTTCACATTTACTGCCTCTTAAGGTGGGGTCAAGAACCTGCCTGAATGCTGGTGCCACTCATATCTGGGTCCCACAGCCAGGACCTGGACCTCAGCTTGATTTGCAGTTACAGTACACCTGTGCCTATAGGGAAGGCTGCATCTCGTTTCCCCATTACTAAAATCTACATTTGCAAACAAAAAAATTAACACAGATTTTTAAAAACTGTTTTCATGTAATTTCAGGCTTGCTTTAACTGCAGACAGAGTTCATGTAATTGGAATGTATATATGTTTTTGCTAATCTCTAGTGATCAAACCAAGTGTGTGATCCTCTCCAGTTAGACTCAAGACCAAAAAAAAAAAGGAAAAAAAAGAAAAAGGCCACTTCAGATGCTGCATTAAGATGAGCCCAACAGGTTCTGAATGTTCATTAGTTGACAAGGAGATTGAAAAGCTGAGAAAGTAATGAATAGGCATGAGTGATGAATAGTTCTTAGAGGCCTGATGTTATCCAAGTTTAAAGAAAAAAAAAAAAGAGCCACAAGCCCCCCCTCCCCAAACCACATGCAGACATCCTAAATGACTGCCCACCTTTTCCCCCTGCAACAGAGGATTAAGGCAGAAGCGGATTAAAGAATGCATCGTTACAGGTCTATTATTCTTCAACTTTTCACTTTCAATCAAGACACACATTTGTAACTAAAAAACTGCTGAAAGCACAATTTCAGGGCATCCTCTGCATGTGAATTAAACTGGGGCTTTCTTTCTCAGCGCCCCACTCTCCCCACCCACCCCCAAGCATAAGTAACAAGAGGCCATTTTCTGAAGGTCGTCTGAACGATTTCAAAGGCGATAACAAATCAGAATGTTCCCTGCATCTAATATCAAACAGGTCCGGTGCCAACACTTATTAGAGAAATCGGATTCAGCCCCCCCTTCACCCAAACACACACACATCCAGCTTTGAAGTGGAAAGAATGCGGGGATCAGAAATTACCCGAGAGACAGCTCTGGCTGTCTTTGAAGCTTTCCTTTGATACTACTATTTCTTTTCCTCTCTTACGCTAGGAGGCTAAAAGCTGCCTTTTCTTATTGATATGGGGTAATTAATGAAGCCATAGCATTAACATAACCCAAGTTCCTTAACGTGATAATTCAACAGAGACACTTACGTCCCTTCAATCTAACGGATGCAAAAATAGGAATTTGGCTAGACAGCGAAGTTAGGTACTCACTCCAAATACACCCCGTCACGGTGGTTCTTGGGATACGGATCCAAAGAAAAGCAGGGAATTATCATGCCAAAAAAAAAATCCCAATGCATTTTTCTTTTTATTGGCAGACGAGGGATACTAACAGATCAGCTGATGATATGCCTGCCGTGCAAGAGTGAGCCGCATAGCTTCATTTATTCAGGAATCAGGACATCAGTAATTAATTACTATCCACAGTTAAACTCCAGTGCACAATGAGTATGTCAAAGTTTGAAATTAAGGGTGGCACAGTGCCATTGCTAAAGCTACAGGGCTAATTAAAATGCATCAGTGTGTGGTGGATGCAACGGGTTAGCAGGGTAAGCAAGGAAGCCTGCAGAACAGTCAGCGTGCAGAGCCGACTACATGACAGAGCCTGCCAGATCTCACCTATTGTTTTTGCAAAGTGTCACCAAAAATGTCTAAGTTATGCAGCTGGCAACCTGGCAAAGACATATTCCGCAGGGTTTGTGAATAATTCACGAGAGAAGTATATGAAGCACTTAAGAAACACCCTGATGCTTTGTCTGTACAAGCAAAGCTTGAAAATAAAATACCAGGATATAGTATCTTATTTTACTCATTGCAAGCTTAACGCTACCTTTTTTTTTTTCACCTTTGTTTTTAAAATTATTTAAATCTGAAAGAGAGTAACCAATTTAGCTAGACTTCAGTACCGCAGAAACCGTGTGAAGCCTCCACGTAAGTACCTGTCAACGCAGACAGCACAACGCACGAGTACAGCGCAACCTAAAGCACCCTGGATAATGCAACGTCAGCTTCCTGCACAGCCGTTAGCTGTGCCTCAGGATGCCACCATGAGCAGTTCCACAACTACCAGAAACACCCAGGTTTGTTTTAATTCGATTTGCCTATTTCACCAGAGGACGTCAATACCTCTGCTATTTGGACTCATCTCTTTCCCTTCTCTTTCCAGTAATGTGAAATCAGATAAAACAGGTGTATTTTGAGAGATAAATGACGACCTCCATCGTTCACAAGCAAACCGATGGCCTCTCCTGTGCTTCGCAGTGCTTTCCTCACTTACTGTCTGTGTGGTCAGTCTCCCAGTGATGGCCTTCTCTTCTTTGGTTGTTGAATATTGCCCCAAACCCGGCTTCACTCTGAGAAATCCTCCCAGTGAATTTCACCTTTGTTACCTAATGGACCTGTTGACTTGTGGACTTAGGGGGATTACTCGAAAGACCATCATTCAGCTAGTTAAGTGCAGAGAAGTACAGTGATGCTATGACTTATTCCAGCATCCCTTCTTCAACACGGCTTACAGAACAGACCGGAGATTCAGAATTGCCATATTGTATGACGCCTCCTAGTTAATCTTATTTCTGCTCTTTACAAATATTAAATGCTCCCTAGAAATACATAAGCAAACCCCCAAATCAGCAATTACTGTGTAACCGCTCACGGGAAAAACAATCTCCTGTTGTGATGCTGACAGCTCTCTGTATTTTTATTATTTAAAGAAGACACTCGCTGATCTCCTTCTTCATACCCTTCTGTCTCTCTCTGAATGCTACTGCTCCCTCCCCAACATCAGGCTGGGAACAGAGAAGCTAGAGTAGTATGGTGAAGCCTCACCGGAGTACTTTCCCAACAGCATCTGTTGTGACAGAGAAGGAATTGGAATGGGCTATGTTTGCAATTGACTGTAATCGCTCATTCCCAGCAGGCACAATAAAGTAAAGCGAATCATTGCAAGAGCACAATCTTATTCTTCTACTCCAATTACCAGTGTAGTTAATTAGCGGAAAAAAGGGAGCCCACTGTTTGTCAATATGTGTTCCAGTTGGCAAAACTAGCAAGCTACGCATTTATTCCCTTTTCCAAGCCAAATTTACTCATGATTTAAGTGGCTGCAGCTCCAGTTCTACTTAAGTCAGAAGAAATGTTCCTATTTTTACCTAAAACGCAGACCTTCAGGTTTGCTAAAGCCTTGAGACAGCCCAGTGGAATAGCAAACTGCCATCAAACAGACACAGGTTCACTCAGCCTCTGGGGAGCAGTCACATAGCCTAGCGTTGGACACTGAAAGCTGAATCGGTTGAAAACGGCCCCTCCTGCAGCCTGGCTTAAAGCAAGAAAACAAGCCAGATGTTAGCACGGATGCTCAGGAGAGGCTAACTGCTCCCCACTGGCAACAGGCAAAGGTTAGTGCCCTGTGCCCAAAGTTAGCCTCGGTGAGCGCCGCTCTCGAACAACGGCAGAGAAAAGGTATGCAGCTCTCCTGAGAGTTAACCTTGAGCGGAACAGAAGCCTAACGCCAGATGCTGAGTTTTGCAAAGGAACATTTTTACTCAGCTTTTCAGCATATGTAGCATTATTATATTTCAAGGGAGCTTCAAAGGAAACTGGATTCATCAGAGAAAAAGAGCACCTCCAAATGAAATGTGACACAGGAATCCATCAAGCACTGCCAGTGCTTTTTAGGCAGACTCTCGTTTAACTTCTAACCAGAACTTTGGGTAAAGAGGGGCTGGTGCCGTAACTCTGCATTTATATGCTAATGCAAAGGGAGTATGCTGCAACTGCTGCTGCAAAATGGTATTTAAACCTGCGTATTTGAATAATGCAAATCAAAACCAGGCAATTTTTATTTTACTACTTCCTAGGTCAATCCCCTGCCCTTCGAGTGAGGATCTCTCATCTGGGAAACACAGCTGGGCTATGTTCTTCAGCAGATCAGCTCCTGGCCTTTTCTGGGGAACAGAGGCTCAGACTCAGAGCTGCTGAACTGCGGGTCAGTACATGATGTGCTTCTGTGTGCTAAAACACAGTTATCACTTCTGAAAGGAAAAAAAGTCTCACCTCATTATAACATGGCCTATGGGTGCCAAGTACTCATCTTGATATAATGAACTTTGTATTTTAATAGGTTTCATAATCAGAAAAGAAAGCTCCAGAGAGAAAATGTGCAACATGGAGGCATTTAGTATTGTTACTGGCAAAGGAGCGTCCTGGCGGATGTCTCTGTAAGAGACTATTCCACCCTGAAAAGAGAAACAAACTGAGCTGAAGGCCGTCAGGTCCCATTAACATCTTCTGATGCGCTAAAGAAAGCCATATGGAGCGTGTGCAGTCGGAAGAAATTTGTGGGTTCAAGCAGGGCGAATTGTTCATGAAACAAAACACTTGTGGAAACAGGTAATGCTTGCTTTTAACAGCTGCTGCTCAAGTTGAGCTATTACTGACAAGCAAACTGAGGACTACCTACCAGTGATTCTCATAGCTGAGCTTATCAACTTGAACGTAAAGCTAGCCCAAGATTTCCCAATGGCTCTCCAAACAGAAATCTGAACCTTGGGCTATTGATGTGCTGGTACACTGAAAAAATGTTTTCTCTGTAGACGCTATTAATGAGGCAACCAGGGTCTAAGGTGATAAATTAGAAATTCAAGCAAGGGCATCAGAGCTTAGAAAAAAGTCAGACATTTGGGTATGAAAAAATCCAAGCGGAGCATGATAAATTTAAACCTGAGTACTCTGCAAAACATCCACAAAGTCTTTTGACATTTTTATGTTTCTAGCACACTTGTGATGGGTTTCCTTTTCTCTGTCATTTAAATACCAGGTAAAAATAAAATTTAACGTTGCTGGTTATACGATAACCTACCTTGCCATCTTCGGTATAGACGTTTTCATTGTAGCCTTTTACTATTGTCCGGTCAATGAAGAGGCTCCGCATCACCACTATCACTTTTAGCACTTTTCCTAAGGTAACCTGTCAAGAGCAAGAGAAGGACAAAACAAGCTGAAGGAGAGCTAATGGTGTCTGACTTCACAAGACCATCAAGTTAACAGCTTAAGTTGATGCAATTTCAGTTTTCAATATTTTATAGACAGAACAAAATAAAAGATCTAAAAACACTGCGCGCATTATGAGGAAGAGAGACTATAAAGTGCAGAACAAACATTCATTTGCAACTGAAAATGTATGAATTCACAGAATTCCCTTGTGTAGACATGACACTGCCAAGAAACTCTCTCCATTTTATTAACAACACAACTCAATAACTTGTCAAAAACTATGAGAAAATGTGATTAGTTTCAATGTATTTTATATTCTCCAATGTAAGTCCATTTAGAAAAAAAAAATTTGAAAGAAGAATCAGACTATTCTAATGCTAGCTTTTAAAGGAATGCCACTAGTTTAATGTAAAACACTTTAGATCTGATAAAAATGTAAAATTGTTTACCAGAAAACTGAGTGGGACAGGGTCAATTACAGCTACAACAGGAAAAATCTCACATTTTCAAAGGTTTAATTTTCTTCTGCAGAAGTGGCAAAATGCAAAAAATAAAGCTAGTATCATGGAAATCACATGTGAACTGTCAGTACATAATAGAAATAGGCCTAAATTATAGTATCGACAAAAATACAATAATGAAGGCATTTTAATCTAAAAATCCATTTACGATTCACAGATGAACTTGCAATCCCATATGGCTAAGATAAGTCTAGTAAGAATTTTGTCCTTGTGCTTTGCTACACAGACATTATTACTGAGTTTTCACTCACCCACAAAAGCATAAAACTGAGATCAGAAAAACAAGCAAGTTTATTTTAACATTTCCCAGCTGGCACGGGCCCGTTTGCTACTGCCCGTGTTCCATTCCTTCATCCAGTTTAGATTAACACATATGATAACAATCGTCTTTTTCCTGCTAGCCTCAGCAGACAAACCTACACCCAAAGAAATCACTCAATCTGCATCTTTATCGATTTGTTGCGTGTTTTTCCCTTTTAAGTTCCGCTAATGACTCCTACTTCCCACCTTCAACAGGAGTAACCTCAACCCCATGCTGACTGCGACTAACGAGCAAATCAGCTCTGACAGTGCCGAGGTGCTTTTTCCCCCAAGCAAGAGGATGGGAAATCTGGTACAAAGACCCCAGGAGCAAGCGGAGGCAGGGACTGTGCTGGAGGTCTAGGAGGGGAAACGGTGCTAGGAAGGGGGTGAGAAGACAGGACTTTGCAGAACAGCTCCCCAAGCCGCTGTAAATACTGCTTTTCCACCTTGATGAACTAACTAGATAGCAGGACAAGGTTACAGATCCTGAAAAGAACAGCTGACATCTCTTTCGTACGGGATGTGGAGAAAGCAGCTCCAGGGCAGAAAACTGAGCAACAGGCAAAAACGAGCTGACAGAAACAGACAGGACATGGAAAGGAGAAAGGAAAAAGAAGTCAGCGTCACACTTCAAGAAGACAGGCTGCTAGGCATGATTTTGTAAGAACATGAAGAAGAAAAGCAGGTCAGAAGAACTGGTAAATTTTTGAAGAAAAATGTTGCAGGCTGAAATAGGGAAACTGGCATCGAGGCCTGAGCTAAGCCGACAGCATGAATAGTTTACTCTGATCCCTTTCTTCTTGCAGCTTGGGATTTTAGGAACATGTAGGAACTACCTGGTGTTCTCAGGCAACCCTATCACGCTCTCAAGTGCTGTGAAGTTGGTTCTAAACATAGGATCTTGCTGGGATACTCTAACAAGACCTAGCTGGCCCGCAAATTAAGGAAAGTAGCAGAGTTATTTCGGTACCTACCACTGCATCAACTAAGTTAAAAATATGAAGTCATGACCCAGATGTGCCTGATCTATAACGCTGATCATCTACCGGAATCAGAGAGACAGTTTTGTCACAACAGCATAATTAATTTGATGTAGGATGAGGAAATGGAGACACTTTGAAAATAAAGTTGTCAGCACATTTAGAGTTAATATTTTTTTCCCTACCTTAGTAAGCCTGGCAGCTCTCTAGGATATATGCCTACTGCAAAAACTGACTCTTAGCTTCACATTGGGCAATCATACACAGCAAAATTAAAAGGAGAAAGAGATTTTAAACAAAAAAGAAATTTTCTTAATGAAGAGCAAAAAGGCAGTCCTACAAAAATCCAGACCCAGCTTTGGATGTAATATTTTCTATTTTCATTGCCTTCACACACTTCAGTGGATGCTCATTTCTTTCCTCTTCCCTTACGTTTTGCATTTATGATATCTCACATTGCTGCCAGGCAAGGAAAAAAAAATTGGATGAAGTTGCTCTGAAGCCTGTGTGGGATGTTCCTGAAAATCCTCAGCATTATCAGTCACACGTAAAAAACTGAAGAGTCCCATGCTTGGCACTCCAGCTTGCTTTAATATATTTACTGCTGGCCTCAAACCTCCCCACAAGACTTACCTGCACAAATCCTTTTGAAATGCTTCTGCATTATCTCATTGCCTTTTTACACGTCATCTGTTTCCACATCTTCCCATGATTCCCTTCTGGGAAGTGTCACAGGCACCCAGCTCCCATCCACCATGCAGCATTGAAAGTCCAATCCTGCAGCTGGTGTGGTACAAGTGGGGATCCCCCAACTTGTTCGAATGTCAAACAAGCAGGGTTACACTGCCTTCCCCCGTCCCCCACATCTGGAAGGAGAACTGTGAAACCATCCTTGGATGTGCACTTAAGTTGTGGGCTCCCTGAGGAAGGCACCGTGTTGGAACTAGTACTTACACTATGGTTTGTACGACGGGTCCTGTGCTGGGAGCAGGGGCAGCCAGGCATCACGGTAATACAAACGAACGACAGAATACGTTGCAACTTCAACCAAGTTAGCACCAGGCTGTGCAATGAGCTCTGGTATAAGCAGACCTAATTAACATTGAATTAGCAGTCTGGTATTGAAATAAAAATCCTCCCTGTTTAATGCTGCTGCTGTGTCGGAATGGGGGTCGTACAGATTTTACAGTGGCTGGGAGATGAACACTCAGACTAATGTTGGAGGACTGTATCAAAAGGCGTATTAACGCATGAGTTAAGTCTGACAGAAAAGGCAATTTTGAGAAAGCAAGCATAGCTCAGAGAAATTATAGTTCATCAATTTAACAGCACTGAAAAAATGAGGCAAGTAATACAGAGAACGAACAGCCTGGCACTGGACTGGAGGATGCAGTCAGACTTGGAAGCCAAAAGGATGCTCCACAGCTTGCTTCAGGGTAAAGCACGTTCTGTGCTACCTACAATAAACGAGGTCCCTTTTATTTTTTCCTCTGATAATTGAGGCTCCTAACTGTTTTGAGGACTCAACAGTTTTGTTCACCTCGACCATCTTTTACACATCATGTTTTCCAGCAAACTATTTTCTTTCGGTGCCTGCTGAGCACGGCTAACTGGAGTCCGTGTTCAGCAGAGATCTACGTATGGAATATAATTTACTCCTTCAGTCATACAACCGTGTCCCTACGGATCACCCGAAAGAAGGCAATAAAAAACTAATGGCTCTGATAAAAAAGTAATCGGAGAGTTTGACTGAACTCCTGTATTGCAGGTCTCTGCTTCTGGGGATCAAGGCTCACCCGACTGATCCCTTCTTAATGGGCACGAAAATGCCCCTGCACTTCCACAGATACCAACTGCAAGGAGCTTCTTTCATTATACAGAAAAGATACCTTTTAGTTGTGACAAAAAGGCAACAATTTCCTTTCTAAGCCAACTTTTCCCCATTAAATTTCAACTTCTTCTGTCGATACCCTGTTAAGACAGCACTTGGCTTTTTAATATTTCGCCTGTAGGATATATGCCAACATGTCCTTGATGTAGAAAATTTTAATTCAAATCAATACGTGTACAAGGTCACTTTAAAATTCAATTAATATGAATGAAAAAATATGCCCCACAGTTCTGTGAGCTGAAAATGGAACAGTTGCAAGTTAAATACTTCTGTAGCTTCTGTTTTGGTCTGCGTAATAACAATGCACATCCAACTTGCTTTTAACTCGAGCATACTAAATTCAGACAGTTAAGTTATTCATAATGCCCCTGCTTCCTAAAACAGCAGGCTCCAGAAGAAGGTAGGACAGGCAGCTGATTGAAATCTGCAATATTATGCAGCTTTTCTGACAAAAATATATAAAATAAAAATCCTGAAATATCCCAGTTTTAAAAATATTTTGTCTATCACCAAGATAACTCTCAAAGAGCATATGACAGGCAGCGCATGCCAAGGATGGGGGAGGGAACCAGAATCATCAGGGAAAATGCTTTAGATAATTTCTGGTAAGACTGCTAAAAAAGTTCCCAGTTACCATCACTTACTGACTGGAAAAGCAGCGACTACCTTTCCAAATAAGTCAGTACCAGGGCCAAAATTAATTTACAAAATGAGAAGCATCAGAATTCATTTACCCTGCCAGAATTCTGCCTGGAGGAAATAGCTCGAAACGCCCCCCTTAATTTTGCCCTCTCGTTGAAACCACTAGCAAATGAAAAGCGCTTTTATAAACAGTTTTAAAAATGCATTAACAATCATTCTTTCTTCCAATTTATTTAAGTTTGCTATTAGGAGCAAGCGTGCTAACACCACCGAGCTCCAACGCGTGTGCAAAAAGGTTCCCACAGCTCCCGATTTCCTCTCGGCATCCCAGGGAATTCGCTGCTGATCTGAGCTGCAGATGCTCTGCATTGCAGAGCTAAAAAAGAAAACATGATTTTCAGTTAACATGGGTACCTCCCTGCTAGTAGGAAAGGGAGGATGACTTTGTATGCAGCTTTTATTCACCTTAGCAAACAACAAGGCAACGTCGAACCAGGGATATAAGCCAGCTGTACGTATTACTAGCAAAAGGCCAGACACCTGCTCCTTGTGATACCGTCAGCCGTAAGCTTTTCCTCCCACTTCTACATTTATCTTACTAATCACTAGAATGGTTGGAGATCCTATTTATATAGACTGAAAAATAAGGTTTTGTATTAAAAGAAAAAAATAATCAAAACCCACCATCCGGGCCTTCAACTACCTTGTTGGTTTTTTCCGTGTCTCAGCTGCTGCTGGTGTGAATGCTGCGCCTTCCCTCACATGCTCATTATTCTTTAATGATGCCTATTTGTAAATAGCAAGATAAGATGCAATTAAGCCATTAGAGTCTAAATAAACAAACATACTAATTAGGTTCTTTACAAGGACTTTTTTATTATTTTTTATTTTAGGGCTGGAATTTACCTTTCATTAATCTAACCTAATTGCAAGAGTGCACGATAAAACGTCAGCATAAATGAAGGACTTGAAATGATTTTGGCTTATCAAGGATGAGCTGGTGATCCTCTCCCTCAGTTCCATGGCACATGCTGCTGATAAGACGAACAAACTACGTTGTTCAAAGTTTAAACGCCAGATTTTGCCAATGGCCAGTCACGCTTATGATCAGTCACGGTAGTCCAGCACTGCTACGGATGGCAAAACGGATTCTGCCTCTTTTTGCATTCTGTGTTACAGCACAGCAGGAGTTTTACAGGGATTTTACAGAATATAAAACTGTAAGAACACCAACACAGACCTGCGAACCATTGGGGCTGGTCAGCAACCCTGCTGCACATTAACCCCATGGGAGGGAGGAAAGCAGAGGACATTGCTCTCTGGTCTTTCTCTACTTTTTCCTACTCTTGTTCTCTCTTCCATCAAAAGATCATTCCTCATCTTCCTGGTTCTTGCCTTGGACAAGTGGAAAACAATTTACAGTTTGATTCCCACCCCCAGCTCACATTGAAGACTTTCTTCCTCCACATACACAACCTCAAATGCATTTTTAAAATGCTTGGTAAATGCTGGTCCTCAATCTTAAAAACAAACTGTGAAGCTACAGCAGTCCCAACAGTCTCCCTACTGGTTCAGAAGTGATCCTCAAGACCCAGTTCAAACAAGATCCTTGGGCATCCTAGCAGCTTTGTTAAAACCTACCCACCTACATCTCCAGAAGAGTAAATCCTCAATTGAAGACTAATCACGTGTGCCTAAAATTAGGTTCCTAAACCACCAAAAGTAGCTACATTCCCATCATAAACCTGCCTACCTTTCATCCCCACTAGCATTAAGCATGCAGGATATCCACGCTTTCTGGAGTTACCAATTCCCCAGTGCCAGCAGCCTCCAGTGCCCTGCTTCACATTGCTCTGCAGGGACGAGACATCTGACTTCCAGAAGTAACGCTCAAACTGGAAACCCCTGGAGAATTAACCACTAACATGTGAAAAGTTTGCTGTCATTGCTAATTGGAACACAGATGTCACAAAGGTCAGTTTAATTAGAAAAAGATACGAACCACAGCCATCTTACAACTTGTAACTTCAGGTCACCAGAGGGATGCGCAGGCACCAGCCCACTAGGAGCAGATGCTCCATGTGCATCCGAATGCTGCCTCCGAGAAAGAAATGGAGGAGCTCTGCAAGTCCTAAGGCAGTACTTGCTTCCTAATGAACCACCGCAATGATAAAGGGAAACGCTTGCACTGCTAAGCAGTTTGGTGAAAAGAGCGTGTGTGTGTGTCTGAGGAACAGTGTTAATTGTTTCTAGTCGAGTATGACATTAATACTAATTTCTTATCAATTAGCATTCTTCTTCCCCCTGGTTTTTCAGCTTCTCCCAAGACCAGGGTGTCTTGACCGAGAAGCAGCTCGGTGGCCCTTTTTACTGGGCAAATAATAAATTTCAGAATCCATTTTCCCAGAGAAAATCATCCTGACTTTATGTAAAACACTGATAAACAAAATTCAGACAGAAGAAATTATTCAGATTTAACGAACAGATGTCAAGCTTATTTGCAATTAATACAGCCCACTTCCATACAATCAGACTGTTTAAAAATGCTTGGAACAAGACTTGAAAGTTGAAATGCAAATGTGTCTGATATTACTGAGAATGAATAGAAATTGTATAAGAATGTTTTGTATTTTTATAGGAAAGATCTACTAAAAATCTAGGCATCTGTACAATTGTATGAAAAGAATTTATCATCGGAAAGTTTTTAAGATAACATGAAAACAAGAACTCGTGATTTCTGAAATGAGCTTTGGCTTGGCAGAAACAATTTTTCAATTTGAGTTAGTTATACATATCATTAAGCTTTAGAAACAGCTCAAAATATAGAAAACTATTCATGATTTGGAAAAATATTTACCCAATGTTCCTAACTTGTACAGCAGCGCTTTTATATAGCTTTACAAACACTGGGGAGACAGAAGATCCTTAAAGACCAAGTAGCTCCTGGATCAAGACAAGACAGTAAGTTTCTGTGTCTGACTAGGTCTCGCTAGCTATGTGACCCTAAAGTCATATCTGTCATTGAAAAAATAGGGCTAATATTTACTGTTTTGTAAAATATTTCTGATATCAAACGAATTGTATACAGAAATTGGAAGCTTCACACTGAAAAAGTATTCTGAATGTTGGTAGCAGAAACAAGGTATGTGAAACAGTCATACAGCAGTCATACCATCAAGATAAAAAAATAGCGTGTTATCTAAAAATACAACTAACCATTTAACACAAGCAAAAATCAAGGTATTTTTAGGTATTTTTCATTAATTAAAATCAATTTATGTTTTCTTAACATATGAGATGAGGTTCATCTATTTATATAGATCCTGGCATTTGACCAACAAAATCTCACAAAAACCTTAAGGAATCCTCAGTTCCCTCTGCTGCTGCTGGAAATTAATTTTGCATAACACTTATTAAAGCTGATATAATTCCATGTTTAGTCTTTTTTATGCATAGTGTGATTAAAAGATAAATTGAAAAATCACTAGTGAAGATTGGGATTAAACAGCACCTTGAAATGATAAACTGCTTTTAGTATCAGTTGAGGATTTCACACAGCTCTGAAAGATTTCAATTATTTATGTGTTTGGTCTGTGTAGCATAAATCCAGACTAATGAGGTACAATTGCTGTTTATAAATCTAAAACATAAAAAACTCCTTATTGTCTGGAGAAAACAGTAACCTCAAAGGACTTGGAGGCAGCAACCTTTCAAGGCACAGCATTTGCGCTGCCAGGAATAGTTCTTTTTCTTTCTTTTTTCTTTGCTTAAAATTCTCAGCTAATATGAAAGCTGTACCCTGTTTAGGGAGAACCCAGCTTAATACAAAGGTTACTAGCCAGAAGTCTTAGACCAGCAGCTCACACCACTGATAATTATTCCTCTTGAAACACAACATGAATCGGAGACTCTTCAAGTCCCAGCTCTATAGCTAAGCACATAAATTGATTTCCATGTGTATATAAAGTTGTACCTCAATCACTGTGGGGCTGAAACTTTCTGTATTAGGTCTTTTTCCCTATTATTTGTTTGGCAATGTCTCCAGTTATTCTGAAGTTTCAAAGAATCTCAGAAGCACACCCTTATTCTTCCCTACCTCCTTCCAATAATCTGCACATTCCTAAATTGTGTGTGCTGTTTACCACGCCTTTGACAATGACTACTTGTGTTTCTGATAAACTGAATGATTGCATTCTGAACATCTTAACATAACAAACAGATAACCTCTATGTCCAAGATCTTCACAAGCAATGGCAGGTATGATATGAACAGTCCAAGGATGAAACTGGTTGAGATCACAGAGTTAATTAAGTAACTCTGAGCAAACACTATGGTTGTGAAATATTCTTAAACAAAACAAGCATTATCTGAATCCTTCGGTATTATGGCAAACCACTCTCCTGTAAGGGAGTAACTCCAAATCTAACTTGGGATGAGTTCAGAGTGAGAAATCACAAGTACTGAAGAAACCTCCCTTCTTCTGGGGGAGGTGCTCTTCACACTGCCCATCCTGCAGCACCTTTCGCTGAATGATTTGTGGCTGAAAACAGCAAAAGCTTTTGTAGCAGTCAAGGCCAGATGGAAAGAGCCATATTGGCAGCATCAACTGAGACAGATGGGAGAGAGGGAAAACCTGCCTAAAAGAAAAAATGATAAACCCATCACACAATCACATGCAAAAATACTTTAAAAACAGTCTTTCTGATCTCTGATCCAGAGAAAATATGCATGCCACTGGTTCAACACAGGGCTGCTGTCTTGTAGCAACAATAATGTCCTTGATTTAGATACCAACTGTAACATGGAATTCAGTAAGTTACTACTGATTGCAAATGGTGCTTCTTTCACAGTGTCCACCCTTCCAATACACCTTGCTCCTAACCAGTTATACCCAAGAAAATTTACATAATTTCCTAATTGTGCCTGAATCTTGAGAAGTATCATATATTTTCTGACCTTAAAAAGCCATCAGAATTGGAAGGCACTCACTAGATGCAAACAGGTACCTAAGAGAATGGAAATGGTTTCCAAGCAAGGAAGTAAAACCAAGCATCTTTGTACAGTGCAATAGTTAAATATAAAGTGAGCTTAACAGCAAATGCAAAAGCTTCCACGACTTAGAGCTTCTTAAGACTGCACTGATGAACTCAATTCTTTTATGGAATATGTTGTTCCACTTGGTGAATCCAACAATTGCAGATTAAACGCTTTAATTCCAGGGGAAGCCAGCTGTTTATTTTAACCTCTGCTTCAGTTAATCTCTTGCAAATTTTGGGCTATTCAAAGAAAGTTAATAATGGAATGTTAGAGAGTTGGTTAATAAGAACAACAACCACAGTTATGCTTACTATAGAAAAAGTGAACACAAACCTTGAAAAAATACAGGCAACATCTAAAAATAATAGGGCATTCAAATTAACGAACTCTATAAATAGCATAAAATCTATTGACTCGACAAAATCTGTTTTGGCAGAATATCTGAGTTTTAGATTCATGTTACCATTTAATTGGAAACAAGAACTATACTCACATACACATTATACCCAAGACTTCTGTAATAGCCTGGATGAAAAACGAAAATGTAAGAGGAAGTGCCATGAAAAATCTGAGATGAAAAAGACTGATTTGGTCCCAATTCTTAACAGGGGTATAGAATATTTTCTAGTTTTATTTGAAAGTTGGCAAAAGATGAGACTTCTGTCTGTCATCTTACTAGAGGAGAATCGGCTTCTAACTGCCATGTTATTACACCTCAACAGACTCTACTTCTGTGATGATGTCCTAGAGTAAAAACTTTAAAGACTCCTCTCTAGCTACAAGCACAACAGCTGCCCGTGAAAATTGATGTGAACAATAGGCTCTCCTGGAATGAAATCTTGCTTGGTCAGGCAGAAATAAGTCGAATGTATTGGACTTGTTTATCTATAATCCGGCCTTTACTGCTCATTTACTTCAAAGGCAAATTCTTGACTTCATCATAAAACAGAAATTCACTGAACCAAGATCAATTTGAACAAATTTAAATCATATTGGTTTCCTTTTTCTTTTTCTTCCTCCCACTTTTTTTCTTCTTAATTATCATGATTAAGACACACTCATTGCCAAGACTGCGGAAATACACAGTGCGTATTTGAGTTTGCGTTTGTATTTCTACAACCATATTTAACAATAAAATGTAATAGATCTGATGTTTAAATGTGAAATTATTTTTGGCATCCATTTGCCTAAGAGCAAAAAAAAAAAAATCTTATGTTGCTGGGACCAATGAAAAACTGTGTTTTTCTGAGAAAAATAAAATTCTTTAATAACCTGCAATTTAGAAATACTAATTAAATTCCTTAAGAAATCCATCTTAAGGGATTAAATGATCCAACTTACCAGAAGCATTGCAGAGGTCCCATTTGGCCGGGATAGCTGGATAGTCATTTCAGGGAACATCCTATCAATGCGATTGATCACATCATCGACGTATCTACCAAACAAAGCAACACAACACAATTGACACACACACGCTCCTGGGCACAGACCCACAGATTATTACTCCTTCTTAATAATATCCACAGGACTTTAAATTATTTCTCTTTGATATATATATATTTTTAAAATGCAATTAAAAGACTTATTGATAAAAGGAAACACACCAGAGCCCTATGTTGTTTTGAAAATTAATTCCTCTGCCTTTAAAAACATGCGTTTACTTGATTTTAGTCCGAATCTGTCAGCCTTAAATTCCTGCTATCATATTCCTATACTTTTGCCTCAGGGGGATGTCAAAGGTTACATTATCAACATTAATCTTTCATCACAGAAATTCATAGGTTATCACCTCCTTACCCCTTCTTTGAGCCTTCTAACCATTCCCGGTGGTTTTTTTTTTTCCCTGAATCTTTTCAATTTATTACACTTTATTATTACAATTCATTTTACAATTCATTTATGGAACACTGGTGACTGAAGTTGGCTGGCATGTTCTGGGGGTGACCACATGCCGGGGTACGATGACATCCTTTCTGCAGGGCACAATCCCTCTGCCTCTGTTGGGGCAGGCCCGGCCTAGCATATGCGTTTGCCTCGGGTACCCCGAGCTGTGAGCAGACCCCACACCCACTGATGGTGAAAGTTTCCTTGCAGACTTCTCATTTCCCCAGCCACAGCATCCCATCCCACGTGCATGTCTCATGTCCTTTAGCCATTCCTTTGGACGCGTTGAAATGCACACTATCTGCCTCAGCAAAGTTTACCACATGGGCAATTCTGGGCTGTAAGCTGATCTGTCCTCCTCTACCACTTCCAGTTCTCCTTGCTCTTGGCATCATCTGTGTGATGTATCAGGGATGTTTCTGTGCTTCCTCTTTGGCCACTAATAGAAACACTCGAGAGTGCAGGGCCAGGTACTGCTCTACACCACCTTCAGAGACTGTCCCACATTTCCAAACAGGTAGGGAACAACGTGCCATCCTCTGGAAACCAGCATAGGAGTCTGAACTGAGAACCGAAACGTGAAGCAGCAAATGGCAGAGACAGGAGGAGGCACCCCCGCGGCCTACCGAGATGTCAGCTCCTTACAAAATGATCTCCAAGAGGCTGCAGACCCTGCAGTGCTCAATCCAGTACTGACAAGAGCTGCACACCACAGACCAGACAAAAATACCACTGTGGAGGAGAAGGGAAATGGCCCTGCCACCTCTGCCATAGAGCAGCTGTAACGTGACAGGGAGAGCTGGAGCGGGGCTCCGTCAGTACATGGGAGAAGGGAAGATGGCAAAAACATGTACAAAATGAAATATTGTATGGGGGGAAAAAAGGTATGTTGCCTAACCTTAGATACAGGTGAACTATGAGCTACACTTAGGTGGATGTTGTACGTACATATTCAAACAAAAATACACAGCATTTTAAACAGCAGAAGTCTGGATATTTAAATATGTGTTTTTGTTTAAGAGAAAAGTACTTCTGCAAAACATTCTTAAACTGAGCCAAGTATCTTTTATTATGCAACAGGTGAGTCTGCAAATGTTTGCAACAAAACACCTGGCAGTATTTGTCAAGTAAACTCCCTAGGGATTTCTTCCCCATCAAAGTTACAGGACACCAAGATCAGGGGTTTGTAGATGAGCTTACTCACAGGAGTCACCGACCGATAAATCCCAACAAGAAACTGCCATTCTGGAACCTGAGAAGTTCTCACACCTTTTCAAAGCAGGGAGATGCCGCACTTCACAACTCTGTAAGAGATCGGTCAGGAGGGGCACTACTGACACTAACAATCTTGTGCATCTACCAGCTCTGCAACTTGATCACAGAACCATGAATGCATTTATTTACAAACTATTTCATGCTAGCCCACGTATGTGCTCTGATAAAATATTTTGGAAAATCAGTTGCCCTAGGTAGATCAACAATAAAACTGAAAAATCTAATTATTTCCCTTTAACATGCTTAGATGAAGGCAAAAAATCTTGAACTCTTGCTCTTCAAAGTTACCCAGGTCTAATGTTAGTTGCTGGGAAAACAAACAAAAAAAATAAACAAAAAAACTAAACAAAAAAATAGCCTCCCCATTGCCCCCAGGAGCTACCCTCCATTTATTATTTTTCAAGGGATTAAAAATCACCCCCCAAAATATACATATATATACACATATACATACACACACATATATATAATGTGTCAATCAAGAAAGTTATACATACAGAGCTGGTAAAATAAGTCAATTTTTTTAAATATAACAAAAGAGTGGAATTAGTTACGCCAATTTTGGAATAAAACCTTAATCTGCCTTTCCAGTTGTGCAGAAAAAAGTTTCCCTGTTCATTTGAATGACTCATTAACAACTTGCTTGCTAGTAAGCCTTCAAAATATCCATAAGCCAAGAACTTCCATAGCACGCTGACAGAGGAGGCATGTAAATGCTTCAGAATGAATAATCTACACATCAACAGCACGCACCTATTTTTAAACATTACTGAATCCCATACTTTTTGTTAAAGCACTATGAGAGTTTATGCTACTTTGTAAATGCAATTACTGCAGGCTTAGCAAATAAATTAAGTTAGCACTTGTGTGTGACTAGAGGTGAGTGACTGAGAAGCAGGCAAAAAGAAATTCCGTATTTCTTGCTTAGTATATGGTTAGGAACGTGTCTCATAGCCTGGGACACTTTAATGTAAATTATTGCATAACTTAAATTTTCTAATTATCTGAGGTTAGGGTGCTAATAAGTTAAAAACAAAATACAAGAAGTTGCACATCATAAAACAAGGGCTCCTAGCACGCTGACAAAGACAATACGCATTAAGGAAGAAAAATTCAAGTAATTTTAAATTGTATAAACAGTTGGGCTTGGGCATTTAATCTGCTTGCGTCTTTTTGAAAAACCTCAGTGGACATGCACATTTATCCTTTGAAGATGCGATCCAGGCTGGTTGGAAGTAAGCAATTCTTCAACTCTTAGACCTGATTATTTTTAAATGTAAAACTTCTCTTGACTGCGTGCATTAAAACTTGACTCGAATCCAACAATCATCTTGTGCTACCTGAGCAGCAGAAGAAAAAGACGTTTTTTCTTTCAGAAATGACTGGTGTAAGGCAGAACAGGGAAGTAATTCCATGCTTGTGAAGAGTCCTAACTGAATAGGCACAAAGCTAACGACTTGCTTATAAAGTTGATAAAAACTAGAAACCTTCTTTAGACTGTTTGTGTTAATTCCATGTTAAGGTCTTTCAAAAGCTGGTTAGTAATATATTTTGCATTTAGAAGCCTGTTAATTTTGTAACACTCTTCATAGGTCAGCTGACACCCTCCCCTCAACGCCATCCCTCCAAAAAACCCACAAGCAAACAACCAAAAACAATTGCCTTTATTTTTTTTTTTTTTTAAAAAAGTAGACATCAGGGCTTCCTGAGGACTCATCAGAACAGAAGGATTCTTCAAAGATTCACATAAAATTACTAAATTAGCCTGACTACATGACGGCCTCAAATATTAAATGACAAACAACCTAATCTAAGGCAAAATTCTTCTAGAGATATGCCCTTCAGAGAGGACATCTGGTAAAACATCTTGTGAAAGGATGGATATGATAAGTCAGATGCAGCACAGCAACGTAGAAGCATAGCTGGTGACGATCTTAGGGAAAACTGAAGAACATATGATAAAGACAAGATAAAGAGCACTCCTGAGGCTGTCTGGAAAAAGGGTCAGAGAAAAAGCTGCTGTCTGGAACTTATTTTGCAGAGCTGAAATGCATTAATTTAATGCCAAAATAAGCCGAGTCACAATTTACACATCTCAATCCAGTAAGTTACAGCTCAAAAATGCAATGGCTCCTATTTATGTTATAGGGTTTCTTACACAGTATCAGAAAGCATACCACTTAAGGATGGAGAAAAGTATCATTTTACTTCCACTGTAAGGACCTTTAACTTTTAATGTATTTACCTTGTCTCAGTTTTCTCCTACTTCGATAGATGCTGGTTGGAATGAGCAGTTACAGACCCAGAAATAGTAACACAAGGCAGGGGAAAGCCAATGGAAATAAATTTGCTGAAATATTAGGGATATCTGCATCTGAAGGAAAAAAATACATGGAACTCTCAGAATTAAATATGAACTGAAATCATAAGGCAGTAACTTCCTCCCCTGCCCTCAAACAAGCACTACTCCACCTACAAAGGATTTAAAGAGAGTCTGAAGAGACAATGGAGAGACAAACCCCTTCCCACAGCTGCTCTATCATGCAAAGGATGCTCAAAGACCATGCCCAGGAGCTCCTGCATTCCATTACAGCACAGTATTTTAATTCTTTATAGACACAATTTCATCTTGCTTATTCCTCTAGGCCTCAAAAAACATAACTTTAAGACCCTCAGTTAGTCCCATTCAATTCAAAAGAGCTTTGAGTAACTTGAGCGGTAACTGCGCCCTAATCCAGCCCAGTCAGTAAGGAACAGCAGACAAGACCAACAAGACTTCCGATCATTAAATCGTATCACATACTAAACCAATTTAGCTAATGTAATTTTACTAGTCAGAGGGAGGATTTTTAAAGAAGCTTTAATAGCTGGCATGTAACAACTTCCCTCTCCCATTTTTTTCATCCTTCTCTCCCTCATGCCACAGATTCATGATTTTTAAAGAGGTTTCAAAATTATATTTCTGACAGAAAATCTTTATTTAAAAAATGATAAATAGTAACACTCGGGGGTACACATCTGAATGTGCAACAGAACCTGTCCAGTAAGATCAGACGTAACATCAGATGTTCTCCAAGGCTGTCAACACTATAAATCGTTATTTTCATTTTAATGTGGTAGAATACTGTTTGGTACAAACATGCCGTGGTAATACTGCAAAAGTCAACTCTAACAATCTATTTCACAAACACCAGAAAGACTAGAGCTAATTCAAAATGCTATACTCCAAAGACGTTTTGTTGTTGTTGTTGTTGTTGTGAACATGAAGACAACTCAACACTATAATAAAGCAACAGAAATATTCTTTGAAAATTTCTCAGCAGTTTTGCCAATAAGCATGTATACAAACCCTTTAGTTCATATTACGAGAATAATGCCTGGAATAACTGGAAGAAACTTCGGAAGCCAGTTATAAAATACTGATTAAAACGGACTAATTAGTTATGCAAAATGCTAAGCAAGACGTTTTATACAGAAACATCAGGCTGACAACACAAATAATTCAGGAACCATCTTTGTAGATAAACACTCTTTGATTCCCTCCTAGAACCTCCATAAGACAATAATATGAGAAACTAATTCATTAGAAATACCTTTCAATTCCATCCTGGACAGATGGCTTAGTTCTCTAATGTGACCTCTCTCTCTCTCCTTTTTATTTTTTTCTGTATTTTCATTTTTACTGGATTAGGTCCAGTGATCCAACGGTAGCGTGACGTTTAGCAGCTTCGCAAGATTTAAATAGCATTTATCCCACACAGCGTTTCACTTGCATGCTGTTCATTTTTTTTTTCCCCACTCAACAGTACAGTTAAAAAATTAGAAATATAGGTATTAATAATTTTTGGAGGAGGTCTTCCAGAAGAAAGAAAATTCTGTTAAATGATCTTAGAGACAGAAACAGACAGATGTTTGTAATACTTTGGAGCTTAATCTTTCCTTACACACTCGGTGAAAAACCCACACAGGAGATGAAGAGATGCTCCGATTCTGTTGAATCTGTGATTCATGATATTCTGGGCAGCAAAAGGGGAAACTCTCCACACATTCTCCCTCTTACTAGCACTGTATTTACTTGCTCCCAAATTTTGGGGAGGGCTTTTAGTTACTATTTTCATCACAGCTAATAGTTTGTTTTTATGTGACCAATTTTTCAGAAACATGGGCTGGTGCTGCGAGCTTTTTCCAGTTTATGTAGTGTTCACTAATAAGGACTTTGGTGCAAAGAGCCTGCCTCCACTCCACTAAGACCAATGGCACAAGTATTTATTTTTTCAGAACTAGGCTGAATAATCAACTGAAAGCTTTTCACAGTGGCAGGATTTTAAACATCCCAAGTTTTATAAAGAGAATAAACAGCTTTCAGGAAATCTGGTTAGAGAAATATTGTATTTTAAAACGTACTGTCACAGTTCTAGTGTGATTTATTAACCACAGAATTAAAGTTTTAATTTGATTCAGCTGCCTGCTGAGCAAGTCTCTGCAGGTAGCAAATTCACGTTGATAGAAGGCTTTTGAGCAGCATCAATTAACAATAGTTATTAAAACAGTGACCTCCGCCAGCTTTTGTGAAATGACACTTCCTGCTTGGATAGGCAATGAAGAGCATGAAAAGAAATTCAACGACTCTCACGCTGAGAAAGCACCTTCAAGTCTCAAGACATTAGATGAGACAGCTGTCACAACCTGCAATATCTGTACATCAAACCTGCAAGTCTCTGCCTCTTTCCCCAGATTCCACACGTTTTGTTGATTTGTTGTTATTTCAGGCCATTGCTCTTCTGTATAGAACCTCTTTAAAAATGCTTGTGTTTCCTGACTTGAAGTCATTTGCCTGTTTTGACCAACTTCTCCCCCAGCTATAAACTTCCTTGCCAGGCTGTCTTGTCTTATAGTCGTACCACTGCCCTCCTGACCTTTCTGAACAAACTGCTGCAGTGCTTTCCTCTCTCTGCTCTCATCCAAAGTTTCTGCTGGTGGAAGACTTCAGCCAGGCTCGTCACAACAGCACATCGTGCCTCCTTCTGTTCCTTTGTCATCTGCGCACTAACTCATTCTTCCGCTACTCCTTTAATGCCTCCGTTCCTGCTGTGAAATCTTTATTCATGATACGCTATAAAGCAAAAATATTACCTTGTTCAACTAACAAACTTCTAACTACCACGAGGTAGACTGAGGGCAGAAGAGGCAAACTTGGAACCTGAGCTATGTACAATTCCTCAGGCTGGGGGCTACAACATACAGCAAGCACGAGGGAGTTTTGGCACCGGAACGTTTTGGTAGTGTGACTCCACGGGTGTGGGAAGAAGCAAGCCAGAATGCGCGGATTGGAAGGAGCAAATTTGCTAAGATATCCTGGACCACAATTCATCTCCAGCCCAGCATGGAGAAGTGAGACAACATGCATCTGAAATCTGAAAGATTCAGCTCCAAACCCGAGAGAAGGCAGCCTTCCATTTATTCCAACAAGAGAGCTTGTTTTCCACTTTGCTAGCAGTCTTATTTTGGTCATAAAGGAATTACGTTTCATTATTGAGTGGATGCAAAAGATTAACTTCTGTGCCTAAATAGTCTAAAAGTGTTTACATATAAACACAGGGTGGTCTGCTTCAAAAGCATATGCACGTATAGCTGTACCAAACACTTAGCCATCTGCACTTCTCACTCACAAAAGGCCAAACTGGTACAGCACTTAAGAATTCATGCTGAGTAGTTTGGACAGTTCTCTAGAAGCCAAGACAGAGTGTGTAAGGGTTGGACTCACAAAGGCATTTAGAAACCTGAGGCTGTGATTCAACAATGTTCAGTCTTCAGCACCAATAGTGACATAAGGCACTGACACATTCCAGCCCCCTCAGCTGTGCTGGGGGAGCTGGATCAGAGAACTGATCTGGCTTAAAAAAAATAGATAAAATAAAATAAATGTATTAAACGTAAACCAGCTTCATGATTCAATTCACTATGTGGCTGTGCACGCTGTGTGCCAGCACAACTCCTGCAAGGACCAAGCCTCATGGGACAGGAATGCTGTGCACTGGTGTCATTCTATTACAACAATGAAATATTGTTTTATGGTAAAATGCGTTATTTATACTACATTGTTTATTCAACAAACACAGTTCTGCATTCTTCAGTACCACTGTGAATCCACTGATAGGTGACATGGTGTAAACACGTAAGGAACTTCCTCAAAAGGTATGAGTTGACAGTGCTGCTACAAATGCACACGAGTTCTCATGCTGAATACTTATGAAATGCAAACCTGCCCTCACATCAGTCTCCAGACATCTACATGTTTAATAAGAAAAAGTGTGTTTTCAGAATGCGTTCATCAGTGCATGGTTTGTTTTTTTAAGACAGAGCAAAAAGACTTCTCTTCACAACATCAAATTCCAGTGTACCATCTTAAATAGCATAACTTTAATTTGGAAAGCCTGAAACTACAAATCGAGACCTTGCGAATTCCCATAGACATTTCTCTATGCAGCCAAAATAGCTTTCTTGGTACTTATATGGAACATTCTTCAAAATGCCTTAAATTCACAGTAGTAATCAAGAGATGAATATGGATATTACAATGTGTGAATGCTGGTTAACAAAATAAGCATGCATCTACTTTACAGTCATCATCAGAATCTTGTCTGAGCTTGTTACTAGACCGTATGCTTTATGAAAAACATCATTAACTCCTTTACATGTACCTCTAGAGGAAAAACAGCCCTCCCTAACCATGCAACATCAGTAATAATAGAATTGCAGAAGCAATACTTCACAGCATACACATATTGTTTTTATTTCCACTTGTTTGAGAAACTAGATGTTGCTCAACAACCAATACTAAATGCTAACAACAGTGATTTTCAGAGGCCTGGATGAGAATCAGAATCACTATATAAGCATTTATCTACAAGGATGGTTCTTAAGTTACTTCTAACTTGTTAAGCAATTTGTGCCCCACCTGTTAACCTAAATTGGAGCATGCACATACAGGTTTCCATGCAGTAAGGCTATGCCAAATGTCCTCAGGAGAAATTCAGAGAAACGACCCTTCCTGTACTGGCACGTCCATCAGGCAGCGAGGGAGAGAGAAACAGGAGTGGGTTGGGACATGCTGATGTAAAACCAGTAAACACCAGGCAGTGCTTTGACGAAATCCTCAAAATAATGCATCATGTTCAGTCCTGTTTCTAGAAAGGACAATGGGATGAGCTGGGCTTTGGCTCAGCTGCCTTGCCAGGATCCTAAACAAAGTAAATGGGGCTCCCTGCAGATGGCGAAGGTCCAATAGTTTGGACTGTGTGGTGGGATCCTGATATTCTGTGCTGTCATTCCTCTTCCAAAGCTGGAATTCAGTGTTTTATAACACATTATTTTCAGCTCTGCTATTGAAGAGTTGTTTCAACAGCAATTTCTTCTCACTTTTTGTGCTTTATTTCTCCCTCAACGGAGTAGAAATTACAGTACTTACCTCCTTTTATTTAAGGCAACAGATAATGCATGATACCTATTATGTATTCTATACCTATCAAAACTAGTGAGATTTTACTTTGGGGTTGAGAGCTTCATGAATAAGAAATACACTATGTTTTGCACATTTAGACCTTTTTTTGCCCTGTATTTGACCATACAGGAGCACTGCTGGAAGAAGGAGAACTTACTGATCATTTCTTAGGTTCATCCAGTCCCAGAACTTAGCAAAGGCAACAAAAATTGCACAGGGTGAGAGGAAGGGAAGATCAAGGATATAAACCTCATGGGAATGTCTAACAGTATCAAAACATGATCAAAACTACTCTCCTTTCCTAAGACAGGTTTTGTTTATATCAATTTAGTTACCAAAGCCCTGACATTTTCTGCTTTAAACAAAGTATCCCCTACTTACATCACATTCTGACCTTAGGCAGGCAGTACCATGTGGTTTTAAAACAGGCTTTAAATTCAGAATGGCTCAGTACTCTGAAAATCTGTCTCGGCAGAATTTCTCATCCTTACCATATGTTTTTCTTTCAGTTTTGGCTAAAAACAGAGCCGTTTATCGTCTCTGCCATGTCAGCATCTAATGCAGGCAGCAGCACGTGTATCAGAGCTTCAGCCTTCATTCGTGAGTGCATGTAGGGTGGGCTGTGTGGTTATCCACTCTACCATACCTAATAGAAGATATCAGACCAAAGATATTCAACTTTTTCACAGAAAAGTTTTATTCTAGTGCTATTACCTTAGAAACTGTACTGGACTCTAGCTGTATCGTGGAAGTGGATTTCTAAAGCTTGTAAACGTGCTAACATCTAAGGATACGCAGATGAACAGAAGTGCCTGAAGGAGAATATTCGTCAAGAGAAAAAGCACAATCCCCCCCCCCAAAAAAAAATACAGACATGAAGGCATTAAAAACATGGCTTCTGCAATCTCACTGAAGTCGTGACACACTGCATTGCTACTTCCTTTAGAATTATATAATTCCTACAGAACAGGGTTTGGGAATACATAATGGGAGCACCAGGAAGCAAAGACTCAAATCTTAGGACTCACCAACAGACTCTAAGCAGACGCAGCAGGCTGTCCACTTCAAGATCTTTGCGCTTTATTAAAATGATATACTATGGCAAAAAAAGCTCAATCCTAATAGCACTAAGAGTACTTAGGATACTCGGTATCAGCCTTTAAGGACACTTGAGATTCTTCTCTAATTACACAGGCAATTGAAGGCAAAAAATAAACATTAAAAAAATCACACTACACATCAGGATAATGAATCACAAACGCCACTGCAGCATGCAGTGTGATGTTATTATATTATCAGTAACTCAGATTCCATTTTCATGACGATTTCTCAAAAACTAGTACACAATTTTGAAGAACACATTATGGATGGGTGGCCACAAACCATTCAGTCATGTTAACTGTACCCAGCTCAAACTTCGTCTGAGCCTGTGAGGCCATCAAGTCTACCATTTTTTAAAAAGAAAGGTCACACACAGACATATATTTTTTGTGTGTGTACACACCTCAAATACATAACTGTTTACACTTATTCAAAGAAACAATTTTTAAAAAATAAAAACAACAACAGGAGAAAGCCTTGGCAGGTGAAAGGTACGGACAGAAAACCTGTTGCTTCTTCAAATGCCAAGTTAAATGAGAAGTCCTTGAATACAGAAGAGGCATTAAAAGCTTTACAAAAATACCCATGTTTGGTGGCTCATAAACAGCTCTCCATCAGCTGTGTTGATCAGCATTACAAACGCTTGCACACAAAACCAAGGACGCTAACCCCTTGTCTTATTTCCTGCAAATAGGCTTGATGAGCGAGCCCTTCCCCAAGCACTTCGGAGCGCAGGATTTTTCAAATTTCAATCTCATGTCAGCACGCTCAGTCTGAGACAGCAAGAATAATTACAGACTGCACAGAGGCACTTCCATTATTGTTAGACACTGAGTTTTACTGAAGGCACAGAACGGAGCACGTTAAAAACGTGCTAGGATGCTCGGCGCCCCTGCACTGACACAGAAACACAGCTTCTGAAGCCAAGCAGGGCAGCTGAATCCCCAGCTCCAGCTTGTTTGTTAACATTATCCTCACCCAAACCTTAGACAGCCCAAGTCATTTAGGGGCAGAATGTGCCTGTTAGAGCCATAAAACAGCATCTCCAGCAGTGCCTGCCATGAAGCCAGTCACAACCACCTTTGGAAACCAAGGACTGAAGGGATGCTCAACTGCAACCCTCTCGTTCCTGCCTGTTGGGAACTGACCGGTCATCTGTTTCCCAAATACCATCAGCTTCCACCTTTTACAAATGCAACAGCAGATAGCCAAACTCCCAACTGCCTTTCTATAGAGGGGTTAAAAACAAAAAAAGATGAAATACTATAACAAACGATGATTTGTGCAACACAGTGCAATCAATTTATCAAAAACTTTTACCAAAAACCTCTTTCAAGTCTTATGATCATTTACTTTCTAAGTCTTCTTGAGGCATTTTCATAATTAATCCTGATTAATCACTTCGGGATTATGTTTTGACCAAGTATTTCAACCTTCCTCCAGTACTACAGAGATTAAAAATCTCTTAAAACTCAGAGGTTTACCCAAAGTCTCCTTCAAGGTCATCTTTACACCCCTCTAGTGCAAAAGCTGCACATCACAAGTACAATTAGGTATTTATTAATTCAAGACTCTCTTGTACAAACATTTGGAGGAGAGAAGCCCTTCAAAACATTGTTTCCTAGAAGACATGCCTCTCAACACCTTTTCCTCAGTGACTTTTTAAACAAGCTGTTCTCATTCCAGAGCAAGTTTCCTTCGGTTGGGATTTTTACAGGACGCATGGAAATGAATTGCATCGCTTCGAATGAAAGTCAGTGGGGTGGAGGATTAATTTCCTTAATTACTCTGGAAAACAAAATTCTCTTTCAACTCTACCACCACCAGCAGAAGTAAACAATGGAGTCTGCTAAAGGAAAGTGCTTATCGTGCCAGTAACCCTTGGGCTTGCCAAACACAGTCCAGACACCTCAGTGAAGCGACTCTCCAGAATTTCACTGCACCTTCTTGGCTACCTTCCCACTCCTGTAATCAAGTTCTCTCTCATCTGATGTTATTTCCCCTCACACACAAGGATCAGTGTGCAACATAAATCACAGCGAACATAAATCCTTTCTGATCTCCGCTGTGGCTTTTTAAATGCTGGAGTCTGTGTTCTGCCTGTGCTGCTCCACTGTGCTCACCAGGCAGAGCAGAGCTTGAAATACTTCATGGGGCTGAAGTCTAGACGGAAGCCAAAAAAGTACTATGAGAAGCAAACACGGCTCTATTCACAAGTATGTTCTTGTGTCTCCATCTCTTTACTTCACCTGCACAGCGTCTGTATGAAGTAAAACAACCCAGCTTTCCCGCCCAACACACCTGAGGTAAAAGAACTCGGTTAGGATGGCTGTCTCCAGTGCAAGCAGGGAGAAATTTTCAGCCTATTAAAAAAATAAATAAACCTGTTTATGTATACTAAGAGAGAAAACTGCCTAAGTAAAAAAAAAAAAATAAGGAATGACAATCTCCTTAGGAAAATCAAAACATGAGTATTAAAATTGCTTAGCTTCAAGAACATGGAGCTCAAAACAGTGAAAAACACAGGCTCCTGTAAGGAACATCAAGGTGCTTACCACAGTAAAGAAATTCAGAGATGCTACACAGGTTTTTACAGTAAATAATTACAAAAAGAGCAGTGTCTGTGCGTTGAGGGCTCCTATTAAAAAGGCTGCCCACCGTGCTGTGAGTGACTGGCCCGCCGCGAGCCGGCGCTGGCTGGGATCCCGGCCGGCCCCACGCCAGGCCGCAGGCTGCCAAGCGGCATTTCTGAAGTTCTGCCGCAGAAGGGCCAATAAAGGATTTTGTGCAGGCTCGGAAGACAATACGAGCCTGATCAACCTTTTCTAATCAGCAGCCAAAGCGTCTCGGTTGCCTGTCAATGACAGTGTCTCTCAGCAGGGAGTGGTTTATTATTCTAATACGATGCTCCAGTAAAGAGGGGGTCAGCCGTGAATCGCTACCATGAGAAGATTTAATTAGATTTTTACACTGACTAAAGACACTTCCTGCACACAGACAAAATTTTAAATATGGAGATAAATGATAATGTATTTTAAGGCAAGGTTACAGTTGTTTTCTTGTGTTTTAAACATAGCATTCCTGTTTTGCCTCTTCTGGAGAAGGCTGTTCAAATGATACAGTTGTGCTGTCGAGCTTACATGTTTATTGCAAAAAAAGTTCAATAATTTAATTATAAGCTCTCTAGGCAAATCTTCCAGAGTAGTCCACCTAACAGAGAGCTCTGTATTTTCCTGGGAAAAGTCTTAAGATGCCGTAAACAAAAAAAATTACCCAATTAAAAACAAACTCTGCTTCACAGAGCAAAAGCTACATAGTATTTTGATATTAAAGACAGGCATAATATATATCAATGTATTACTTTAGTATGGTGTTTTATATATTATATATATTATGTAATAATATAATATAATAATTACATTATATATTATATAATAATTATGTATAAAGAAGCGAGCGCAGCTCAGTTATATTAATAAATACAGCTGAAAACTATCTGTATTAGCAGGCAGAACTTTCAGTAAGAGCAATCTGATATTTTCTGAAAACTGGAGGAAAGCTGCAGACAACCACGAGGGCCGGGGCTGTTATTGCTATTTCAGTCATTAGGAAACCATTATCTCAAATTCATGCTGCTACCAGAACACAGGTTCACCTAGTAACATGGCAGCAAATTACAAGATTAATTAGCTAACATGTAGCTACTGAGAGTCAACCAGTTGAAGCTGATGCCCTGCAGAAGCAGATGAAATATTACCAAATGGCATCTATCACCTCAAAGATCGTCCTGCAGTTAGGTTTCTGAACATCAGTAAATTTGCAGACGTTTCAAATAGCTCTCCATTCATATCCAATTTGCATTCACTGCTCACTGAATTGATGTGTTTCTGTATTTGGCATTTGTTTAAACATTTAATTATTCTTCATTTTTTGCCTACTTATAATCTAGTTTTCTGTAAAGTCCAAATACAAAAAAAATATAACTATTGATCTAATCAATCACATTGTTAATAGCACTTCATAGTTTTTTTAAAAAAAGAAATAAAACTATACAATGCAGTGCAATCAATGGCTTACATAACTACTTGGCAAAAGACACAATGAGACAAACATTGCACAACATCTCTGAAAAGGAAGCATGAAGATGGCAAAGCTGAAAAAGAAAGCTTGACTGAAAACAAGTCAAATGTAGTTATAGTTACATCCTCAGCTGCGCTACTCAAAGGTTTGCTGCTTTGACTGTCTGTCTGCAACCCATCCCATTATACAGAAAATAGGCTTCTTTGTAAACTGCTGCTAGTAAGAAGCACATAATAGCAAAAGAGAGAAAATAAGGGCAAACAAAACAGTGCTCATTTTACTCTTTCCAAAGGCTCAAAAAAATCCCTAAAACATTAACTGTACTTTAAATGTGTGTGTATATTGCACAGTATCACAAGGCAGTAAAGGAGCACGTTCCATCCTCGCGTGCCACACTGCATCAGCGCTAACTGACAGCTCTCGAGAGGCTCTATACTCAAATCAGAGCTAAAGTTTTCCCAATATATCCTGTCCTTCACATTCAGGAGATGGAAATGAAATACTTACTTAGGATTTGAAAGCGAAGGAAGTCAACTGTTTGGACAGGCTGTGTGAGAGAGAGAACCTCTTTATTGAAATGCTCTGAACCAACCAACCAGAACAAGTTAAGATATGAGCAAACATTTCAAACAACCTGAAAACTAAAAACCATCCTACAACCAGCTTCTCTTTAAGTACCTTATTTACACCAGCATTTCAAGATGTGGAAAAGATCTTCAGCAGAAGTGTCTGAAAGATCTGCAAAATGCAGATCTTTAAGATACAGCATACACTGACACTTCAGCAAAACAATTAACAGCAAAAGCAAACAGTACTTCAGTTGTGTAAGAGCTTACTGGTGGAGAATGATGCCTAAAGCATGATAAAAATTAAGTGGGTATATAAACGGATGATTCAAACATGGTACTGTACCAGCAAAAAGATGCAGAAGTGCATACCAGAAGAGAGAAGCAGGTATTACAGCACACAGGCTTCGCTATTGGAATTTTTATATCCATTGACGTGTTAATAAAAAAACACAACACAACAACACACACAGGGAAGACAGCAATTGTAGAACAACAAAAAGAAATTAGTAGCAGCAGGTAGTATTTTAGCTGTACTAGCAAAAATTATAATTGATTTTCTGTCCGCAGTGTTGAAGTTGCTATCTGTGCATTGAAAATACGTTTTCATTTTCAAAGCATAATCACATGTTAAAACAGTTCTACCTGGCATTTTCTGTCAACAAGCTCATTTTACAGGTGCCATACAAAAGCCACCGTTGTTGTGACACCTCAAGAAATTAGTTTCACTTTCTCAGAAATTACCTAAGACTAAATAGCATTAGATTTGCTTACCAACTATTATGCTGTAAAAAACAGTGTTGAAGCAGCCTTTTGTCTAAACGAATAGAAACTTTTGAAGTAGAAAGGATCGTGCAAGCATGCAACCTGGTGGCTGATCCGGTCCAGCCCTCAGTGGCAGGCTGCACTGGGCGACTCCAGACCAATCTCTGCTTGGAAATCAAGCTGCAACCAAGAGCTGGGAACATGGAGCACCCACTGCCACAGCACACTTTTCCACTGCCATCAAGTTGACTAGAAAATGCAAACACCTGCAACAGGCAGAGGGTTAACAGAAGCAGTACCTGAATAATTACTGCCCATGAGAAAAGAGGAAATGCAAGCAGGGATGTGTTCAGTGCAGGCAGCGGATGGGTAACAGGTCAGGAACCAAAACACCAGACCAATGATTACCAACTAGGAATTATTTCCTAAACTTTCAAATATGTTGGTTGCTTGCTAACTATACAGCTCAGTGAGATTTGCCTTTTAAACTAAAAAGCAATGAACGTTTAAACTACTTTTTATAAATAATACCGAGAAGTACTATTAGCTACAACTGTGATTCTTCAAACTATGAGTTTGCCATGTAGCCGATGAGCCTCAAACTCAGATCCAAGTTTGATTTGTATTTCAGTCCTTCACAAAGGGCTCTTTTCATAAGACCTGTCTACAAGGCACATACAGATTTGTCATGAGCAAAAGCATCATCTGTCAAAATATAAAAGCCAAAACAAAATAGAAGGATCTGCATGTAAAAGACAAGTAGAAAAGCCGGGTTTTGGCTTGAGGGGAGCTCAGTTTTATAGTGCTATTTTGGACAGAGCTGTTAAACTTTGACTTAAAATACATCAAAACAGTAAGGTATTTTTTTTTGCAACTTCTGGAGCATATTTGATTTTAACACCAAACATTAAATGTAACAATCAGCAAAAGAGCACAACAATTTTGAGATTCAAGACGTCTAGGGAGCTTGACACAGACTGACAGGCTCCAGCCAAGCTTGCTGTGTAATTATTTCATGTGTCTGCACTTTGTCTTCCATCACTGAAATGAACACCTAAAGGCAAGAACACAAAAGATAGAGGATAATACATCACCATCCATTTATCAGAATGAATACTGACAGTGGATAGTTAGAGCTTCCTATTGGGTCTCACAGGTAGGAATGACACGGCCATTCATTCTTCACATGTCACTCCTGGACTTCGAATTTTGTTTAAAGAAATTAACTGGGCTCGAACAACTGATAATAAGACAGAATTCCAGACTCCTGACCTATATGAAAGTATCTGCCTTACAGTTAATTCTTTCTCTTATCCCAGCTTTGTACAAGTATTACTCGAGTAGCTCTCGGCACTCTCACACAATTCCCAGCTGATACAATTCTTACAGCTCAAGGGGGGAAACCGAGGCACACAGCAACTCGACAAAATAGCAATTTGCTCTGCAATAACTTAGTCCAGAAACTCTGCATCTTTAAGTGCTTTTAAACATATGTTGTTGAGAATGAAAAGGCCGATCTCTATTCCACGATTGTATTTTGTGATGGATGAAAACAAAGTACCATAGGCACAATGATCATACATAGAATGTAAACTTTATTTCATTTCATTCGAGGTGTGCAGATAAACACTGCAAAAGTTAAATGAGTAATTCACTATTTTATCATGATCTCTGCACCAATGTATTATCTTCTTTCCCAAAATAAGATTTGTAAGAACCAAAAGAAGCCACAGAAAGAAGTCAGAACAGTCTGCTAATGTTAATAAGGTCTTCCTTGCCCAGCATTTTACTCCCTTTTACCTATGCAAATATAAAAATCAGGGAAATCAACTGGAACTGTGAGGCAAATGTATTTATGTCCACTTAGAAATGTATGTTACACTATCACACTTGTTTTCAAAATGACATACAAATACTACTGAATAATATTAATGAAGTTACAAAAACAGTGCTAAGACTTTATTAGGTAAAATCTAGAGCAAAGAGGAAGAGCTCTGCAAAAATAAACTGTTAGGAAAGCAACTAACAGTAGAGCAACATCTATAGAGAAATGAAAACCAAGTAACTTCACCCAGTGAAATTTCAAATAGTTGCGCCTCATTTTTTTCATACTGGTAATTGGGAAAACTGGACAAGCAAGCACTTGTACCAAAATACTTAAAATCATTATAAATGAAGATAATGTTTAGAGGAAAACTCTCAAGTGATCAGCTAGAACCTGCTACCCAAGCTTTTTTCATTTAACCCATCCATAGGGTTCCTTGTAAACACATGAATACCCAGCCAATGCCCTGAAGTGAAATAAAAAAGTAATAACTGTTATTTTTAACATCAAGTAAAGAAAGCATAGCAAAGCCCTTCTCGTACTGCGTATCCCTTCCACTTAGAAAGGGCATTTCCCTGTCTTTGTCCAACTCCGAAGCTGGGTCAGTTGACCAGCACCAACACAGCTGCCCCGAGGCAGCGTGGCCATGCCCACGATGCACACCGTGGTCCTCAGGGCTGGGAAGAGCCACTTCAGTCCCCACGTAATTCCCACTTTAGCCCCCCAGTAAATCCTTTTCTGCAGTTGATTGCTTAGGAAACTTTTCCCTTTTTGTTGAGTTATTGTCAAAGATACAGGTGACTCTGTAATTGTCTTTATTTTTAGGTAAGATTCGTCAAAGTTTTCTTACTGTGAGACATCCAGAGCTTCCTTCTTAACAGCACATTTCACGTTTGAAAGTACTTTTATTCCTGTCACAGTATGGCTGTTTAGCTTTTCCCTTAAATAGCTAAAGGTTACTTGGAATCGCGCAGAAGTGCAGCAATGACATCATTAATAAACACATTCACAATGCCCACATGGCATCGTATTACACAACGTTATGCAATACCGCTGGTTTAGCTAAAGCATCAAAATATAGAGACCTTCTCCCCCACCTTATTAAGGCTCTGCTCTTTTTGCTTGTCATCTCTGACAAGGGAGCATACAAGCAATGAATACGGAAACACTTGCTGTAATGCATTTCTGCATTTGGCAGGCGGCAGGTTTAATTTATTCTTTTCAGATTGATCGCCTGCTGCAGCAAAGCAGCCTCTAGTCCCCCTCCACACCAAACAGTCGAGCTAAAGAGGGGGGGGGTTAAAGCAATCATATGATAAAAATCACAGCTTTAGCAACAGCTTTGATATCATTAAGTTCGTAAAATTTCCTCTTATCTAGCTTGTTCTTCACTAATTAGCCCAACCACTAGTAGCCTGTTCCTTTTTTTTTTTTTTGACACAGAAACAAGCAGTTAAACTGGTTATTTGTAGCCTTTAATTACACATTAAAATCTTCATCCTTAACTTTCCTTTTTCTGAAAGTACAGGGATTCCCTACAGTGCAATACTGACGTTCTGCTCTAAAGGCTGCAAGGGCACCTTGTAATGGCTGGGGCTCCGGAACAACTTTTAATTAATTGCCACCGTTTAACGGCACAATTCTCACCCCAACATTACCTTTAAGGCAAGCATACATCAAAGAGTCAGAACTTTGCTGTTTTACAACAGAACTGCAGTTCTCACTAACGCTAACGTTCACTACGGGCTACGTGCTGCTTTGGGTCCGTGCATATCCTGGAAAATGAACACGCAGATCTCAGACGGTACGCGGCCCCCAGATTCCAGCGAGATACGGCTTTTTCATCTCCCAGCTGCGAAGTGCTCCAGCTAATCTTTGGCAAAGGAGATGGGAATTACTTCAAATCGCCGTGCTCAGTCACACAAGGCTGTGCATCGCACCCAGAGCAATCCTATTTGCGGGATTAGTTTGTGGAGTATGACACCAAAACATGAACAACAATCAGCTCAAGGCCTCTTTTAGCTAATGCCTCCAAGAAAGACACGTCCATGGAGCTATTCGCTACAAGGACACACGAGCTAAGGCTATCGGTCCAGAACAGCTCACAGCAAACTGGTAAAAGAAGCTCTTTACGCCGTAAAGAAATGATGAAATCTTAATTACATGCACTCTCTCCACAGTGGCTGGTTAGAATACTTACTGAAAAGTGAATGGATAGTACAGATTTTCCCTGCGTTAAAATTCACTGCAAAACTTTACACCACCGCTAATGAATATCTCAGTAATTTTACTGGGACTAAAGCAACATCCACGACCTCTGTCTCTTGTGCTGGCACGAATAGAAATTATTATCCTGTTAATGACTATCGCGAGGAACATTTGGTTTTAGTCAAATTCTTTTATTTGGACAATCTGTGTTGATCAATGCCTGCTGGTTTTTTGTAATTACTTTGTAGGAAAATACGCAGCTGTGTAGCACTTATCGGAATGAAATGAATTTCAGCATATGAATACAGCCAAAAAAAAAAAAAAGAAAAAAGGCATTGATCAGGTATAACAAAATAAAGAGGATTATTACTACCTCCCCTGCTGTCAGATATATCTACATATTAGGAGATGAGATCAAGATTCAAGTTTTTTGAAGGGATCACATTTCTGAAGTAACGTAGAACACCAAGCTATTGACTCGGCACGTACCAAGCATTGCCAAGCAGACACAGGAATGGCCGCTGGTAGAAAACACAACAAACCTGTGCATGAAGTCACGTCGTACCCGAGCAGCAGCCTGGGGAGCCTACTCAGCTGTTTGCTACACCTCTGGCAACACTGGGGAGCTTCCACAGCAGTCATTCCACAGCCCATGTGCTGCACAAGTGGCCAAGCCGGGCAGTGCCTCCTTCATGGAACACATCCTGGGACCCAACTTGAGGCCCAAATAAACCTAAGCACCAATCCCATATATATTCCACCGTAAGAGTTTCTCCCACTGACTGAATGCTGGTTTAGTAACGTTGGATCTCATTTACAAAGTACGAGAACATCAGATTTATATTGCATTACAATATGCCATATAAAAATTTAGAAGTCTGAGACACAGAAGCGGGCTCTGAGTCCCAGCAGGTACCTGTTGTAGGACCGAACACTGCAGTACACTTACCACTTTTTTTCCCTCAGATTTCAGATGCTAATTAAACCTGTGCTGGTCCACTACTGAAAACTTACTAGAGAAACCACATACATCCTTAATGAAGCACAGAAAAGGACAAACAGGTGACCTCAAGACCTTACAGACCAAACAGGGAAAGAATGAAAAATACAGCTGTATCATCCTCCTTCCTTCAGCATCTCTGCTACCTTAACGTGTGGCAAAGCACACTCAGGGTTTCAAAGCTAAGCACGACAGATAACCCTAGTGACAGCAGGGAATACAAAGAGAAAGCAAATTAACAACTCTATTTACCTCTTAAACCAAAATTGAAAGGTCACTTGGATTACCTCTTTCTCCCTTTTTTGGAGTGCAGCTCAGTAAAGTATCTTTGGCTACAAACAGTAAGATCACCGATCAACGCTAAAGCCCCTGCAAGCTATCGGATTTGACCTCACTGGAGTTGTCCAAACAACCCTTCATAGCCAAAGCAATACTTTTGTGTTGTTTTTTTTTTTCTTCCCAATTAAATTATACTGAGTGCTAAGCAGTAAATAGCACATAACTGAAAGTGACAGACTGCTATTACATTTAATAGCAGAGTGCTTTTTTTCCCCAGTATTTAAACAAAATGCACAAAATGAAAGACAACACGGCTTTGGCAGGCTCATCGTCCCTCTGCATTTGGGAACAGCTGAGCTCTGCGAACCAGTTGTCACTGCTGCTGACACAGACCTTCAGGAAAAAAAAAAAAAAAAAAAAAAAAAAAAAAAAAAAAAACTTTTGAAAAGCTTCGAATCATCTTTTAGCTTACTAGGCCTTACCACTTGGATGTATTGTACCACATCTGAAAAGCAGAATTAACCACTTGATACCTATATACATAGCTGTTCTCTAGGTAAAACTCAGTTCAATAAAGTTTAACGATGTGTTGTGACCTAAGAATTTTCCCTCATAATCTGTAATACAATATCGGCTCAAACATGGCAGTTGCTTCCCCAGCTCTGGGATCTGATCATCCCAGCTCCTGTATCTGAAAAGACCCTGATCAGTTTACACGTGTTAAAAATTGCCATTTAGTTTAAGGGTAACTTCAATCACAATTTCTAATACTGTGGTGGCAACATACATTACAGTAATTATGTCAGCCACATTTCTTAGGTGGGGAAAAGTGGTCAAGAAGACAAAGAAATCAGGATTATGTAGTTAAAGCTTTTCCTCCCTCGCCTTAGAATACAAATTTAATACTTACTGTATTCGACGAAACTAGAATTACCCAAAGGTTTTGCTCAAACTAAAATGAAGGTGTGCTACTTCCTCAGAAGATCCTGTCCCATTTCCCTAAAACAATCTGTCTCAAATCAGTTGTTGTCATCTCTGTTTGGTAGGCAAAGGAGAAACGTGAAAAAAAAATCCAAAACAAAACATGGCTGTATCTTAAAATAACTTGAAACTATCATATTTTCAATAGCTGCTGAAATTCATTATGATCTGAATTTCTCAGCACTTATCTTCCTGTAACAAAGCTGTCAAAATAGTGCTTTCCTGTTTGCTCGTTACCCCTTATAATATTCTACGTGGTTTGAAAACAAGCACTTCGGGACTTTGCTATTCTCTGAAACAGTGTTGTAGGTGGCAGTTCGAGCAAGTTCAGGCTAATCCATAGTTTTCCTTTGAAGAAACTTAATGCTATATATGCACTATTTGCATTCCTTTGAATGACCGTAAAGGAATGCATAACCTGCAAGAGCATCGTCGCATCCTGTCCCTCCAGCACTCTATTTAAAAAAGCACGGACACTAGCCCCCCAAAAGAACAGCATGGCTTTGAGAATTTGTAGTGGATTTTCATCTAGTTAATGGACAAATGCTCAGAAAGCCATCCACAAAATGAGCATAATCCTTGTCAGAGGTCACCAAGGGCTAACATTTCATCTACATAATCGGTTATGGTAGCGAAATACCAATAACTGGGGGGGACAAAAGCACCAATATTTTGCACTTGCCGTCCAAAATTAAGGAAATCATTAAAAAGTAAGACAAAATTATTTAACAAACACTGACGGGGTACAACAAAAATTTAAACGTGCAGAGAAGAAAAGACAAAGAATAGATCGGTTAGAAATCTTTAAGGGGAGTTGAGAGTTACTTAATGAGTTGATGAAGGACATTATAGAAAGTTACAAAGAGACTTTTATAAAGAGACTTTCCATTTATTCTGACCAAGTGAAATATTAGAGACTTAGCTTACAAAAAGTCCTGCAAGGCGTGCAAGTAAACTCTGAACACACTAAAATCAGCATCAGTTACAGTTAAATGCAATCTCACTGCACGACAATACGCTGCAACTTACACTGAAACAGCTTCACAAAGCCTCTGCAGAACAGGCATTCATCAAATTACCAACAAGAAAACAATACCAATGTGGTCCTAATTGTTCACAAGATACCGAATGCTAAAATTCATGTTTGAGCTACATAGTACATGGCTACAAAGTAATTAAACATATTCATGTAAGCGCTATTGTCTTACATGATAAGGAACTAATTTTTAATCTTTTTCCCTCATATAAAAAGGGAGTAATTTGCAGAGCAAAAGGGTCACACGTTGTAGCAACATGTTCTTTTACAGTTCCTGTTGCACTGTCTTGCCAGAAGTCAAGCTAACGGAATACCAGGAGAAACTTAAACATGAACAGGGATATTAAGTGAGCTCCAAGCATTCGAAGTTATTGGAAACTGATCTCCTCCTTATTAATACAATTCCCCATGATGTACAAAAAGATATCTCCATGTTCCAGAATGCAAACAGAGTTTTAATCTTTAATTATATTCTCAACCTCAACTCTTCAGGAGTGAAGTAGAGACGTGGGCCCGAGGATTATTTCTTTATTACATTATCATCTCGGTGGTATTTAATGAATATTGATACTTAATACGGCTTTGCCAGTAGGGGGAAAGAAGAATTTTAGAACTACACAAAGAACTTCTGATGACTTTTCTCAGAAAGGAAAAAAGACAGCCACACATTTTGCTCTTTCACTCTCAAATACTTTTAAGAACAGGCCCACATGTTAGATTCCAGCTCCCAGTGCTCACTGAGAGTGCTGTACCAACACCTCATGTTAAACAACCCCATTTCCCACAGCTTACATACTGGAGTCACGCTTAACTGGTGCTTCAGACTCCTGGTTTCAGAGTACGAATTCCTGGCTGGGATTTCAGACCTCTTACACAGCAAGGTCAGATGAAACAAATGTAATTTCAACATACGGTCTTAAAAGCAGACTTTAAACATATGGTCTTAAGAACAACAATGACGACAAGCCTCTCTTGGCTTAAGCAAGCTCTGCCATTATCCTTAGTATGATCTGCCTCATTCGTAATGAAACTCCTGAACCTAGGAAGTAATTAGATGCTGTTTATAAAACAAAGTACTGAAAAAAAAACCTTTTCCTTCAAAAATTCTTGGCAACGGGCTCATCTGGATTTTTCTTAATGTAGAAATGATCATTTACACAAGTTCCAACTAATTTATTTTGGCACATGTAACGACTGGGTATATAGTTTATATACATATACACAAATACCTTTCAGTTAACTGTTTAAGCCAGTCCTTTTTCTGAATACTACATTACTGACTATTTTAGATACACATCTTCCTCACCTGATGTGTCTTGAAGAAGGCTCTTAACAAATACAACAGAATCTTGTAATGACACTTGTATAGCAGAATCATTTAATCTGATAGGGCATTAATAGTATAAAAAAATCAACGCTTCTGACAATATCAGTATTGAACCAAGCTGTAATAAACACAGTTTGGTATATCTGTAAGTTTATTTTCCACATCCAGATGAACACATATCTGCTGAGACAGTAAATAAGTTCCTAAAGGAGACTGCTCACTGAAGAGCATCTTCTGGTAAAGTAGCTCCAAAGCACAGAAGCAAGTATGAACTTCTTTTGAATAATCCATCTTCTCTAGAAAATAGAAAGGGGATGGGAGCCATCAAAAGATGAGGGGATGGGAGTTTTGTACAATAAACTGTGGAAGCAATCTTGACAAAAGATTTCTTATTAATCCAGCCACTTATACAACCAGAAAGATGGAATAAGTCAGTGCTTAAGACTCTGCATTCTGTGGATACATAATGTGGGAACTGAATTTTGTTATATGGCACCTAGAGACTATACAAAAATGGTATTATACCACTAAAAAACCAGCCCTCCTGACTCCCTACCCAGCCCTCTATCCTCAAGTCCTTATACCCTTCTAAAAGAAAAATTATCTTCATAGCTCTTTGTAGCTCATTTATCTACAACAGTATTATGGGCAGCATGTCCTTTTTTTTTTTAAGAAAAAAGGAAAAGTAATTTTGCTGGTCTGCTTCTAGCAATACAGTTTAAATTCACAAAGATTTTTACTCAATCTATTAAAATGTTTTCACTGTCAAGTCAGGAAATCCATCAGAGCACACGAGATTTACAAGACAAGTTGAAGTGCCCTAAAACAAAAAACTGGACTCATTTTTACTCAAGCCTCTCTATCCACTGAGCTTGAAGTTGTCAAACAAGAAGCAGACTTGCAATTGTTTATTGTTTATAGTGTCCTTACTTCTGCAAAACTACAAATGTCACAACAAATGACCCCAGAAGGCACCATAAAGGGCAAGAGTCTCAGTACTTATAGTGGTGAGCAAGTTCTTGTTCTGGCAACTTCCTTGCAGGCAGAGAAGACAGATGATTAATTTGGGAACACCGAGAAAGCCCCATGCCACAGAGCTATCAGAGTCCCAGGGTTTTCAGCTGAGACCCCTAAAAACTCCCATTAATACTGACTCTCCTGCGTGTACCAACAAATACAACTGCAAGAGCACAAAGCCAACGTCCTGCGCTTCCTCTTTTCTCTCTTCCTCCTCACCTCGCAGTGGTTCGCCGCTGTCATTTCTCAGCGGCACGGTGCCACAGCGGAGCCTGCCAGGCTCTCAGCGGGGTGGCAGCTGGCAGGGACACGTGCTGGCAGGGACCTGCGCGGGCTCACTGCTCCCGGCCCTCCCAGACCGCTTAGGGCACAGCGCTCAGCTCCTGCAGGGCTTGGGGAGCCGACATCACCAGCAGGAATTTGCTTTTCAGACACTAACTGTAGAATAATACAAGATTAATTAACTGCATCAACGAATATATTTCAAGGGGAATAAAAAAATCCTAAACCTAAGAGTCTTTTTCCTTTTAAATAAATAAAATAAAGCAAACCCACTCCACCCCCACCTCAAACGCCCCCCCAAAAATAAGCCGTGCTTGCTTCCCGAAGTGTTGCATGTATATGCTTTCCTAGTCACTTGGAAGGAGCTGACAGCTTTCAGCACTTCAGCACACGCTTCTGTACCAGAAGGAAGGAAGCAGCAGCCAGATGAGAAGCATGTGAGGGAACGCATCTATTAGCAAGTACAGGGAGATGTCTTGTTAATAGAAGACAGAAGGAGGGACAAAGCAAGAAGAGAAAGCAGCCAGCAGTTAGTCACTTTCTCATGCAGATACACTTGGCTAGAAATGCGATACATACCAAGCCAGCATTCTGCACTTTCAGAGCCAGTGGAAACCAATACTGAAAAGCAAACACGAACACCAAAAGGCCTCTTTTCAAAACTGAGATACAGCAAAATCAGGTGACAGATGCCACCTGATGTGCTAAGTTGCCTGTTTCAATCCAGCGCCCTTAGAAGCCCTCAGATAATAAAAACTGTGAGAAAATGGAAATTTTACTGGGAGAAGTCACACAGGACAGAGACCTTCCATTTTAAAAAATATCTTCTTATTCAAAATTGCTGCTGCTGTTACAGATATCTATTAGTGATAACGCAGAGCTGCTCACTCCCAAACCAGAGTATATCAAAAGATGGCCTGGGACAAAAAACGACTGGCAAGGGACAAACTAGCAGGACTACCAAGCATCAGCTGGGCCATTGGCAAAACCTCTTCTCCAGCTCCTTCTGCAAGCAGAAGAAATTGTTTAGCATGTAAGACAGGCTGGAGTTTTTTATTTTATATATATTTTTAAAAGACATTTTGAGAGGAAAGGAGAAGAAAGAGAAGATAAAGGAGAGAAACTAAGGGCTCAAGTGAACAATGAGTTGACACAACACAAAAACCAAGTTTTGCAACACCCCTCTTCCAAGACATACCACTTGGCAATACTCAGCACGTGGGATAAAACTCAAGTCTCACCACAGCAATAGAGACCAAAGATATGGTTAACAAGATAACTGCTCAGTTTGCATCACCATTAGAATTAAACAGGTATGAATACAAATAGAAAAAGTTACCTATGCAGTTTCTTCGAGAAACAGGAAAATAAAAAAGAACTTCAGTAGCTTGCCCCCTGATGTGACTAAAATTAGATATCAAAGCATACACATACCGAATCAGCATCGAAATAGAGAGTTTTTAGAAGATACTTTGTCCAAAGCATTATTTGTTACCTCCTGAGCAAGAGTGTTTCCTGCATTTCTTTACTGACTGAAAAGGATTACTGCAGTGCTGCTATTTCCTCCAATCCTAAAATGACGTCTTGGTACATAGCCAGTTTTCTCTACTTATGTTTAAGAAAAGCTCTAGGTAATATAGTTGTTCTGAACAACATTTAATATATGCTTGACTCATAGCACATTGTTACTCAGCCTGAAGACTTGTCGCTGAACTTTATTTTATTAGCATAAATCAAAGCAAAAAGAGACAAAAAAATAGTTACCCCTTTCCTTCCTAATCAATAAAGCTTTAAAAAATAAAATAAAATTCCTGAATTGCCACAGGAAAATTTGCATTGAAGTCAGAGAAGTCCACCTTTTTCCCTAAGATGCCCTTTCAAGGAGATACATAGTTCTGTACCTGCATGTTTTCTTCTTTTGCATTTTAAAGAGAATGAAGGAAAGAATATCCCAGAATTATTCATCATTATTTGCATGAAACTATAGCAAAATCAAGATGTTAAAATCCCATTTGCTGTATCTTTTTTTTTTTTTTTAAGAACACTTTTCATAAGTCTATTTTCATAAGTCTTTTCATAATCTGCCTCTGCCTTGTGTTAGAGACGTGGTATTGAGCTCAACAGCTATATGATTTGACTTAATATAACTATTTTTCTCTTTTAGGACATAACAAGATAGCAAGTAAGAACAAAAACAGAAAGGTCAAAGAAGTCAGACAACAAGAAACCAGGGATAGATAAAGGGCTCAGCTCAGAACAAACATATTTTCACTGTGAATAATGCTGGAAGGGGTAATAATATACTAAGATATAATTCAAAGACTAGCCAAATTTTAGTTACTGTGCTCAAATTTAATTCTATCTCCAAATTACAGATAAATGCAGCGTTGAATGAAAAGGAAAAAACCACCTGCAGATAAAAAGGCATGCAATACTTTTAAGTTCATATACCGCACACCCCATATTAACATTTATACACCTGCAGCTCTTCAGCTCTTCTTGTGTTTTGTTGTTGCTTGTTCATGACATAGAATATACAGGTACAGACTTTTATATGCAAAAATGTAAGCCAGCTCTTTCTCCCTCATTATAAGTACTGCTAGTAACTGGGGAAGCCATGATATATGTAGTTTTATTTTAAGGCCTCTGAATAAAACCTGTGACAACTGGTATCACAGTGCTCTAGTTTATAGACTTCCATCAGAGAAATTTTATGCTCAAAACTTGACGCCCCAACAAAGAAAGCAACTATTGAACCAAAGTTTGTCACAATACCCCACTGTTCTTTCACAAATACAGCAGGAAAGGCATCTGTTTGTCAAACCTGGGGTTCTGCTACAGCTGCCCTTCTAACCGTTCCTGTGCAATTGATGTATCGGTAAAGCGACAGAACATTTAATGGATTCCTGAATTAGCAATCCTTTAAAGTTAATATACAAGGGGAGAGCTCTGTTTATATGAAATGATAACAGATAACAGTAAAGAAAAAAAATCTAAACTCCTTTTGATTCCTGCATCAACTTCGCCCTGTGGACTCCAGTGACAACAAGGACTTTTCTTATTATAACCAAGTTTTTAGTAGCACAGTTTATACATCAGTGACTCCTGTTCTGTGAAAAAACACGCAGCTTCCACTAACTACAAAGATGCTCAGTACAATGAATAATTGCTTAGCATTTCATTTTCTACATAATAATCATTTTCTTATATGTAACTAAATATTTTAAACAGTTTATTAATTTTTTAAGTTTAGTTGTGGACATCTCTGTGGTTTTGGCATCAGTACAAAGACCGCCTAAAGTGTTGATACTCTATGTCCTCAAACAGTTTCTAAGTGTCCTCATAATTGCTTGTCACCTGTAAAAGAGGTTTAGATCCAATGCAAAATTAACATATGGTGAACAGATGGACTCAGAACAGACATTTGTCAAGAAAGTACTCACACCAAAGACTTTTTGGCTTCAGCCTTTTAGGACCTTCAGAAAAGTGCTACTTGAAGCTCCAAGTCATACTAATCAAGGGAACATCATTCCTCAATGACAATCTCGTGTTGTAAAAACTTATATGCCCTGTTGTGAAGAAGAATCCTTGCAACTTTTCTGTTGTCATAGTGCCTCCAAAAGTAGAAGAAACAAAATATTGTTTCCATAGGGTACCCCATCCACCCAACATGAAACAAAAATGCAAGCACAAAGTTCTCGTTATTACGGATTTTTTAATAAAATAATTACAATAAGAAGTCAAAAATAACCCCACACCACCACTGAAGCTCTTCAAAATAGTCCATTACTTACTGAGGGGGTAAGACGAGAGTTGTTGGCTGGGCTTTTGGTCTGCGTTTTGCAGATACTCCCATCTGGTTGGCTGACCGTTTCAAAGACTGCTGATTCAAAAGGCCAGATGCTAGCCCTGCATGGTACTGCAACTGGATAAAAATAATTTAAAAAAAAAGAAAAACATTAAAATATACACCACTGCAGCACTCTGTGTCAGACCTCTACAATCTGTACTACTTTATTAAAATTACAGCCGGCAGACTAATGTATGCTATTTCATGTATTGCTCGGACAGAAGATGATATGAACAAAAGCATATAAAAACAGCCTGTTGTAAAATAGATATTACAAGCAAATTATGCCATAGGGAAAATAAGATGATGAATCAAAGACTTTCTCAAGTCCTAATTCTCCTGAAGCTTGGACTTGCTTTTTTGTTAAGACAGCTCCTCCTCTCAAGGGATCAAGCATCCAAACCATCTAAAGGAACGTAAGAAGAAAGGTTTGACCCTTTCACTGTACAAACATTTTTTAAAAAATAACATTCATTTTTGTCTTAAAAATAGATAACATTCACAAAAAAGTTTCTGCCCTCTAAAGAAAAACCTAGCCTTTGAAATATCTACTCGCACATTTCACAAGCGTCGCAGCAGAAAGATTCACATTCAGTAGCTTTCTCCTCTAACCTTTTATTTTAATTGCCAATAAAAAAACAAATTTATGAAGGACATACGTGAATTGACAGGTTTTGGAGCACATTCTCACTGCTCAGATCTAAGAACAGCCACGGCGCTGCATCTGTCCTGCAACCAGCTTCAAGTCAACAAGTTTCAAGTTCACCTCTGCGAGCTTTCAGCTCCCCGTTTTGAGCAGGAAGGTGGGCGCAGAACCTCACGATGCAGTGTCAGACAAATGTAATCCCTTTTATCCCTCCGGTCCCTGCATCATTGCTTTCAGTCAATTGTTCATAGACTTGTTCTGAAGAAGGTGAACTGTTTTATCACCGATCCCATGATCCTCGTATAAAAAAAGGTACCGATAGGAAAGCGTGACTTACAAATGTTCAGAAAATGAAGTGGTCTTAGGCCAAGCTGTTCTGTGGGGTACTGACTGAAAACGAGGGAAACACAGCTCGGTAAAGTGATCTACGTGAAAATGGGGATTAAAATGAGTGAAGGTATCCAGTGAGTCAATCTGTCCCAAATACCAATGTTTAGGGCAACCCCAAGGCTTACTTTCTACCAGGCCCCCGGCTTAGGTGGCTGCTTTGCCATGCAATTTAAGCCATGGCAGGGCAAGAGGATGCACAGCGTAGCTAACGGGAAGAGAATGGCACTCAGTCGCCGAGGGAAGGGCTATTTTATTGCCCTACCAACTCATCTTAGGCCAATGAATTTTGCACGAATTAGCTTTTCTCCTACAGGTTTCTGGAATGAAGAAAATCAATGTGAGCAATGGACAGCACATGTTTGAAAGGCGATGCTTCAAAGTGTCAAGGGCTTAGTTTTCAATCTTCACCACCGGAATTTGCAGCGAGTGCAATACGCAGGGAGTTAGAGGGAAAGACAGCTCTGGCAGAAGGCGCCTCCGACTCCACAGCATGCCCTTCCCTTCGTTTCTTGCATCTTATTACAGCGGCGCCCCTTCAGCCATCTTGTGCTGGTGACACCACCCCGTTACGTCCTCTGCTCAGAACGACATTGACAGGCACTTCAAGTAAGTAACATCGTTTGGTCACTTGCTCAAACACAGACGTAATCACAGGTGCTAATCACAGATGAATTTTAAATGTAACCTTTGAAAAACATTTCCTAACCTCCTGGCTAGCCTGACATTTCGCGGTCAGGCACGAGAAAAATAGGAATTAAAAATAAATATCTTCTAAAAAACAATTCTGTCCTTGAAGGCTGACTCCTAGTGATTAAGCCATTTTTATTAATTATAAGTATTTATACATAATCTACCTTTGCTTCCAAGAATGCAGATCCAACTGTCAAAATCTATAAGGGCCCATTAAATATTTACCGAACCAGCTTTATAATGGGAGAAAAGGTCAAAGTTAATAAAACTGACAGGCAGCTTCTGTCCAGCTTGATTTATACATTATTAAAGCATCACATGCTGTACTGCACTGAACGCGTTCCTTTTTGGGGGCAAAGGGGTGTTAACTGAAAAGATTGGGAAATTCTTTATTAATCGTTTGTTCTGGTGAGCAGAAACAAGGCTGAAAGCAGTGCCAATGCAGCACCGGTAGTATCGAAAACACCGCCAGGAGATTCAGTGATACGATGCAGAATGCAATGAAGGTCCCATTCTGTGCATTTTGCCTCCTGCAGAACAAATACCCTTTTCTGCCAGCATTGCCCATGACAGTAAATCTCAGCTAAAATTTAACAGTCCCCTCAAAATATTTGCTTACCGACAAGAGAATTTCCAAACAGGCTACCTTCGCTCTGGGAACCCACACAAAATGTACTGTCAGAAGATACGATGGGTACCAAAAGGCTCACATGGGTACAAGGGAGGCCAAGATGAGCTCAGGGCAGACAAACCCCTTTGAGGTTACCCCAAACCTGCTTTTGACTTTTCCAACCCTAATGACTCTATGACTACTGCGCTCATTTAAACCAGCAGAATGTTAAACAGCAATAGCTTTATCCAGAAAATGGCTAAATATACACGAAACGCCAGTGCCGGTGCAGCACTAGGTGTAGGTGTATTGTCAGTCGTTTCTTTATCAGCCACTGAAGAAGCCCCAGCATTCGGAGGCAAGCATCCGCATCCTTCAGCCCTGGGGAATTCCAAGTGGTGTACACAGCTCTGAACTCTTCACTTCCTTATGAAATACTCCTCTGAAGTTTCACCAAGATTGATCCTCCCCCCCCCATACATGCAGATGAAACATAAAATCTATTTCAGAAGAAATAAAACAACAAAAAAAATCAATTTATAGCAGTTAGCAGCTAAGATATACACCAGTGCCAACTTGTACAGCTTCGTGAGAGCTGATATTTTTCTTAAAACCATGGTTTCAGAGATGTGTGAATTCCACATTTTAAAAATCAAGAGACTCTCATTCTCAAGAACATCAGAAAACTACTGAAAATAATACTTAAATACATATTTACCTGAAGGTAAATAAAACAGAAGTTGGATTATTTTTCATTATTTTTGAGATTCACTTTTTTTTTTTTTCTAATCACAAAAAACCTGGGAACATGGCCTGTATTTTCAGGAAGAAAAGATTATCACTAATGTTTTACAGGTGCCATAGTTCACATTTTCACAGTGTTTGAGTATATGAAAACTACATTCGTGGTATTAACAGATCTTGATCTTTCTTACAAAGTCAAATACATCACCACAAAGACAGCACTCAGGAGTCGCTTTTCTTGTAGTTGAAATTCTAGGAGGGCAATTTCTTCATTCCCGTAACCTGTCTTTTGTTTTAGTATGAACTACTTTAAAAAAACAAAGGTTTATTAGTGAATTACAGACTGGATTTAATTCCATAAGCATTAATATTTTTAAAATGTTAATCACATTAGAATCTTCTACGTATTCTATCCTGGTGACTTTTTCCTTACCAGAATCAAGGCAATCCACCCTCTAAAACCACAAAACAGAGAAGAACCTCTCCGTTCCCCTGGAAGATCCCACTACCTTGGTCCAGATTATCTTTAAGGTTTGGAGTAGACAGGGAATTCTGCTAAGCCTACCTGCCAAGGGGCTCAAAACACAACACATTTAGGTCCCTTCATTCAATTCAACACATATGTACATCATCTGGACAGATTACAGGGTGGCCTACTATAGGGTGGCCCATAGGATTACCCTACAGTGCATGTCATGAAGCTACATACGTGTACCCAGTGCTAATTCAAAGCTTTAATTTAAAAAGCTTCATCATCACAATAATGCTTGGTCTAAAGATCTTTTGCTTACATAATTTATGGGTTGGAGATTTTGCCTGCGCTGACTGCTGACCAAACAAGTCATTACACTCCACTTACTTACAAGGCCACGTAAAGCTGCAGAAATTAGAGGGTGGGGTGGGGAAATAATCACTTGGAGCATTCACAGTTAATCATCTCAATTCTCAGTTGCACATTAAATTTACATATTACCATTATTCAAAGCTTTTTAAGCATCAGTTGGTTTGCTTAAACAAAGTGAAATCAGAAGGACGACTTCTGTTTGTGATCACGTCACCCCGCAGTGACATGTTTTCCAAAGATTCTTATCTAAATATGTACAGACCACACGTATAAACAGGAAGGCATTTTCTCAGGTACAAGTAATGTTAAAAAGGAATCATTTGCTCTTCTTGGAGAAATGGAATTTTACAGATGTGGCTGACATACTTATTCATCATGGAATTTTATGAGCTCACTGCAATACTGACAAATGCATGCACATTTGCTTCCTTTTAAGTTGCACAGTACTTTGCCCCCCATCATTATATTATTTTTCCCTCGTGGCTAACGAGGGATTTGTCTATTGCGATAAAACTCTGGTTGTTCTTTTGAAAAGAGCAATAAGCAAGCAAGCAGGACACTCCCACAGTTTCATCTCTGCAAACTGAAGTAGGCAAGTGAGAAATTACACTACCTTAATTGATATTTTTTAAGCTTGTCTCAGATAATGAGGCTGGTTTGGAAATTCTCTTTTTTTCCAAACGATGTTTGATCATTTTAGGATGGCTGAATTCTTAACTTGGCCAGAACAGCATCAATAAACCAAAAGAACAGATTCTCCAATTTATTTACGCGTTGCTTTTCCTCTTGTTGAACTGGGCTGCAGGCTTTTCAATTAATAGGAAAGCTAGACGTTGTGCTTTTGCTCTAGTTTAAAACTTAATTAGGATGCTTTGTTCTATTTCATTATTTTTTAAAACATTTATTCCCCCAAACACTTTCCAGTTTACGCAATTATTTTAACAAATACTGATCATCCACGATGGGAACAAAGGCTACCCCCATTTCCTTCTGTTTTAAATCCCTGTACCAAAGTCATTCCCTCTTTTCCTGAATTCCCTGATCCAACTAAGCTGTGAAACTAATGAGCTCGAACTTCTGTTAAAAGCCTCTTGCATGCAACTGCTCTTATTTGCATTGCATGGAGATGCACAGTGCCAGTGCCGCCTCTGGCCAGTAACGCAACAGACGCGGAGCATTTTGCGGCCATCTACCTACCTACACGTGCCCCTGCACAGGGGAGCTTGCTTCCCCCCCCTTAGGTCTCTCCACCCGAGGCTCAGAAATTGGAACAGAAGTTGTGACATGCACTTACATGATGCAATAGTAGGAAAAGCATCAATACTTTTCCCCGTTTTAATGCCTTGTCTTCCCTGTGTCTTTTATTTCATTGTCTTTGGATTCATACTTTCGCTAACAGCACTGTTTTAATTAGTGTCAGATTTCAGCCCATTGTGTTCATCCCATACTGTTCTTCCAAAAACATTGAAGTTCTGCTGATGAATGACTGCATCAATGTTCCCTCGTTCCAATACTGCTTGCGAGTCTTTGGCTTTTTACCATGCCGAGAGCGCAAATTTGGCTCTTTCTTCAAGAAATTGGTCAAAACTTCAGCATCTGCATCCTCACTGCCAATAAAATCAGCTGCACTGTTCCAAGTCTCTGCAAAAGCCACTCCTCCTCCTCAGGTTTGATCTTTTTAAAAAGTGTTTTGGAATACATTTAATACCTACATCGGTGATATATTCAAGTTTTTTGAATAACATCAACACAAAAGGACATTGCGCAGCCAAAGGCTCTGAGGTTCAAAGGGATCTTGAATTTAAAATGGATACTGGCAGAGTAATGGTAATTTAGGGCTGCATAAAACCTTATTTACCTCTTCAGAAGAATTATTTTAAGCTTAAAATGCTTGTAAACAAGCACAGGTGTTCTGAAGGCTTTGAAAATAAGTATTTCCTGAAATATACCTAAATGGAAATAAACTGGCATTTCATTGGATATCTAACTACAACCCAGACATGTAAAAGCATCACAAAATGCAGAATAAAATTATTATACTGCGTCCTGCATGTAAACGACACAACAAAAACTCATGCAGCATCAAACAGTATGTGCAAGTAACCCTGAGGTCAAGGACAGTACCTGGGTACAGCGGTGGTCAAACCCACTACTATGGCCATGGTGTCACTCTGGTACATTCAACACCTGCTCACACCTGTGTGTTCACTTCATGGATTTCATTTAAGTCTAAAGATCCAAGGAAGTGCACTTGACCAACAAATATTCGACAGAAAACCTAAATTCTTGACAACAAGACTATCCTTGCATAGGGCAAATAATCTGTAGCAGGGAGAAGTCATCATTAAAACCCAGGACTGAACAAGGACACGATTTGTATCTTCCCCAGTGCTGCTGTGATTCCTTAAGCCACCAAAACTTTGAACTGAAGACACTGCTCTCATGCTAAACTTATCTTCTGAAGCCCTAGACTAGACATCTTTGGTGTCAGGGGCTCAGGTGGCAGCTATGTCAGTATAAAGCTTATGCAAATCCAACCAGTCCAAAGTGCACAATGAGGCAAAGGGAAGAAAGACAGTCCAAGAACACAAGAGGGACATCTGTTAGTAGATGGAGCAATGCAGCAGGAACAACCCTGCACTAGCACCACTTATGTATTTCTACCTAATACACTGAATTTAATTATTTTAACTACTGTTAAGTGCCTTTCCTTAGCTTTGGTCACTCGCACAATAATTAAAATGCACTATTTATTTAGTCTAGCAAACCCCCATACCGAGTACCAGCCTACAGCTGTCAGCCTAGCCATGTTTTGTTCTTCCAGCAGGCTGAAACCTGGCTTCACGCAGTCTCTTGTGGCCTTCCTGAGGAAGTCGTGCTCAAAGAGCCAAACTCCAGCTTACAGTTCATCCTGACACAGGTATGCCACAGGCAGACGGATGCGCTCTGCAAAGCTGCGCCAGATGTTACCGCTCATTTCTACTGCAGATTATCACACTTCCACAGCAGCAGAAGGGGTTGCGTGAATAGTCTTTAAGCTGTTCTGGCTGAACTTGCCAAAACAGGAGATAATTCTTGCTTACATGGTTACTTTGGCTAATACATTAAAGTAGAAAATAAGAAAAAAAGCCACCTCGCCTCTTGATTTTTTTTTGCTCAGTTTTCTTGTTCGTTCTTTGCACTCCAAACACGAACTTGTCTTTCCTTACATCTCATAGGCATCACGACGCAGTGTTGCTGGGAAAACCAATTTCCTGCCAGCAAGCAAGGACAACTAATAGAAATTTTAAGCAACAGTTAAGATTTAGAGCAGCGTATGCAGCCTCTTTCCCTATATGAACACTCCTGCTATAGCTTTAGAGTATTTGTGACCAGTTTAATTTATACTCTTCTCAAGGCAGCATAAGCTAACCCACAGAAAGCATTCAGACAAAAGAAAAACCAGTCCACGTCACTGTCATACGCAATTAAAGATAATTGAGATTCCCACCCGATCCCTTCTAACATTTTACCCCCTTTATAACATCACAGTCAACCCAGAATGGACACGGCTAGAATCTTACTGCAGATGACCATAACTAAGGCATTTGCAAACAGAATGCTGAAATGTAATGGCCAACAAAATCTGAAACTGTTTTGCCATAGAGTAATTAAAAGTGAGTTTTTCTGACAAGTTTTCTGTGTAAAAAATGAACGGTACATATTTGAATCCTGGTGTTCAACCTCACATTGACTTCTGGGTGATGCAGCAATTCCAGTGATCGCCAGCAGCAGAGTGCTCCTCCTCCTGGAGAGCCTGACTGAAAGTTTTCTCCAGCTAAAACAATATCACCATTTGCCAGTACCTGTAAACTTCCTTTAATTCTTCACAGTAGCCATTTATGGCTTACAACATGGACTTTCAGGAATTTTATCTGAAATTAAACACCAGAATTGAGCAAAATTAACATTCTGCATTTAATTAAACACTGACAAGAAGCTGGATAACCATAAACCTGCAGTCCTTGTACTCGAGGTAAGGAAGTCTTACTCCTCAGCACTAGACATCAAAGTGGATTTTACTACATCAATTTGTGTACTATTAAAAATGGCAAAATATGACCAAACTTTATTAAAAAAATTTAACTCCCCACCTTTAGTGATTTTCGAATGTCTCTACTTTTAGATGATCGGACTAACAGATGTAAAATTCCACTTTTGGAAAAATCAGTTTAAAAGAAATTTCAAGCTGGGCATTAAAAAAATAGGTACTTATAAAAATCTCAGTCAAATTATTTCTTTAGACTTCAAAGAGTTAAGTTATGGTTTTAGGAATGAAAACAGAAACTATCAGGTTTGATTGATAAAAGTGTAGCTTTTAACTAAGACTGAAAAAGCTGAAGACTGGCAACATTTTCTCCAGAATAATATGCTTCCTCTGCTTTTTTTTTTGCACAGTACACATAAATCAAAGAAATGTTAAAGAGGCTCATACATCACTGGCTGGCATTTCTAAACTATTTACAAAATCTGTAATAGTCAAGAGGATGGAATATATAGAAGTGCGACCAGAAAAGTTACTGAAAGAAAAAAGGCGGTTCTACCATCCTGGCAGGGTTAATTAAGGTTGGAAATGACTCCTGATGGCAGAATTCAAAATACTAGACCAACCTAATCCGGATAATGCAGGGTTACACGAAGCAAACAAGACCATAGGTTAGCCAAAACAGGGAGAAAGTGGATTTGAATAACATGCTTGTTCCACAATTAAGCCCAGGGTTCTGAAAATAGATGAAGCAAGTGATCCATAATGCTTGAAGTATGTGCAAAGGCAGGGCTGACTGCAGCAGCAGCAGAAAGAGCCCCAAAAATATCAATAACTCTAGTGCTTAGCTGCGGATCCATCAAGTTTTCACACCCTGACATCTAAGCATACAACAGACTTATACAGACGAGGTTTTCCTCAACAACTTTTACAAATGAGAATCTCATCTCCTCTTCTGAAAGGCAAGGCATGGATTATGGAAAGTTTATCTGTCCATCTGTTGGAGATGTCACACTCTGACTAGAGAGTGCAAAAAGCAGAGAGTTGTTTTACAACCAAATCCAAAACTTACTGTAGTCTGAACTCGTGTAAAAGCCATATGCTTTGCAAAAACACCTCTTTTGCTACACTTGTTTTTTTTTTTTTTTTTTAAACCGCAGCACAAAGAGTAACAGTTCAAAAGCTGCTGTAATCTTTATTTCTGAAAATAGATCACATTCATCACATTCTCATCTTCCACACTCGGGTAAGCTAACCGACCAGAAATCAGAAAAACAAGGAAACAGTACAGCGTGCAATGAACACTCAAAGAGACGAGCTTCAGTGCAGGAAGATACCCACAGTTTGCAGGTACAGCAGCAGCTTGGAAAGCCCCGGAATGGGAACAGGATGGATGAGGCATTGAGCAGAAACATTTGGTGGAAGGCAACACAAAGTGGTTTTACAGTTTTCTCCGTCAGCGTAGAAGATTTCAGTAGGAGTATTTCAGATGAAGCTCGTGGAACCTCACAAAGATCTTTAGGATTAAAACAAATGAATACACTTAGTCTTATTTTCATGGGAGCTTGTAATGATATTGCAATTAACTCAATCATACCACAAGATTAATAGTCTTTAAAATGCTCCTAGTCATTCATTATGGGCCTAATTAAAACTCTCCTGGTGCTGAGCCAGCAAGAAATATAAAACCACTTGCTAACTACCCATACATAAGTATACGTGGTATTATCTGTTATCTTTATCATGCTATTCGTTTCCATGTTTATTGTTCAGTGAGCAGTTTTTCTTTTGAATTTTCTTTGAATATATCAAAGACAGCAATAAAAATGGTCAGGACACCACTTTAGTGGAGGCTTCAACACCTGCAACAGCATCCCAGCTCACTACAGCTAACCAGTTCATTTCTAGTTTTACTGCAATAGTTCAGGGCTTCTACAATAGCAGATGCCTTTCCTCCCACACATCAATTAATTTGCAAATGCACTCAGGTTGTAGAAATAATGAAGTGCTGAATGCTTTTCTATTGGCAAGTGTTGCTGTCAGGAGGTGGATGCTGTAGGCGAGGTGCTAAAATGCGCTGCTGCTATATGCATGCCAAAGGAAAGACATGCCACATGAAACTTGGTTGACAGCTAACAGGGCATGTCAATTATTTTATTTACCCCTCTCTCTCACTGGCACCAAAATGAAGAAACCCCCTCCGGAAAGGTTTTTATTGTATTTATCTAGGCATTTACAGCACGCCCTTTATGGTGAGATCTCAGCTTTGTGCTGACCCAAGAAACATTTCATATTTAAAGGCCAACATACAGGAAGAGAGAAGTGATTTTTCATGTGTTGTTATATATGCTAAGAATGTTACATTCAAAATCATTCAGGTTACAAATGAAGCATTCAATAACTAGGATATGCTGGAATTGATATTGCCCATGCAATCTAAATCAGTCTGCTTCTGGTGAGGATTCAGAGTGATCACACACTTCTTTCCAAAGGACCTCAAGTTACCACCGTCTGCAGGATTGCATGGGTGAAACAGGCAGTTATTCCGTACCCATTTTCATGCACAAAATGTTATTTACAGTATTTCTCACAGTGCCCACACTTATCTTCTCAGATGTCTTCTGTATGTTTCCCTGCTTTATCTTACTTTACAAATATTGTTAGATTTGCCTTCAGAATTCTTATTCCACTCATGCTGGGAGTAGAGTGGTGCAGAGTTCCTACAGAAAACAGCAGCAGGCAGGTGCTCAGCAATTCTTCAAAGTAGCCCAAAGAGGTTTAAGTTGGGTCGTGAGCAAGGTTGGAATCTTTACATCCCACTTCTACCATTCAAAATAAAAGAGTAGTCAGCAGCATTTCACCATTACTTCCTGTCCTGACCAGCCGTTAATCAGCATGGAAGCACATCTTGCTACCTATACACTGAAAATGTTAAAAACTGAGATTCTGAACTTTCAAATGAAGTTCTATGCTTTGGATGACAGCACGTCCTCCTGGATACTGACACTTCTCATTCCAAGTCCTCAAATTAGAAGGCATATAGTTTAGTGAGCCCTGCAGAAAAAAAAAGAATTATACTACGGTTCAGATCCTGGACAGCTGGATTCGATCCTGGCACAGGTTTCTGAGGAAATATGTCAATCAAAAAGAACCTTTGTGACCATTTAGTCTTGCTTCTTACCTAACATAAGCTACTTCTGTCTTTAGAATTTAGCAAACATAGCTAGAAAAAAAAGAACACACGTGCTCACCACTGAAGTCTTCCAAGGAAGGCGAGCCTCTCTCCAGTGCTTCCTTACCTCGAGCATTTACACCAAGCGCCTCATCACTACAGTCCAAATTAACTTCCATTTTCAAATATGAAACAAATATGTATCAAATAGATATATTCAAATATCATCTTTCCTCGTTAAAATGAAGAGCCCTGTTGTCTCCATCCCCCACCCCGTAAAGATGCTGGTACAAAACAAGCGACTCATCCGTTACCTTTTCTTTTGTGAGAGGTATAAATTGAATTTGTTTGATCATACAGAGGGAGCACATGAACCCAAATGCTTTTAATCAGTTCTCATGTCTCTCAACCAGAGAGCACAGATTTAACAGGCACCTGAACAAATGGTAACAAAATGGTTGTACAATTAAAATAAGGCTTAAAACCATTTTCAAGGTTTAAAAACTAAAAACGTTATTAGTAAAGGTACTAACAGGTAAGAAAATTTGTTGTTAAAAATAGATGATTTTCTGCTTTTAAAAAATGCAATTTTCAGGCTGACCTTGTCGCCTTTAAATTTTTATAGCATCTTCAGTTCCAATTTAAGATTTTCATACTTGGTAGGCAAGGCTTCTTATGTTCTGTATTAAATTCAAGACACCTCCTTGGCATGATCTGCAATATTAATAATATAACAGTACCAATTTCAGGAACAGCAATGTAGCATCAACACGTGCGTACCTACATGAATGGAAATTTAACCGTGTGTATCATGGAAATCTTTCATACATCACAGTAAAAAGCAGGTCTGAGATAGCTCAAAGATAATTTGAGATTTCCGCTTTTTGCTGTACAAACGTCTGACCTTGTCATGCTTCACAAGGTAACACCAATGTATCTGATGCAAGAAAGCATATGCTTCTCTTTACTGGATGCAAAATAGTAAGAGAGGAGGGAGAGACAATGATACTCGGGGCCAACCCCAAGTTTCTGAAGAGCAGACTCGCGGCTGGCACTATTCAGCACAAACGCCCCCCCTCCAAGCCCTAGGATGTTCACAGAACTAATTGCCACGGGAGAATTTGAAACGTTGCACTTTGGAAACAACAAACACTACAAATTCCTTGTTTAGCTAGGAATTTGCACTGGTGTTATCAAAAGAGCTTTAACTTTGAGACTCAGCCGTTTTTAAGGTGCTGTGGGACTGAGTTAAAACCACAGGAAAAGCTAAATGATTCATTTTTATGGATTTCATAAGAGTTTGGCATACATTTGACTTCTCATGCCTCAGCTGTCTTACAGGCACTCTTCAATAACACAATTACCCCTTACCTGTTGACCATCTAACCCAGCTCCGTCTATATCTGGACCTACCTTCTTTCTATATCCTGAGAACCACTAAGAAAATCTCAGAGGGTCACAAAACAGCAGTTGCCCTGCACCCCAATTTAAGGCACCAAGCAAACAGCCCTCTCACTGCTACGCAGGCTTCATTATTAATCAAGTAAAAATCGCAAACATTTAATGCATTGCTTCAGGTGACCATCATAAAAAAGGAATAGAAACTTAGCGTGGCTGGCCACAGGGGCTTACTTGGTGTATTTACTGGAAGGTAAATTAGGGGCACTAACAACCGTGGTACTAACAGAAACAACTTCTACATGCTTTCATCTGTCTGAGCACTGCATTTCCTCTGACAAACCATACGACCAACTTCTGTGATCATTTCAACTACTTCCCCCTTTTCTACTGAAGGCACAACTGCCTACAAGCTGTGATGGTATCTCGGTCAGAACAAACAGACACTGCTGGTCTCTTTCATTTTTATGATTTTTTTCCCATTACCGGTGGGGAGGGGGTGAAATCAAGATTAAAAAAATTATTTGAATTACTTGGTCTCTTGACAAAAGCCTGACCCCCGCAGAAGGGCAGCAGCCCTGTGCCCTGCTCCTGTACCTCGTGTGCTGACTCAGCCACAGCAGTTCGGGAGGCGTCGGATGCTCCAGGGACCCAAAGGTCTCGCAGCAAGATGGGAGCTGTCGGGCACTGGATTCGTAACACACAGAGGGAAGAAAGGTCCTCCTTGCTGTTCAATTAATTTTAAGGCATATTATCAAAACTGTCCCTCTATCCTGGGTTGGGAAACTCCGAAGCATCCAGCTGATTCAGGAGACTTGGCAGAAGCAAAAATCCCACTGATTTTTGTTAAACAAAAAACCAAACAAAACAAGAAAAAAATTCCACCGGATGGTTTAACATGTTTCTATTACTCTTGCTACAAAGACTTCTGTAAATTAGGACACTACCTATGTACCTCCCAAAGTTTATTTTATCAAGCCAACAACTTAGGGACACGAACAACTGACAATTCATTCAACTGCAGGTTTTTGCCTGAGGCACTAAAAAAAAAAATAAAAGAGCAAGTTATAAATGATGCTGAAAGAGCCAAAGGCTCGCTTCTGGCACGCTAAGCAAGCGGGAACAATCAAAAGCCACGGAGCAGTTAGTAATTTATACTACTGAGCCTAATGCTTGGACAGGAAGGGAAACAGATGGCTCTGCAATATGGAGATGGCTCGGGGAAAGCGATCGGCACCGGGACACTGCAAGAACGTAGGAGCAATGGTTTGTCTGGCTGTTGCAACAGCCACTGCAAACTGAATCCCATCATTTCTGGGTATTAGAAAAGAAAAAAAAAAGTAAACACAACTTCTCAGTTCAGTACGCTCGTATTCCTTGGTTTAATTCAGTTTTTTTTGGACTAACCTGCGTAGTTCTGTGCAAGTAAATGAGCACAAAGTGCCTGGCACTAGCAGCCTGCCTCTTCCCGTCCTGTCCCCGCCGGTAACCCTGCATCACACAGAACGGCTGCGAACGTCAGCTATTTCCTTCTACTTTTAGCTCTGCTTTAAATAAAAGTGTGCTGAGTGCGAGCTGCATAATGAAGGCTCAAAACCACGGAGATGGTACAGACTGCAATGGGGCAGCGTTACCGTTGGGTGGGGGCTGTATTTTTTGGTTTTCCTTCTGGAAGACTCATTTCATTGGGCAGAACGAGACCAGTATTTGCCATGGGATGTTTGCAAGTGCATACTGGAGCAGATGAGCAGCCGGCTGGTTTCACACAAAGTCCTGTTTCAGACTTGGGGACACGCTCAGAGGCTGCAGACCCTCAGCGCACATGCACACACCAAAATCAGGGGGAGACTTGGTGAATTAACTCATTTCACTTTTCTTAAAGAATTACACTTCAAGGTCATCATGCCTAACAGGTGCACCAGTCACAGAAGGACTTCTACGAAGCTAAAAGTTTCGCCTGTGACTTTTCAGAAAGACCAAAGCATTTTGTGCTCTGACCACAGGAACCTCTTACAACCTGCTCACAGTGAGTCAGAGGATACAGGTGCAACAACAGGGGACCCTGATCAACCATAAAGCCAACTGGTTTAATTTCTATCAGAGGAGAAAGGTAAGTCGTCAGTAAGAGAAAAGTACTTTCCTCACTACAGTTTCCAGGGCTCAGCAATGTGATCCCAGGTACCATTTACGCACTACCATTACCTATCCGTGTTCTCCAAAATCTGAAGTTTTCCTGTGAGGCTGCAACAACTTCTGGGAGACAATTTCCAACACAAATCCTGCTGCAGATGAGAAAAGCAAGCAAGTAAATACAGCAATGTGCCACAGAGAGTAACAGACAGACAGCTGGGGACAAGTGGAGTTAAAAAAAAACCACAGCGTACTGAAGGTGTACGCAGAGCAGGGCTCTGCAACAAGTCAGTGCTAGAACACAGCTGACAGCTCCTCTCCTTAGTTCGTACAGGCATGAAGGCACAACTTTGTTACTGCTCTCAGTAAACAACCAAATACTACCGCTCCTTAAAGAAATAATCAAGACAGGCATTAAAATAAACTCATTTTAGGGAATGTGCTTTCAGAACACATTTCTCTTCTGGATTTAAGCCTGATTGTACATTGCGGAACAAGAATTAGAACAGAACCTGCAGATCAATTACCAGCGCGTATATTCACAGCGTTTGCCTACCATGACAGCTGCCACCAGTATTGCTCCTCTCAAGGAAACAAATGATTAAGATTGATTAAATACCTACTTTCCTTAAATACTCTTGACAATACAGAGATTTTTCTTTCCTTTTTCTAATGGGTATTTTACGCTGGCAACTTATGGATCCTGTATTAAAATGTTTTCACTCACAACAACAATCTGCTGTTAGGACTACCAAACTCAAGACAGAGCCCTGTGATTTGAAGGGAAAGCAATAGGAGGAAAAACAACAAAGCCAGCACTGCAGTACAACATTCCTGCTGGGGTAGGGAGGGGGCCTTTTTTTTAAAGAAAAAAAACTTGCCAACTTCTTTGCACACAAAAACAATCTCTCTTATAACCTGATGATTCCCTGAAATTTGGAAGCTTCATGAACATACAATATATTCCTGGTTTTAACCTCTTTGAAGAGCCCTCAGGTGTCGTTCTCATCTATTGATCAGGACATGCAACCACAGGTGTGAAAAAAACAATCACAGCTCCAGCCGTCTACGTGCACCTCCTTTGTGCTTTAGGAAATTCACTGTTTCCTAGGTATCCTCTTATTGAGGACAGACACCATCAAGGGTTAAAAATAAATAGGTTTGAGCAACTTGCAAGAAAACAAAACCCAAACCAGTCAGTCAAGGCGCTGTTTGACTTCATCAGCCACTGAGGGAGCCACAGAGGATTTGCTGCTACTCTGATTTGATCATGCAAGCCTCTGAAAACTTTGCCTGGTCCATTACTTATTTAGAAAATATTCTTTCCGTATTTACCACAAGTGTAGCGAACACGAGACATTAGCTTCCCCCATCTCACATTGTGGCTGACAAAGCAAAACGTACACCCAAGTTAGAAGGCCATCAGAGTGCTGCAAGCCTCTGAAAAAGGCCACCTTCAATAAATGCACAATAAATGTCTTCTCAGTCCACTCAAGCACATTCTTCAACCAGTGCTGTATGTCAGTGTCTCTTAAAAGCAGGATGCTTACAGAAAAGCTACAAACCCGCGATTTCTGTACGTTTGGGAATTAGTGCATTTTGCAAGTTAGCACACAGGAAAATGCACTAAGGACAGTTCTTTGTCAGGTAATTTGGACTCCTGGAGTCCTGCTATGAGTAATGTCTGTATAATAGAATTCATCCATGCCCTACAACAGGCATGTCGGAAAAGTAACTCTTTCAGGGTCATCCTTCCATGTACCGTTAACCCTACACAACCCTTGCTATGGCGTGACCACTGCCACACTATCATCAAATACATGCAAACCACACGAGAGCAGCACAAAGTTCCTTGGAAATCTGCTTGAAGATTAGCTCAAGCATTTGCAACGCAGTAGCCTCCAGTGCAGGAACAGCTCCCACGCCATTTTAGTCAATTCCATGTTTAACACTTTTCCTCTTCTGTTGCTCTGTGAAAGACCCAGAAGAACAGTAAGTTTATCTGTACAAAACCAGAACACAACAAAATTGTCACGAAGGAAAAGTCTCTAGGAATCATAAACATCTTCTGGTTTATCAGCTTAAACTAAATCTCCTTTTTCTCCACCAATCCCTTTGGCATTCAGCATTCCTTTTGCTTTGTTACAGGCAAAATGAATTATACCCAAGCCCTGGATGCCCTCTGTCCCTGCCTCTAGTTCAGTCTGCTGTGGCAAAGCAGCTGGCTTGTTCAGGTTGTTGCAAAAATTACCAAGAAGTTTATTCACATCTGCATGCAGATATGGTTTCTACTACATGGAAATAGGATTTTGAAACACCACATTTACAAAACTGTTTTGTCTCTATGAACTACAGAATACCAAGCTGTCACACAAAGCACCAGTAATGAGATGCTCTTTTGATTCCCAGTATCAAAGGTGTCCACCCCGTCAGAGGGCTGTGCAGTGTCTCCATTCCATCTGTGCCGTGCTTTGAAGGGACAGTGCCTTCTCTTGGATGCATTAACTCTGGCAACTGAACAACATCTGACAGGCCAGCTACGCTGCACATCTCACAGTAAAAGAGATTCGTCTTCTCCATTTCTGTAGGGTGTAGGGGCGTCCTTCCACCCGCCTCACGTCTCCCAGAAGGAAGGTGTTGGCTTGGAGGACGTGCATCTACCCAGCTCCCTCCTCGACATCAGAAAGCAGGCACATTGACTCGCGCCCTTTATGTATCGATGCTCCAGCTGAGTAAATTAAGATGTACAGGGGAAAAGCAAAGAGCATCAGATGAGGGTATACAACTCAGAAAAGCATAGTAGCAATTTTATATCTTCTTCAATCTTCCCGAAATGTGATTACAGTTGACCTTTAAATCTAGGGGATCAACCAATCAATTCTGCTGGAACAATCCTGTACGTGTGATCTAAGAGCATATCCATACTTAAAAAAAGAAACTTTCAATGGCTGCCTGGCACCGTCATTTTATTTTGCTGTAAAAGTTACTAAGATTTGTCTCAATTGATTTTACTTGCAAGAAAAACACAGCATCAGAACTGCAGCATCAGCAGACACTAAAGGTCTCAGCTTCTCGCAGGATGAATGCGATATCAATAGTTATTAGGATGTATTCATACAAGGCACTCAAGAGGGATGGAGAGAAGATGCTAGTAATCTCACTTAATCCTAACACAACCCCAAGTCAGGTTCCTTGGACTGTGGGAAAAAAAGATTCAGGGAAATTGATAAACGCTCCACGGTATTTGCCAGGCAAAACATTGAATTTGGAACTGAACACATATTTAACAGCTCTTTAAGTAGTAAAGCTTTTGTGTCATGTTCGATGTCAGGTTTTATTTCAGCTGATAAAATGTGCCTTAACAAATAACCCAGGAGAGGCTTCAGGATGGTATTAGCCCGTAGCAGGCTCAGAAGTAAGATCACAACTGCCAGCAATCCCACTCGTCGCACGCTGCAGTCTCTCTCAGATTTCTCAAGCACTCATTCTGTAGCACAGTCATTGTATAGATGGGAAAACAAAGACGTGCATAATGAAATGAGTTGTGAAATTCATCTAGCAAGCTAAGGAGAGAGGAAAGAAGAGGACATTCAGCTCTGGAGTCCCTCCTGTGCCACCTGGCGACCCTGCTACTCTTGAAACCTTCCCCTTCCCACCAGAAATGTTTTGGGATGTCCAAGCACAGCATCATCACATGCCTGCGTTCACACAGGCAGCCAGACAGCAAACTCTTTTCTGCAGGAAGTTACGAACTTCACACCACACTATATGATAGGGCTTCCAAAAGACCCAGGACATTGGAAAGGCAAGGTTACCTTTTGCTTTCTCAGGCACAAGAGAGCTTACAGACGGGGTCAGTTCTGTGATCTGTGAAAATCCCACAAACAGCTCGGGAAGACACACTCAGCAACGCAGCTGACCACCACCCCCCCCCCCAAAAAAAACAAACATGGCACTGAGCAAACTGAAAATGCTACATTGGAAATTCTGACAATACGAGATTTGACTCCGGAGTAAAACTGAACCATACGGCAAGCCAGAAAGCTCGCTAAGTCTGAGCGCAGAGACAACTGCAGAGAAAACTCTAAATAGAACCCAACTGAAAGCATATGGGCAAGGCAGGGAACATGGGAATAAAAATCTCACTAATGGGAAAACACACAGGGATGTTTTCTTCTTAAAAGCCACGTAGGAAGAGAAACGTACATCCAGCCTCAATGAGAGAGGGCTTTGCGGGGAGGGAAAAGCTATTATTCTTTGAATGCAGCTTATTTGATGTAAAAGTGGCTTTTTCTCTGAATGGAGAATTCTTCTAACATAAAGGAAAGCCAACTTCTGCAATGAGAGAGAGCCCGGTAACACTGCTGCAGTTGAGAATGTCATGATTTCCATCAAAAACCTGTTTTGCAGAGATTAGGAACAGCTGTTTCAAACCGAATTAGACTAAAACTGGAAACAAGCTGTCAAGTCCCAAAAAAATATATTTTATACATAAAAGAATGTATTTGATTCAGCTGTTTTATCATGGTGGTCAGCCAAAAGAGGGAAATAAAGTAACACGGTGAGATTCCAGACGCTGTCGCAAAGACTCTTCTCATTTTTAAAAGTGAGTTGCTCTTTATGTAGATTTATTTCTTGGAGCATTTGGAAGAGGAAAAATGTCAAACAGCTCATATCACAGATTCTTGAATATTTTCAAACCATGGGCAGCTTAAAACAGTTTAAAAGGCACCTGAGCACTTTTTCTGCTCTAGTCCCCATTCTCTTCATTTTCTGTTGCAGTGACAGGATGTTTGCAACAAAAAAAAATATACTAAATTGCCGTTGACGTGAAAAGATTAAAATAAGTCATTTTAACCCAACACTTGAGTGTAACAGTACATGCATACGGTTCCTTTCTGTGCATGCCTGCCAATCCTAGGAGGCTTTTAGTATTTTCAATATCGATTTCCACAGGAATTGCAATTTCATATAATGAGAAATAAACACATTTATTTTAGAACTGTAGAATGTCACATCTAGATATAATTCATTCGTGTCTAATATCCCACAGAATATATAGAGTACCTATAACACTATGTTGCTCCCAGTTATGAAAACTTGCTTAGCAAATCCAAGCACAACAGGCAAATTAATCAAGCCTGGCAGTGGTTTTGAATACAGCTTTCTTCTGAAGCCTACATCTGAACATCAAAGACCACTGTGATTTTATTACGTACTGTAAGATGTAGCCGTTGTACTCCACTCTCCAGCCCAATTGAAAGTAATCTTGAAAATATTCTCAGCATTTCAACATGTTCATTACTTTTCATAACATAATGATATATACTAATTCTACCCAATAAGTATATTAGTTATTACTATCAGCTTGTCAGCGTTATGTGCCTTTGAAGAAATGTTATCTGGGAATAAGCCAATTCATGAGCATAAAAAAAAAAGTCAAGCTAAAAATGCATTCCCTGGAGTTTGCACAGACACCAGGCAAGCTTGCAAGCACAGTTATGAGCCATTTCAGCTCTCAGATTACTCACACGGTCTAGCTTTAGGCATTTCACTTGAGCACTTCAGTTCTCAGCAAATTCAGCGAGCACCAGAGCGTGACTGCACACCCCACACTAAGCCAAAAACCTTGCAACAGAGCACAACAAGGTAACTGCTGCTCAGGGCACAAAACCTTTTGATCTTGCTGTGAAGAGATCAAAAATGTAAAAGACCGGCACCTAGTAGCATCAATCAGCTTTCACTAAATCTTCTTCTATTAATCCAGAGGACATCTTTGCCTACATGTAGTGTAACTGAACAAATGTCTGTGGCTAAAATACTTTATTCAGTTTTGTTTCTTGTGCAAGTGGAAGCTTTATATTCATGACATTTAAAACTAGATAAAATAAACTGCTCAGACGTGGGCTCACCTTATATTGGCAGAGAAGATGATAGCACATACTGATAAGTCATCTTCAGCTGCAGCCTCCAGGACTGCCCAACTCTACCTGCTTTAAATGCAAGCTGAAACCAACAAGAGATACCAACCACAAGAGGAGTTCGCAGTGAAGGAGCTCCGAATGCAACGCCCATATTCTCCTCTATCCTCTGTTCTCCATCTCCCAGTCCCCTGACTGCCCTGTTGTAGCACTACTCAAACTTCTACGCGGGGCTCTCAAGCAGCAGCACTTTACAACAGAAGTGAAGCCAGCTCTGAGTTCTCTGCAAAAGAAGAGTCATTCATCAGGCTTCTTTCACAAAGCAGAACAGAAGCCTACTGCACAAAACTGAAGTATCCCTAAAAGCTGGGTCAGGTATCTCTCCAGATCTGAAATAAAGTTCACCTGCAAAAATAAACAACTGCTCCCCCCACACGCACCCAGGAGAATGTAAAATGACTGCATCTACTGCAAAGTGTGAACTTCCTAAGTGGCTTATCCAATGTTACGAGTGAAAACTTACACCTTTGAGAGCAGACAACTTTTCTCCAAATCATCACCCATTTCATTTTATTAACAGAAATATTTTGGAAACATCAAATTCTCTCAAAGGCCATCTAAGATCAACTGCACGTCCTCTGCAATACACCCTTATATCAAACCTAAAGAGCAGCCAGCTATGTGAACAACAAGGACACTGCTGTCATGGTCTGGAATTTCTTACTCTCATTCTGCACTTGTCCCAGCATCAGAGCCACAAAAAGACAGTGCTGCTGCAGGGTAGGGGTATTTTTTTTTTCCTCCAAGGCAAATAAGAAGCTGTATGCACTGAGGCACACGTACTGAGGCTAGAGATTTCAAGAATCACCATGGACTTTCCAGGTTACACAGCTCCAATAGTCAAAGCCCAGAATTTACTACTCCTGAACATAAAATCCTTGTCACATTTTTGCCAAATGTAAATTTCCATGACACACTATCCAAACTAGTTGTCTGAACTACGCTTTGCTTACATACAGCTCCTTACACAGACCATCTTCACATTTGTTAACTTTTAAGCAACTTCCAGATCTTGTAGCCCAGTTATTAGTGGAGTCTGATCAAGATACAACGGGGAAGAGCTGAGTATTGCTCATATGCAATTCAAATTATGAAGTCCCTGCACAAACCGAGGAGATTGGCCTTCGTAATTCCAAAAGAGAAATCCAAACGAGATTAGAGATGAGTGCACTTCTGCATAAAACCCAAATAACAGACACACCGCAAGATCAGACAACAATAGTGGAGAGCAATAGGGTGACATCATTAAAATTTCCATTTTGTTTGATTTCCTTTAGAAGCTCCAAAAAAACCAAAACCCTTTTCCACAGAAAGAATACCAATAGGATGTTTATCAGCTTTATCAGTTATTTTATATTAGCGTTCATATTCCTTGAATACCCTTCATATGAAGGTCCCCAAACACTTTCCAAACATCTTTAATTTGCTTCAAAGACAGCGAGACACAGCTTCCTTTCAGAGATGAGGAACCCAAAGCAGTTATCACTCCTACCTGTGGGCTGTAACAGGGTATGTCAGAAGCATCGCTGGTTTTACCTTACAATTAAAACCCTACAACCTAGTCTAGAGGAACTACAAATAACAGGAGTCAGACCTCAAGAAATTCTCTCAAGTGAAACCACAGGCACATCTTACTATTTTATGTAAGATTCTGCTTTATGCCTTATGACACAATTTAAGCCAATAAAATAAAACAAAGTATTCGGGCAACTAGGTAGAGTGATGGGGGGAAAAAAGACAGAAATCCCCCAAATCACAGAACATTAAGGATTAGAAGGGACCTTGAAAAATCATCTAGTCCTATCTCCCATCTCACACAGGATAAAAATCAACTGTTTGTTGGGAATTTTTGTGCAACCTTCCACATGGAAAGGAAGCTAACATCAAAGTGAACCTTCTTTTCCTCCAGAAATGTTGCCATGTACATAAAAAACATATTAATTTTAAAACAATATAGAAGGGTCCGGTCTTGATGTAACACAGACAAGTTTACAGACAGCCACAGAAGATTCAGGAAGTTGTACTGATTTACAAGACAGAATCTAAAACATTAAAAGTAAGGTTTTTGTTCTGTCCAATGAAAGAAAGGAAATGAAAGAAAGCTGTTTTCCACAGCTAACAATTCCTGCCTGGTTCTTACATGCTTCTAGATGAATAAACAACTCACATTTTTTAAAGCACATCCAGGCTTCATAAAAGTGAGCTCTTCGGATGATAATGAAAGTTAGGTGATGCTCTCTTTCTACTGCACTTTTTGCAGGGGCAATTAGAGGGACTGGAGTATCTGACAACACCCTGTGCACTTTCATGGTGGCCACCACGCACTGGAAGACAGGCAGGCTTTCATCTCCAGCAGCAAGGCAGGCTGAGCCACTGGGAGGGCACACAAACACAAACTTCAGAGGAGAGCTGGCTCTGAGGGTTGCTGACAATGGTCCTCTAATTCTGCAGTCCTGTTCTTGTATTCCATATTCTTCAATTAATCCCTAGACAGCACATTGTATAGTTGCTGTAATTCTCAGCTTCTAAAAGTAAAGCATTTTATTCCAACCTAACATCAGTACTGTGACTTACTCATCTACATCCTGCAGTGACTTCGTTTGATCCCAAGTCCATTATTAATATTAGCAAAGCAGTTTTAACCAATTTGGTCTGATGACAGCATTACACGGCTTAGAAGGGGAAGTGATCACTGACTTACACAACTCGCCATCCAGCACGACCTGTTTGAAGAGTTCCTGCAGAGGAGAAAAGGAGTTAGGGGAGGAAGAACTGGGAGTGGGCAGAAGTGTTTTGGTTAAAATAGACCAACATCAGTCAATTCCACCCTGAAATTGGCTAACAGCTAGAACATTAATACTTAGCAAAGAAACAGGAGACAAATACTCATTAGCAAATAAAGGTGTTGCACAGCATTAAATAATTCCCACCAGCTGACAAGGGGGCTGTGATTTATAACCGTTCGTATTGATATATCACTTCCCATAATTAGGAAAAGTGAGACCAGTACTGCTTACAGCATTATTTTGATTGGAGCTTTAAAAAATACTGTTGAATAACAACAAACACCAGGCACCACAATAGCAAAACACCTCACCATCCTCTCAGGCTATTTCGGATTTGAAATGATGTACTCTAACACAATCCAGCAAGAAAGACAAACTCCATTTGGACCCGTGTAACCTTATCTCGCAATAACATCCTAGTGTGAATTATTACAATTATAACTCTGGGAAGATCACAGATATAAAACATCAAAACCACATAACAAGCCAGAATCAAAGGCTAATTATGTCTTTTTTTTTTTTTCAAGTGACAAAGCACTGACTGTCACTCTTCTCTTCTTGAAGGAACAAACTAACCTCAGTCTACTAAAACGTCAATGAACCTCAACTGACCTGCCAAGGAATTATGCGTAGCAAAATCTCACCTGCCGTAGCATCTTAACAGTAACGCAAAGACAAAAGAGGCTGGTAATTTTCATTTCCTTTTGTTCCGATTATTAGCTGTCAAAAACGTTTTCACAGTTACAATAAACTAGGCAGAATAGCCCTGGGTTGGAGCTTTTTGTTCAGGAACGGCACAGTAATAAAAGGCAATGAAACTCAGGGCACAAGAGCTGTAGATGTCAGGGACTCCCAGCTGAGGAGGGAAGGTGCACCCTCCCAACAAGAAGATGGACACAGCTGCTGTTATCCATCTCTAATGCCCCCGATGCTGCTTTGGGCAGGATTTCTAGGGAGAATAAAAGCTACGAACAGTTTTATCCTTCCTCATAACTTTTCCAGTGATTCTTCCACCGCCACTGTAATATCAAGGCTAATTTGCACACTACCTGCATTTTCCACCCCCATCTTCACTGCTCACCAAAATCAACCCTGCAATAACAAAATTAAATACTCTCCATGCAGACAACTGACCAGTAATTAATAACCGTGGCAGCTGGATGCAAAGTAACCACCTGTTGTCTAGTCATTTAAAAAAAATAATGGAAGGAACATTAATGTAATTCTGAATAACAAGGGCATTTCACCAAAACATTTGCCTAAAAATCACACAAAATTAAAAGCCCATTAAAGGGCATTCTTCCAGACTGCCAGGCAAACAACATTAGTCACTAACTATACAATACTTGGCATCTACAGTGCATTTCCCTCCAACGAACCCAATGCACTTGGGACACATTTAGACCAGAAACTCTCTTGAGAAGTAGGTTAAGTTTTATCCCATTTTATCCATAATAAAAATGAGGCACAGAGAAATCATGCATACTGCTCAAGGTTACAACAAAAATTAATAAGAAAGGCAAGAATAGAATCCAAGTGGCCCAGCTCCTATTTTGTGCTTTGTGTACAAGAAAACACAGGGACGTGTATCGTTCACTTCTCCAGCAGCAGGAATATAAAGTCCAAAGGCTTATCTAGCCAGGAAAGGAGTCCGCCCCTGGTAATCCAGAAGAGCCTTTGCAGCCCAGTCCCTCTTTGAGCACTGATTCTGCTCCTACAAAGCAAAGTAAAACATGCTCTTCAGAGAGCTACGGAAATATTCTTGGGGCAGAAACTGTTCAAGCAGCCATTTAGCTTCAATTCAATTCTTATTTTTTCCATCTGATCCCTTCTGTAATCAAACCTAAGGACTTAGCAACTTCAAATCTTTTCCCTAAGTAACTTTGTTAGGGCTCCTACTCACCACAAACCTTCCTCCTCCTACCCCATCAAACACAGGCGATCTTCAAAAGCAACCTCCAGAAGCACTGGGCAAGAAGCTGATCCAGGTATGGGGACAGTTTGCCCTGATACTACACGTGTCACAGATATTACACAACACTCAAACACTTCCCCAATTAGGGTGGACGAAATCTCAGCAGAAAACAGCTGGATCTCCACACAACAGTATGCCAGGCTATTACAACGCTGCATTCCTACAGAATAAAGTCCTAAAAGGACAAAATCTTGGCCAGCTGCCTGCACTTCCAGACAACTGCCAGCACAATAATTCAGTTACACTGTCCGTGCTACTGTAAAACTACATTAAATTCAAAATGTTTGAGCGCATCCAAAAATGAAAATTAATGTTCCTTGGAACGAGCACTTCATTTTACAATCAGGAAGAACAAGAAAAAATTGCTTTGACGGTGTTCCTCTACTATTACGGTTAACATTTAATGGCATTTATTGTCATTAAACTCAATATTTGTGTCTAATCAATACTAAGCTACCAAGGGCAGCCTAACAAGTCTGGACTTTCTCTACAGGCTCCATTGATTTTTTTAATTAGTATTTTCTTGAGACCTACAACAAACAATTTACACAATTTATCAGGGAACATCAAGATAATTTAATATACAAAAACTATATATTCCTTTTTGGTTTTGTCATGTGACCGAAAATCATTTTAATTCATTAACAGTAATTATCTTAACAGTTCGATTTTAAACCCATGTGGAAAAACAAGAGGAAGCTCTGAGGGAATAAATTTAAATCCATATATTTTTAATGTATTTCAGTATGCATATCAACAGGAATCTCTCTTTCAGGTTTGTATTTGCCAGTTAAACTCATGACAACAATATCCACTTGTGTTCACTTGGTACGAGTACCACTCATACTGTAAAGTCAATGGAAGTTGCCATGGTCTTCTTGTCACAGATGAGCAAATTAAATAATTTGACCTAAATCCTACTCACCCAAAGAGTCACAAAGTCTGAAAAGTTCAGACTTCTCACCTCTTCAATACAAAAATCTTCAATATAAAAATTGTTCTACATTTCCCCCATCTGTGCTACTGTTAATAATGTTATTTGGAAGTCTGAAAATAAACTCTACCAAGGGAAAAAAAAATAATAGGAGGCAGCTTGTAGAGGACACACTTCGGCAAGGAAACTCCTAATACTGCAGTCACTCAGCAGCTCAGGCAAGACTTGGTTTGCTGCTGTTCAACAAAGTCAGTGTTTTGTAAGTCTGGCAGAAAGAGTGCTCCTGTGGAATTTGGTAGTTGGTTCACTTTGTGTATTCTCTTCAAATAAAAATGGGAAACAAAAAAACAGACACACAAAAACCACCACAAAACAAAAAACCCAATGCTCAAATAAGTAGAAAAGCTCTACCAGAATCTATAGCCATGATTAAAGCTCAAATGCTGGGCATGAAGTATTGGCAGCACCCCCTAAGAGAGGGGGAACCTGCCCTCCAAAAGCATTTGCCTAGCTTAGTGAACACACGATACGCTGTGCATTTTCTGTTCCACTGGAGTCAAAGGGAACACCTTAACAGACACTGCCTCGGGCATGCACGGGGCGAGGGTATACAAATGCTCTGCCAAGGGCAAAGAGGATGAACAGATACACACTACAGGCAATAAATAACCTCACTGAAGCAGCAGACAAAAAAAAATATTTCCCCACTCAGAGAATGAGTTCAAATTCCTGGGTTCCAAAAACCTGCATCTACCCTGACTGCTACAGCTGGGTCAGACAACCATACCAGCCTAAGTTTATTAAACTTTTTATATATGTGATACACATGTTATATTGCTTTAATCACATCATCAGTAAATACACTCCTGCCCACAAAACCCCTGGTTTCCCTTGTAGTTTTCTTCACCTCCTAATACCACCGAGAAGTATGCAGCTGGTGACAAGAAGCAAGGCAGCGTCACCCTGCAGGTCGAGGGCTGAGGAGCAGTCGGAGAACAGAACAGAAACCCTTCCAACTGTCACTGCCATCCTGGGTTCTACCTGCTCAGACATAATCATAGGATGGAAAATTTAACAGCTGAGATTTACAACTATTACACAGGGATGGTCTGCATCAGAAGAACTATGTCTGATTTCTGCAAGCGCCCTAACTTGCAGGGAATACCTTGGCTTTATCGCATCACCCGTAGGAATGATTGCTCATTTTTGTCTTATCTAATCTCATATCCTCAGTATTACATTAGAGGGCAGATAAGGATCCTTCTGGGAAACAGCACGTCAATGGTAACAAAGGAAACTTCTTTTCTTAAATAAAATTGAATAGGAGAAAATAAAATAACTACGAAGCCAGCCTAAATACTGATCCAAAGCTACTGCACGCTGCTGTGCACACACAGTCAAACTATTTTACCTGTATGATTTCTGCCCATATATGAAAGAAGCCAGTTAGCAAAAGCAAAGACAAAATCACTTAGTTCTTGCTTGCAGTATGATCGATTTAAACTTCTCATGTTTATGTCAGCTCTAGCTTTTAAGCTCTGTTAAACACCTGGAAAAGTAAAGTTCCTTTACAGCTGCATGTGTGTGTAATTAATGCATTTGACAAGCTGTTGAGTTCCCAAACAGCTGCTTCTATTATATGGACAACTTCACCATCTGCAAAACTATTGGGTAAACTACAGTAAGTAAATATCAGGATAGCAGATGCTAATAAATAACAAGAGCTGCCAAGATAACACAATTCTGCAAGGAAAAAGTCTGTATGAGTTTCACTGTACTTCCCAGCACTGCTACTTAACTCAGAAAACTTGTTAGTGCATCCACCACCAAACCGAAATTTGGTACTTGCTTGACCCTGCATCAAAACAAAGCTGTTAATCTGAAGAAACAACTATTCTAACAAGCTGGTAGTAGTACTGCAAATTAAAGAGCTTCATGTTATGGTATTTAGAAGGCTACTATCACTATAGTCTCCAAAAACTGCCCGAGACTGATTCTGAAGCAGATATACTGATATAAACGGGCCAAAAAAAAATATCTCAGCTTTTAACCAGACTATTATATAGGACAATTTTTGAAATTCTGATTTCTTTTTAAAAAACATACCATTTCAGGCCTTTAATTGTTCTTTCAGCTTCAGATAAAAATAAATAAATAAATGTATCAAAGCTGTTTTTTAAAAATATACAGTGCTTGGATATACCAGAAACCAATTTCTTTCTCATGAAATAGCCCAACTATTATCACTGACCTGACTTATTACTGCCTTACAAGCTACTTTATTATCATGCTCCCCATGTTTTAGGAATAAACAGCATGCATTGAAACATGCAACTGAAATTGTGTGCGTGTTCATTTCCCCCGTATTTCATGAATGTCCTTTTGGAATTGCACCATAGCTCTGAAACTCTACTCCATCTATCCTCCCCTGGCAGCAGCGTGGCTATTCAGGCCATCAGTAATGCATGAACAATCAGAGAGAGAGGAAAATGCCCTTATCTCAGCTCATCAAAAATACAAGCGAGCAAGCCACAAAGGGGTCACAAATTAAAAATTAAATGCGAACAGGCATAAAGCGTATTGACAAATCACCACATCCAAACCCTCCCTTCCAAGCAACAGCAAACACCAGGCACACATAACAAAAACAAAGGGTGGCCAAAGATGTAATGAAATAATACTTATCCAAGAAATGTATTTAGCAATGAAGAATTAAGCAGCAACCTACACAAGCACCACCAGGGTCTTTGGTGCTAATACTATCTACCCTCAACACAGGTAACACCTGTTATTAGAAAGAGGGACAACCTATTCACACCTGCTGGTTATTACAAACCCTAGAAAAGACAATAGTAAAATCCTGAAGAACCACTAGGTAGAAAGCTGTTTTTGAAATACAACTGCAATAGTATCTTTGACTACTGTTTTACAGCTAAAATAAATGATAACAAAGCTAGAAGAAAAAAAAAAAAAAAAAAAAAACTTTTTTTTTCCTCCAGGAAAATTGAAATATTTATGTGAGTGCACAGGATACTAAAACTTTCTTCTTTCTGAAACCAGAAGCCAGTATTAAAAAACTGTTTTTCAAACCTCCATGAGACTCTATGTTAATAAAAAGCTCCATTAGAATAACTTTTCCAGAGCTATTTCGTTATCAGAGTTTACTTTGATAATAGCCTAAAGAAATAATTAAATCACTAAGGACTTAAACTTCTAAACTTGTCATGCAGTTAAGTATAAATGGTAAGTGGCTTTGTCTGAAAGTAGCAAATTACTTGCTCTTCAATGCCAATAATCAGTTTGAATAACAGCAAGAAACACAAACAAACAACAAAAATTTTCTCAGCTGTCAAAGTTCTACTTTAAAATCTCTCCTGTCACCCGTTTTCCAACCATACCAAAATTTCTACTGATGCTGAATTCTACTGATTTTAGAAGATACAGCACATGTTTGCATTCAGACAAGTGGCTGTATAAATATTACTGTGCTATTCATACAAAAATCATTGTAGTAATCCATTTTAATTCTAAATAATATTAGATCAGTTGGCTCTGTTTGTAAGAAGAATTTGCCTACCAAGTACTCGTGTAGCCAGAAAGTCTTCCTTGCTCATGTACTGCAATAAATTATTTAGAGTGGAATTGTCTTGCAATGCCCCAGCTATTTTCAGATTTATTATTCTTGCTTACTCCTGCTGTCTTGTACACAGTTAAGAGCTACAACTCCAGAATCTCTCTCTAACAGCAGTTACAAAAACAGAAACGAATCCGTCCTTTACATTTTTCAACAGCTCACTAAACACTTCAAAAATAATCTCAAGAAAACTTTTAAATAGTGATTCCTTTCAATATTTATATAAAAAGTAACATTCATATTCAAAAAATTCAGGATGGGAACAAGCAAACTGAAGCATAATGGTGCTCAGACAGGGATTAATATTAATTGCAATAACGCAATGTTTACTTATTTAATAAAATCAGGTGGGAAGAAAGGGGTATTTTTGATGTACCCACCATAAGTAGACTATGTCCGAGTTGTTCTACAAATAGTTTTAGAGGCAACATAACATAAGCTCATGATTCTCTGCTCTAATATCCCATTGATTTCTGCTACAATGATTGCTGACAGGTGTGAGGACAGAACATACTTTTATTTAATATCGACATCAGACAAGATGCTAAACAGCTATTACAAAGAGAATTATCCTGTCTTGGAATCAATGCTCCCTCAGAAAAACATGGACACACTTATATTGCAGAAAAGTCTCCTTTCAATTAAAATACCATTTTTAATCTTACTTGAAAGTAATTCTAGGTATGTATTATGCTCCCTGCTTCATTAAAAAAAAAAAAAAACTGTAATTTTGACAGCCTTAAATATTCCGAGGTTTGCTGTATTGCAAATCGGTCATTCTGGAGGAACACACAACTAAATTATATCAATGTTACCTTATTTGACCATTTGTAGGCTTGAAGAAGTTGGCTGTAAAGAGGTGTTTTGTCCTGAACAGGATCGAGGCTCAACAGTCCGCTGTTGTGCAAGGGATGGTTCTCAGACGGTTTACCAACCAGATTGCTCAGACGCTCCAGCTCACTGAAAGAAAATACAACAGCATTTTCTAAAGTCAGATCTGGAGATACGTGTATCTAAGATGTGCAGTCCTCCTACAGAGACAGCAATCATGTTTACACTCTATTTTAGTATTTGCATGCTTTAAATATCTGCCCAGTTTGATTAAAAAACAACCACTGCCATTATCCAAAAAGTTGTTAAGTGGCCTGTTAGTCATTAAGCTCATTGCTTCTAAGTAGAGAAAGTACAAGTCAAGAGTCTTTGTAAAACAGAAAGGAAAGAGTCAAACTATGGCACATCCTGTTTACAAACACTTCCAGAACCCAAGTCATCTTCTGAGCAAAGCACACCCTCAAAAGCCGCAAAATTCTGACTTGAAGCATTGGCTGTGATACCATGCATAACAGCAGAATTATCAAGCAGGCAAGTGTCCTGTAATTTATATAACACACCAGAAATTAACATCGTCCTCATGTAAATATACATATGAACTGGCATTGGTCCTAATCCTGGAGATGGTCCTGCAAAGACTGTGACTGTTCTAATGCATTCCAAGTCGTCAGGGCAAGGAAGCATCTTCTGTTTTCCATGAGCAACCTGTACATCTGTAGACGTGTACGAAATACCCAACTAAAGCTTAATAAGCACCATTTTTCCATGAAAAAAAAGAACAGTGTGAAAATGATCTATTATTACTTCATATCTCATTTGTCAAACTCTACATTTAATAATAACAAGAGTTAGGCAATGTTAAAAACCTGCATTAATCAGCTGGAGAAGACTGGCTACTTTGCACAGATATAAAATGCAGTTTTTCAAGTGACATGACTAATCAGGTGCCTCTCCTCCTGACTCGTGAATGTCAACTCCTACTTTGATTGAACTTCAGACCTTGCACTAAATTAAGAGCAGGATTCAGTCCCTTAAAAGTGTGACTTACGGAAATCTCTGTGAAGAAAAATCCCAAATATCTCTGCATTCAATGAAGGTTATGAAAATAAACATCAGTGACCAAGGAAATAACCACTAAGAAACTTTTACGCTTTCCTACCACAAAACTCTGCTCTGTTAATCATTATTCCCTCAAGCTTCCATGGCCTACACCAAGTCTCTTGTGCTTTGACTACTTATGAACATGCTTAGAATTTGTTGACACAACCATACAATAAATGCAAATGGACAAGATAATTAAGAATTTGCTGAACAAGGATTCCAGTCAATACTTTCATGACTCAAGCCAAAGTCCACTGGTAGCATTAACTTCAGCACACTTTGGAGTGCCCAACTGCTGCTACTCAACAGCACTGCTTCCCAAAACCGAAACGGAATTATCTAATATTAAGATGTTATATAAATTATATTATTTTTAAGCAGTTACATTATAGAAAAAGACTAATTAAATTTATATCAAAATATCAAAACCATGATCTAGAGGCATCAGGAAAGAAATGGCATCAAGTACTTATCAACGTACCCATTAATGTTCCTTTTTCACCCTGTTTTCCACAACTGGTAAAGCAATACGATGAAACTATTCTCACATAGGGTGCTAGGGACAAGACTAACTGTAAAGTGTTACTAAAGAACTTCACAGCACCAAAACACCAGATGATAAACTGCAACCTAACAAAGTGTAATCTAGCGCACATGAGAAAAGAGGTCAGAGATTGTTGCTATCTGTTATCGTTTGGAAACAAGACTTTGAGGTTATACTACAAAGTCCTTAAAAAAGCCATTGAGAAAACAAGAAGGATGACCAAAGGGATGGCACAGTTTCCATGCTGGGAACAACAATGCCTCATCAGGCATAAAAACCAAAGGAATACAACATAAGTCTATAAAGCTGCGTACAGCATCATTCACAAAAATGATTATTTACCTTCTGTCCTAATAGAAAGCAACAAACAGGTAAGATATATATATCATTAAGTATTACAAACTACAAATCAGCAAAGCGTATTAGCCAGAAAGGCAGGGCTTCTCCTCCTGAAGACCCTGGACTGGACACCGCTGGAGGCCTGAAGACATCCTGCAAAGGGTCACTCCGTGCTGGGACACGTCCCTGACAGCACCACTGGCTCCCCGGGGACACGCCGGCCCCAGCGAACCCGGGAGGACCCAGCAGGGCCGCAGTTACCAGCGGCCTCAACAGTTGCTTTCACCTCTGTGAAATGCACCAGCCTGTACTAAATAATTACATTTACATGAACTAACTTTACAGCCTTTCAAGTTTTGGTAATACCCTTCAACCACTTGGATGCTGATGATTATTCAGAGCCTAAGAAGTAATTATTATTACTATTTTAAAACAAAAAAAAAAACTTCAGGAAAACAAGAGAACAACCTCCCTGCAACCAAAACCATCCAGCTAGCCACGACAATGCCCCAGCCGCCTATTCACAAGCCGAACATTTGAGCAAGGCTCATCCCTCTGGAGCCTCCAGGAGGGCATGTCACGGGGAGGCAGCACGCAGGGAGGCATGGAGCGGGGCGCTTTCGCGTTTAGCCGCCCCAAACCTCCTCCGGAGCCGAGGAGACCCCGGGACCCTCTCCCTGCCCGGCCACCCCCGGCTGCGGGGAGCGGCGAAGCCCCTCCGAGGGCCGGCTGCTCACCCCAAGTCGCGGCTGACGGAGTGCAGGCTCTCCTGGAAGGCGGCCACGAAGCCCTTCTCGCGGCCCTCCAGCGTCTCCTTGTTCCGCATGCCATCCTTCAGGCAGTCGAAGACCCTCGTCACGCTGGAGCGCAGCGCCTGGATGGCGGCGATAGCCTGGGAGAAGGCCTCCAGGTTCACCCCGGGGCTCAGCACCCCGTCCGCCATCTTAGCCCGGGCCCGGCCTCCCTCCGCTCCGGAGCGTGGCGAGGCCGCGGCGGCACGGAGCAGCCTGGGAAATGTAGTCCGAGGGCGTGCTGCCCTCAGGCGCCTCCCTCAGCACTTTTATTATTTTTATTATTTTTATTTATTTATTTTTGGGGGGTCATCTTTTCGTAACGTCAGGGGTTTCTTCTGTAAGGGAGGCTTGCTTCTCGCAAACCGTGTTTGCCCTGTGTGAAAGAAGAAACTGAGGAAATGTCTGCCCGTCCCTGGGGCAAAAGAAGTGTGCAGCTCTGACATACCTGTCTCCTTCCTCAAAATGTTATTTTTTTTCCAGTCAAGTGTCCTCTCTCCTTCTATTTTCCCATGCTTTGCATCATTCGCTACTAGTAGTATCCTAGCTACCTCAGGAGCTGGGGTGTATTCCCCTCCTTTTGATGTACCGTATGGATTTTTGCAGGCATTCAGACAGAAATAAAATCATTTAAAATAGAAAGGAAGCCCCCCCCCCGGGGGGCGCCCCCCAACCTTCTGAAACAACTGTGCTTAGCTTTAAGCTGGCAAGAATGTTTCTGTAAGCCTCACGCTCATGGGCACCATGAAGTTTTTGAGGTTAGGGCCTGTGTTACGGTAACAGGGTGAGACCCAGCCTCAATTATCAAATGTTTGCCGAGCACTGTAGAGTTTGAAAGTGCTGTCATAAGTATTATGTGCTGCCAAGTATTACTGGTTTGATTTTTTAGGAGCTGCTTATGTTTCTGATCCTACCACCAGCTCTTTTTCACCCTTCAAGTGCAGCTAAAATAAATAAAGCTAAAATAAGCGAAGCGCTGCACAGGCCAGTAGTCACTCCACACAGAGTAAACTGCAGCACCAGGATGGGTTTTTTGTTTTTTCAGTTTCTAAAATAAATAACAACCTCTTTCATTCACATATTAATTAAATTCAGTAAGCACAATTCACACAGATCCTTTACTCAAAGATGCTTTTTTAAATATGTAAAATGGAAATGAGTACGACAAGGAACGGCAGATGTGTCATTGGCCAAGTGAAGCGAGGCTTTGCTCTCCACTCAGTGACACTTTTCTGTCTATCATGCAGCAGATTCTGAAAATTGCATCTGATCAAATAAATGTTCTCAGACAACATACAAGGTATTGATTGCTGAAACCCTATTACTTAGCATAAAGATTGGGAAAATGAAAAGGCTGCATTTCTGCTGCTCGGATCTTGATAATGCTCTGCTATCTAGGCACAGAGGTAAAGCAGCACTGGAAGCAATACGGTCTGAAGCAATATAGCTCAGCCTACATAAACAGGGAAATGTATAGTGTTGTACTGCAGAGAATCAGCAGTGGACTGAACACACTTAGAAAGGCAAATGCAAACAAGATAGGAATAGTTTGTTCTTTATGCAAAAAAGTACTGCATCAAGGAACAGCAGCCAGAGGCAGAAAGGACAGGACTATCTCAGCCAGAGCAGTAGTGAGGAGCCAAGTTCTCCTGAACTCCCTTGGCTCTGCAAGAAGTTAAGGCAGACTCCACTTCCACACCAAAAGGTAATGGCTAAAGTTGAGAGCAGTTCCTATTATTACTCCTCCCCTTGTTTGCTATATATACAGGAGGAAAAGACTGCATAGTTTTGTGTGCTCATTTGTAGGGATTGCCCTGCCTAAGTTGCTCACTTCTTTCTTGTGAGAAATATTCCTTAAGTAGCATCTTGTCCAAACCATGGCAGTATGCTAGTTTTATCTTCACTAGGTATATCCTAAGTTGTCATTATGGATGTAAGGTACAGGAAACCACAATACCTCCAAGGTAAAAAATAAATATATATATATATAAAACTTTTAGCCTTATAATCACTGGTAAAACACAAAAAAGAATCAAAAGAATCCAACTTATGTTCAAAAACATGCAAAATTCTTTACTATCTGACAGCTGTTGAGTGGGCTTTGCAAAATGATTTGGGTGGCCCAGCATGGACACCTATCCACATCTGAGAAAGCATCAGAAGAGACATCTTTTGAACATCTCCACCGGAAGCTCAAGGACCCAGTGATCTCCCTCCAAAAAATAAAAAATAATAATAATAAAAAATCCCATTTAAAGCATATGGCTTATATCCACCTTGCACAACGCCGTGTCATGTGGAGATGCAAACAGCAGCTGCAGTCCTGGAAGCAGTCTGCTCTGTTAGTTCAGCGTTCTGACCAGACTAATTCACCCTGCCTCTCAGCATTGCTAATTAGCTTTGGCAGACCACTATGCTAACACGGTTACACTTCAACTAGCCCAGTTATCTGCACACACTGCTGCATTGTGCCATGTAGATAGAGTAAGAGATGGAATAGAGAAGACTGCACTGAACTGCCAATTCTGGATCTGTTTTGTGGCTAAAGACAGAATTTCATTTTGGGTGCTGTCAGTCTCATAACATTCATAAGCTCTGAACTCATTTGGAGTGAAAGGGTGAGGAGGCGGGAGGGAAGAAGTAACAATCCAAAGTGGCATCACATGCAGCTTGACAAAAGAAGTACAGTTCTCTCCCAGAGCAGAAACTTGACTGGGGAGCATGTAATTAAGACGAACCTTTCACGGCAAAGTACGTTATGGTACTCCAATTGCAGCTACTAAGAACCAAGTGGGCTGTAATTAATCAGTAACACCAAAGAAAAGGGATGCTTTCAGAATACTTGCAGAGATAGTGTAAACAATTTGTTAGGGAAGAAAGTACCCAATTAGGAATGCATTCTCATTTAAAAGAAATTAATTTTGTTGTCAGGAGACAAAACTAATGGTGACTATTGGGTTTCCTAGCATGTGCAGATAATCTCTCATGAAATGCTTGGATAGGACTCAGCATTTGCAATAAATGACGTCATAAGAAACAATCTTCATCTTCCTCTGAAGTAGATAAATACTGACATTTATTCTGTGACAAGCTGGGCTGATAATCATCAGCAGGGCCTCTTCATTTCTTTGTGCTTCATTGCTACAATCTTGACAGGAGTTCAGATAAATGTAATAAACTGATGTGGCTTTTTTGTTCAAATAATGGTGAGGCTCAATAATGCAATTAGTAAAATATTATAGCTATTTTTACATTAATTTCTTTCAGGTATTTAGTCTTCAGTTTGCTACACAATGCATCATTGGAACAGAGAAGAAGCTGTGGGGTTATCAACTCATGTGCGAGGCTTCTGCCAAGAGAGAGGAATGCATCCTGCCACCTTTTAGGCAGTGTTGGAATGGCAAGGCATTTTCAGATGTGGGGGAGCCTTGATCTTCAGTGCTATTTCTTTCCTATTGTTCCCTGAATCAGAATCTCCCACTATATCCAACAATAGTGAGTGAAAATCTCATCTGAACATTTCTGCCAGAAGAAACAGTGAAATAATGAACTGAGCTGACAATGATGTAGTTATCATCAGATTTCCTGTAGGATGAATGGAGTTAACTTAGTATTGTTTCAGGCTCTCAGGAGACTTGGCTCCTATTAGAAATGAACTTTCCTCACAACATGGTATGTGGAAAACAGACCTGGAGGCCTTCCAGTCCCCTTAGGGATCACTGTAATTGTAAGAAGTACAATTTTTGGAGAGCTATTCAGTTTCTTACCCAGTGTTTTGTTTCGGTTTGTGGTTATAAAGTGTCCACATCACACACAAAAAAATCAGCATGGAACAGATTTGTCTGCAGAGCCACTAAGGACTGGAAGGATTATGACTCTCAAATTCCCTTGTGTCTGATGAAACTGGCACCCTTGATATCAGTTTTAAGATAATTCAAAGAGATTTGCTGTTATGCTGTGCTGCTTCTGGAGTTTCAGTCTCTGGGGAAGTCAACCTAACACCTTATCCCAGCACTGAATTTGCATGAGAAGTGTAAAGCAAAATACAAAAAGTAAACCGTACCCAGCAAAACTCATGGTGTATTTTATGCATGCGGAAATTCTGTCCCAAAATATGTCAAATCTTACTTGCAAAAATAAAAGGCTGCTGTTTTATTCTGTATGTGTGCAATCTGCAGAGAATTATACTCAGCCACTTCTTTTCTTTAAACATTCAGTGATCAAGTATGGAGTCTGATGTAAAACCGAATGGGAAGAAACTATCATTATTTAAAGGCTACATAACTGCTTAAAATTAGAGCTGTGAAGGCATCAAAAATACCAGAAATCACAGATGGTTTGCAGATAAATTCACATTGCATTTAGTCCACTCAACATCTAAAAAAAACCTATGCTTTTGCCTTGCTTTTCAATCTAACTGTTGATGCTTGCTCAAAACATACTTCTTTCTTTAAATCGGGCTTTGAGTCATGTTCTGTTGTTGCCCTATACATTCAGATCCTAGTCACTTTGAAAAATCTGCACAAGTACATGTATTTATAAGTTACGTAGTTAAAATTTAATGTATTTTGCACTTTTTCAACATGACAACTATCCTAAGCAGGTTAAATAAGACATTAGCAGGGAACGAAATAGTAGCAGAAACAGACATGTAGTTCTGCAATATGCAAGTGGCTGAGACAGAATGACCCAGTTACTGCTTCTTGTTTGTATTGATGATTCTGCAGTATTAGAATCAGTTAAACGTGTTTCCCCTATCCAAGGGCCACAGGATCAGGCTTTTGCATCATTCTGGGATGGTTCTTTATTGTGTAAATTAACTAGTTAAAACCCGTTTGCCATTTTTTATATTCTCGGGCTATATTTTTGAATGCTCTGCCTTGTGCCTTGGGTTTTCTCTCTGACACTGGTTCGCTCTGGGGAAAATTCCACTTCCCTTGCCACGAAGGGCCAGGATTTGGCACAATCATTCCGGCATCACTGCCTAGCAGCAGTCAGCAGATTTTGAATGCTTCAAATCTACTCCTTACCAGTTTCTTGCAGAGTTAGGGTTTTGCAACAGACAAGGAGAAGCTTGAAACATGATGTTTATTCAGTGCATGATTGGGCACATCCACAAGGTATTGCTCTTTATTGAACAGGCACATGAAAGTTTTAAAGCTCTGTATCTGCTTTTGTGACAGTAAATATAATGGACTTTGTTATACAATATATGGTAGTGCTTCTTGGCAGGGGCAAACATGCAGTTTAGGAAAGTAGAGTTTGGTTTTCCCCTGCCTCTTTGAAAAAACTGACATGGTGACAACCATGGAGACAAGTTCAAAGTGTTCTAAAGGTTCTGATTAGTAAATATTATTTTAGAAAAACCTACAAAGACAATAAGACTTGATACGAAACAGATTCAGCCACATTTTTTTGCAGTCTTCAGCTTTGTTCCTCCTAAATATGATCAGAGCGTGCCAAGCAACCATCCTGCCTAACTCCAGAGCTTAGCTTTCTCCATTCCACCAGCCACTTGCCAAGAGCCATTTGCTCCATCCAGTACTTCTCACAAAAGCCAAGCTACTTCTGACTCTTCACCCTAATTATACTACTTGATGGCTTTTATAATCACCTCTCCATAAACCAATCAATATCAGCAGGATTTTTAACAGATGAAACTGGGCTGATCTCCCTTTAAAGCATCAGCCATCCTGCAGCAGCAAGGTCTTGTTCTTTACTCTTTGGCTTTTCTTGTATGCCTTCATTTTCCAGCTATAACAGAGAGAGGCCAACAACAAAGATAACAGTAGTCAAATATGCTCAAGGCTGAATGAGAGCATGGAAACATGCAGATTCCAGACAAGTCAAGCAGTTCTAGCTACTTCATAGATCAGATTTGCTTTCAAGCTGTTCCATGCTGTATTGTTCATCAATCCATTAAGGACAGACAACCATGCTTTTTAACAGAAATCCAGACAAAACAGGCAGAATGAATCAAAGCTGTGGGATATTCAGAACTTCAGTATTTCAGGAATTCAGTACTTCATCTTGACCTTTATTAAACAAAGTATCAGAGCCAAACTTTAAGTAGATACAAAGGTACTTTCAAATCAATAAGCCTTTCTACAGCCCTGCTGCATGCCTGAAGACTCCGCTTCTGGAGTCTGTAGGGCAGCTAAACTGAACTCCATTTACAGTCTGCAACCAAAAGGCCCTTTCCTCTGGAATGGGCTCCATGCGGAAAGCACAGCTCTGAAAACTGTGTAGAGCATCCAAAAGTCACTGCTGGACTCTCTGTGTTAGCAGGGCGCAACTGACATTGCTCAAATAGCCACCGGACTGGATTTATCCAGCAGCTGCTACCTCCCACCGACATGGCTATGGGAAAGGTCCTGTAGGAGAAAAAAATAAAAAAAAAATGGTGGTGTCCGAGGCATTCTGGTGTGTTTCTTGACATCTCAGAATGTGGGATAAAAGGAACACCAAAACTTGGTAACAGTGGAGGCACCATATGATGTGGAAATAAATTGGCTTCAAATAAAACCCTACCTTCATGTTGTCAGGATGGAAACATAAACATACTCACTCACTGAGGTCACATTGCTGCCAGCATCCTCAGCACACATCTGCCCTGTGTGGGTATTGCTCCATTAAGAGCAGCAGACCCAAAAGCAACCTGCAGGGGTGTGCATTGTAGGTGCTGGCCTGCTGCTGCACCAACACGGCAGCTAATGTTGTCCACAGGCACGTGAAGGACCGGGGCTGTGTGTGGCACCGTCACCAGATGCAGAGCAAGTTGGATTTTTTCCCAAGGCTGTTATCTGAAAAAGACTTTGCTTTATACTTGGGCCAATATGGTAAACTGTCCAGTTAGCTCAAGAAAAGGTCAGAGGCATTTTAAAGTGAAGAAAGGCCATCTCTGGCAGCTGTATCCAATTCAGAGAGATATATTATCCCCAAAGGAACATGAGAAGAAAAATCCTTATGTACTTTATTCCTGCATATTCCACTTACAGCTACCTTGGTGCATTCATTATGTGGAATTGAGCTATGTTTTCAAGCAGAATAAAGCCAGTCCTTCCTAAAATGAGACAGACGTTGTCTAAACAGACAATCACTTCTGGAATTTGCAGGTCTAATTCCATACTTAAGTATTTAAGGTCTCCAAAAAAGTGACATCCATCTTCCATCTTTAAAAAAAAAAAAAAAGAGAGAGAGAGAGAAACAAAGAAAGAAAAAAAAAAGACAGAAAAAAGATTTTCCTTCTATCTAGAGATTATTTAGTGCTCTGTTATTGACACTGCTTCTATTGAAAGATTTAAAGATAAAAATGCAGTGTATTCAAGTAGTGATCATTTTTCATCGTCACTTAGTGACAGTACAGCCTGTAGTCAATTGCAGCTGATTTATCTTTTCTGATATTGATCGCTTGTGGGGCTAAGCTCTTTCCAGTACCTGGCTGTATCTATTCTGAACTGCATCAAGAAATGCAAAAGGAGTGGACAAAAGCAGTGTCAAGCAAACTTGTTTTCATTCTAAAGCTGTTTAATTATTTCCTTTTAAGTGGTGAGATAAACTGCTAGGAGATAATTTGCTTATGGACACCAGGCGTTTCCTGCCAGAAGAAGGGAACAGCATACGAAAGCAATTTCCTTGTGCTCAGCCTGCAAAGTGTTACGGGAACTGGGTTCAAGACACCAGATGTAAAAGAAAACTTCAGGTATTGAAGGGACAGATCTTTAGTGAAAAGTGCCACTCTGGTCCCAAACCTCCTATAACCTTCTGTCGTGAAGATGCTCTCCTGTATGCTCATGAAGATTCTCGTCACATCATGAAAAGATTCCCTTCACTTTTTGGAGTGGAGAAGAATGGAAAGTATTATCCCAAGGGTTTGGAGAAGTCCAGTTCCAAAACTCCATGCACAGTTTTTATATATAAGGAAGAAGAATTAATTCCAGTCACCTTCTGAGGTTAGAGTGAAGCTGAGGACTGAAATACCAACAAACAAACAAAAAATTTGGATGCGAGGTAGAACCTGCTTGTTCTCAAACAGCAGAATATTGGATCCCAGACTCCTGTCTCAAGCACATCTACTATTTTAAACAGAGCCAGACTTCTATATATGCTTGTCTTCACTTAAGCCAAATACATCGGTAAGTGCTGATACAGAGGCTGTGAATCTGATGGCTGAATAATGCTTGCGGGAATCCTTAAGAGACCAAGAAAGCTTTCTCTACAAGCTGTCATGCACCTCCCTGATGGATCACAGCTCACAAACCATAAATGTGCCTAATGTGGGGAGCAGTCAGGACTGGGTCTCCAGCTTCCTATAGCACTTGCTCTGTTATGGAGTTAAAATGTGCATTTGTGCTTTTTTCTCTTACCAGAAACAAGCTGAAATGTGACCCAGACACCTTTGAAGCTTCTATATATCATGAGTAAGTTTTAAATATACAGGCTGGAAAAGAAGCATGCAAAGAACTTCAGTGAATGAACAGAACATGGCACCTCAGGGCTATTCACAGCTTTCTCATCCAAGTGATGCCAACGATCTAGTGCTTTGTTGGAATACTGCTAGCTGGTAACAAAAGCACAGAAATTCTGTTCCTTTGATTCCCTCGTCATATGATGTTTCTTCTTGAGACCTCTGTTAACTACCATGTTACACGTAGCAAAAGCTGAAGCAAAGAAGGGCTTAAGCAAATTGCAAGAGCAAAGGACCTTCCTAGAGTTTCACCAGGGACTGCACCTTCGTGGCAAGGCGTTAACAACTGCATATCCTATAAAGGAAGCACAACCTATAGGAGCAACAGCACACGTTGTCATTCATCGCAGAGTTGTTCATTCCAGAATTGCAGTAGACCTTGATGTCATTGTCATTTTTCCACACTCCCCACTGTGGCTTTCCTTTTTGATTCCCTTTTTGAGTATTGCCTATAAAGCCTAAGTATTAGGAAAGGGAAAGGCAAACACTAGCCATTTCTTGGACAAGGAAACCTATTTTATTCCTTGTGCCTCCTGCTTATTTCTTCCACTCCTGCTGGGCAGACCCAGCAGATTAATTCATCCAACAGCAAACACTTTAACTTGTCTGCAGGAACTACCTCAAGATGAAAACTCATACTTTATTCTGGAGGCAGTGACTTAACCTAAACCAAGTGAGCTAAACAACTAAAACACATACACAGATGTTCACCCCAAGCATGAACTGCACTTGTTCTCACCTTTCTCTCCTTCCCTGGAAATCACGTGCTACTGAGGTTCCTTTCTAATCACTCTATGAAAGACATTTTTCTCGTACAGAGGCCTGATCTTTTCACATTCCTCTGCAGCAAGCTCTGACTTCCTTGTCATTTCCTGATCCAAAGCCTTTTGATTAATCATCTCTTAGCAGGTTTATCAATCTGTTCTCAAGCCCGTACAAGGGAACATACACATTCAACAGAGATTTTCTCTATGACTTTATCTGCTACACTATTTTGGAGAACTGTTTCAAACTGTGCCAGCTAACTCTTGCTATTTGCAGACATGGGAGATGGGATTCTAAACCGTGAAGAATTGCCAAGGTAGCTATATGACTATAGTAGCAAAAGGATATTTCTTCTACTGTAGCTTATTCTGGTTCAAATAAACTTTACTAGCAGAAGGACTTCCGCTGCCTCAGCAGAAGGATTTTGTTGATAGGACATTAGTTTTACCCCTGGCATCGCAAACCAATACAGCAATGATAACGCAACTTTCGACCAGGAGGAGTTGTTTTCTCCTCAGTATTCACAGCTGCCAAAACAGGAATATGATCACTGTCTTCAAGAATAAAAAGTAGCTTAATTCTGTCTCCAAAAATAACTTGCACTTTTGATCCATTCCCAATTCTTTTTCTTGCAGGGCTCTCCTGCACAGATAAGAACATTAAACAAATTAGCAAATTACTCCCTCTGCAAGAGCCAGGTCATATTTCACCATTAGAGAAGGAGTCTGATTTTTGCTTGGGTGAAAATAAATCTACAATAATAGTATTTGCTATCATTCAGGTCTCAACATTTCCCCTCAAAATAATGTTTCATTTTGTTACATTTAATGCTTCAGCATTCCATCTTAAAATAATGTCAATAATTACAAACCTCACTGTTTTATTTTAGGCACTGTTCTCCAGGAGTGACAGAAGCACACAGATTGAAAATGTTGCTGAAAGGACTGCTAGAAGATTAAAAAAAAAAAAAAAAAAAAAAAAAGAAAGAGAAAAAATAAATAAATGAAAAACACATCTAAGCTTTGCCTAAGTGACAAAAAGGAAAATGATGCTGTTTGGACACAGTAGCAAGGACGTAAAAAAGTTTCTTATTTTTATCATTTGCTTAAAATCCAAACTGGGTTCTCTTGTAGTAGTCTAAACACAAAGTTTTCTGAGTATTTTCTGAGTATTTTGGCCCTTGTGGGATGTTATATTGAAAAGAAGGATCATTCTCTGATGTCTACAATCTGGTGCGCCTCTCTGGTTGTCATACCCGATTCTAGACAGAAGAAACCCAATAAAGCGTATTGATCCAGTTCTGTCTGATATGTCACTTAAAAAATAGTCCTTCGTATGTAAACAAAAACCTAAGCGGAAAAAAAAAAAAAAAAAAAAAAAAAAAAATCAAAAACTTCCTCTACTTCAAGTTTAAAGCTCTTTCTATTGCTATATAATGAGAATATTTTTATAACTTTTATGAGCTCTTATCACTGACATATTCATTTTCTAATGCCTGAAAAATTACACATATTCTCTTGGCCACTGAATAAGAAAGCAAAGCCCTTTACAAACCTATTAGGAAAACAATATTTACAACAAAGTACCAAGGAAAACCCTCCCATTACATTTTACAGCAATTTCTGTGGAAGAGTCCTTTCTACTGAGAACAGCTGGACTTAATTGCAAATGAGCCGACTGAAGGAAGTACATCTGATTGCAGATGTAATAAAATTCATGCTTGACACCTTAATTTTTTTTAATATATATTGGCCACCATCAAATCCCTGCACTTGCTGGTTTGCAGGCTAAAGCGATCAAAGTTCTGGCAGGAGAATAGACAGGGAACGGAAAAGCTTGTGGAGTCCTTCAAAGCTTGGTGCTTAAGACACAGCTTTTTAATGCTATTGATTCCTAACAATCGATATTTTTTTCAATAAGAAAGTCTCATATTACCCCTTTTCCCAACCACCCTTCACAATGAACTTAGTTAGGATGAAAAAGCACTTAATGGCTTGCTTTTGTGGTCTTTTTTTTTTTTTTTTTTTTTTTTTTTTTTTTT